>JAWPEI010000083.1:0-340946 GCA_035578085.1 Solanum pinnatisectum | reverse complement strand
ACTTCTCTCCACATATCATCGACAGATCAGAGCTTAAAAAGCATAGAATTAATCATTTCTTTTTCTATTTTTCCATCTTGCTATTGCACTCCATTTTATTTGGGGAGTATATGTATAATTAACCTCGTGAATAACACATTTTTTCTCACAAATAACTCCTCTAGAGTTTTAGTATTATATTAACCGCTCCTATCGATTTACATCTCTTTTGATTTTCCTATTTAATTGATTTTCCATTAGTCATGAATTTCAAAAACATGCTTTCTACCGGGATCTTTAGACTCTAAGAAGATATACCTTAGTGTATATAGAAAAGTCATCAACAAAAGTGCAATGTAATACTTTTTCCACCTTTGTTAACAGTGTTTGTTGAAATCGCAAAATCCGAATGTATTAGTTCAAGCTAACTCGTCTTTCTACTAATAACATATTCAAAGCGTTTTCGGCATGCTTTGCTTCTACTCACACCGGACATTTAGAAAAAACATCAATTTTTATCATAGGAAGTAATTTCTACTTTTCTAAGTCTTTTTAATACGGAAGGCAATAATAACATGTGACCTAGTCTACTATGCCACACAAATAATAGATTCAACAATATAAGCAGAATTGGAAATACTTACATTATTGATAAATCTCTTGAACAATGTTCAATACAAATAAGCCTCCACTAAGATATACCTTCCCAACAAAGTTTCTCTCCATGAGAAATAATTATTTTATCAGCTTCAAAACATGTTTAAGGCCTACTTGTTGAGAAGCACCAAAACAAAGTTTCTATGGTGGGAAGGAACGCATAAAACATTGTTCAAGGATAAAGTTTTTCTGGTTAATTTAAGTAAAACTTCTCATATACCCATAACTCTAGCAAGTAGGGAGCTACCCATGTAAAAACACTCTCCATCCGCGAACTCCTCAAAGTCATGTAATAATTCTTATTGGCACAAAAATGCCTTGAAACACCTACGCCTAGCACCCAATCAGCTTTGTTAGCCACTGTGTTTGCCTCAAGAATGACATCAACAATCACTTCATTACCCTCTGAAGATGAGCTTATATATTTCTTTGTCCTTCCCGCTTTAAGTAGTGCATTTTATTTCATAGCACTTGGCGCCTTGTGACCAAGTTTTTACAAACAAAACAAGGACTCGTAGATTTTTGAATTTGGCTCTTCGGTTTGTTATATTGATTTTTTTACATGTTTCTTTTTCAAGACGTTCTTTTGTTAGTCTTTGAACCTGTCTTTCACAACACTACCAAAAGATTCAACAAGATTAGCTCTAGAAGAATTAAGATAAAGTGCTTCCATCTTATCTTTGAGATTGTTCGCCTCTTCAGTCCTCATATGACTAATAAGTTCTTGGAGAGTTAAAGTATTTTTCTCATGTTTTAATTGATATCTATAATCACTCCAATATGATGGGAATTTTTCAAGAAAAACATTAGCCTGAAAAATCTCACAAATCTTCATGTCCTTGTTAAGAACATCAACAGTCAAGTTCTCACATTCGTGAACTTATTTCATTATTAGCTAATTGTCAACCATCTGGAATTTAATCTACTGATCAAAAACATATTTTTTCTTTCTTACATCATCAGCATCATATTTCTTTTTCAAACTATCTCATATTTCTTTAGCAGATTTATAGGTAACAAATAAATCAAATAAAGAATTAGTCATATGATTTAGCAAATATCCTCTTATTGTTCTATTATCCTTTTCAAACTTCTTTTTAGCAATATCATCAACAGCCATAACATTACTAGAATCACTAGTAGTGTTAGAACCATTCATAGAAGGTTCGTTAAATAAAACATAATCAACTTCTAATTGTTCAAAAAAAAATTAAAAGTGAAAACAAACCTAAGTATAGAACATATCTCGCTATGCAATATCCTAGTATTCTGGTTGCCCTATTTGGAGAATATATCCACAACTGTATTAGCTTTTCCATGGCCTGTTATTTCCAATTATCCTCCTAGAATGCTACTTCGCTTCTTTCTTTCATTTATAAGCAACTTCCAAGATCATAATGTTGATGGTCGCATTTCAGGGAAAGATAGTCTATGTACTCCTTGTATGCTGCTAGACAATCCACCATGTCTATTTTCATATTTAGCGATTCTTCCAAAATCATTTTTTTCTTCTTTCAGTTTAGAATCCAAATATCTCAAATAAGAAATGTCCATACCGAAAACATCTCTAGCTAAGATCCCAGTTTTTATAAGTACTTGCACTAGAGGCGTATTTTTGAACAAATATGCTGGGCAAATAGCAATGCAACAAACCGAGCTAAGTTGAAGATGTTTCATCATATTAGTAGCAAGCCTATTGTAGATATTATCTATCAAAAGGTAATATCATAAAATTATTTTTTAAATAGACTATTTATGAGGTGTGTGTTATTTGACATGTTTGCCTTTGATGTAAAGGGCGTGAAATGGCAATCCACCAGATTTGGCGACTATTTTCTTTGAGACTTGTAAGAAAGATAACAAGCTTATTGAACCAGAAGCAATTGAAAAACATGTCTGTTTGGTAAATTGAATATATTAATTACTTGAAATTGATGTGTTATGATAGAAAATGTTCTTTGATATATTTTGTTGGCTCAACTTGAAAAAATGGTTCAAGAAGATCCATCCCTACCTACTCTGAGAGATTGTTGAAAATGTTGTGGACCTCAAACTCGTAGCCATGTATTTGGATTTGGGGGTGGATTAAAGGCAAAAGACTTGAAAGGTGGAACTTCTTCAAAGGCTGAATTGTTGTCGACGCTACGTTCAACTCGAGAGGATGTCAAATCCTTGAATGAAGAAAACAAATCCTAACGAGGAAAACAAATCTTTGAAAGATCGCTTGTCTGCCATAGAAGATGAGATGAAAGAAATAATGAAAATGAAAGAATTATTCGCTGCTCAACAGTAACATGTCCCACATATAACATCATTTGTTTCAACTGAATGACCACTGCCTTTTCAGCTGACCAAGTTAGTACATTATACCTAACTTTTTAATTAAATTTGTTGACATGTCACATCATAATGAATGACCACCGCATGAGGTGTAGTCTATAGTTCAATCGTTTTAGCAATATGTGCCTTCTTTAGACTCATGATATTTGTATTTTTCTTACTTTATGCCGGGATCTATTTTTATTTTCTGCATAGTTGCCTAACGACACAAACTTTTTAAACAAAGATTCTGCACTGCTGCAACATTGTTGCCAACTTCTCTCGCTTTATTGTTTAATAGCATCACGCAACATTTCTTGATAAAGATAGTTTGAGGTGTAGTCTATAGTTCAACTGCTTTAGCGATATGTGCCTTCTTTAGATTCATTAAATTTGTATTTTTCTATCTTACTTTATGCCGATTCGCTTATTTTCTCGCAATTAATAACGATACAAACTTTTAAAAAATTATGCATTCTGCAACATTGTTGTCACTTTCTTTGTTTTATTGTTTTACGACCGTCAGTAACATTTCTTGATAGAGATAGCTTGAGGTGTAGTCTGTAGTTCAATCATTTTAGCGATATGTGCCTTCTTTTGACTCATGAAATTTGTATTTTTTTATCTTACTTTATGTCGGGATCTGTTTTTTATTTTCTGCACAGCTGCATAACGACACAAACTTTTTTAAAAAAAATTTGACCGCCGCAACATTGTTGCTAATTTCTCTGCTTTATTGTTTTATGCACTTCGCAACATTTCGATAGAGAATGTTTCAACATGTACTGACAAGAGCCTAGTTAATAGATTTTTAGAGCTCTTGGTGTAATGGTAGTGTCTAAAGCTCTTGTCTTTATATAGTAACTGTGAATCCATTGTATCCACAAACAAAAAAATTTCCTGGATATATCACATAGGTGCTTCAAAATAGTTTCCTTGTTCCAGAGCTCCAAGTGGAACATATTTAATCCTCTTGCAACCTTTGGTTTGCACACCTTTTCCCATGAGACCAATGCCTTCTTTGAGATAAACAGACTCTTTTATTATGTGTCTGCTCGCAATGAAATTGGCTGGCAGCTAGCATCCTCACGACTATTGTGGTAGAGCATCTTTTGTACATAGTACATCAGATAACATTGTGAGGCCTTACCAACATCGCCATCGACTTCATTTATACATGCATCATATTTGTACCATTGGTTTCTCAAACAGAAATAAGTCATGTAGTAAAGAGGTCCAAGCAACCTAGAAGAGATTTACTTAGCTTACTGGCCTTACTACCAAAATCCTTTCAGTTAGAGTTGCATGCACTCAAGTCGAGAGAAATGGCTACCTTTTTCTTCCTGTCTCTCCTCGTCCTTTATTGAGGTTGTTTGAACCCCTTTTATGCACAATCTTACTGCTTATTTGTGTCCTTTTTATACCAGCACTCAAGGCTAGTAGACCGTAACACTCGGAAACTAGTAGACTAAACTAGAGCCTTATGTAAGGGTTCTAGAGCTTGACGTGAGGTTCAGAGTTGTAGATATGACCTCCCGTACTTAGAATGAAGGGTTTAGGGATTAAACGTCAAGGTACAACTCCCCAAGGACCCACCAAGGGTCCTTTAAGAGGACCCTAGCAAACCACCCCAACTCTACCAAAAAAATAGTGCACCCACGATTAGGGACCCACGCCTCGTAGGATGACTCACGCCTCGTGGGTGAGGGGTCATGGGTCAGGGTCCCAAAATAGGCTACAGACCACCACCCACAGAGGACAAGCATGCCTCGTGGGTCCAACCACGGCCCGTTGGCGAGGCAATGTGGTCCTTTAAGTTGGTCGAAGTGATGGCTTAGGGAGCTTTCTAGAATTCATTAGGGGTTAAGTGGTGTCATTTTATTATTGATTAGACCACCTATATAAATCTAATATACCCTAAATACATTGATATTAGTCAATATTCAATTCACTAAAGAGACCCAATTCCCTCCAAGAAATTCTCTCTCTAGGAAGCAAAGAAGAAGAAGAAGAGAAGCAAGTTAAGGAAAATTCCTCCATTGTTGCAAGCATTGTGAGGGCTTTATAATCAAGGTATGATAGCTTATTCATCCATGGATTCTTCCATCCATGGAGCCCCCCTAGATTTCCCCCAATTGTGAAGATGAATCCCCAATTTAAGTTAGGGTTCCTTCCAATATCGTGGGTTAAGTTGAGTATGAATCCAATTGAGTGGTTATTACTTGTTTATGATTGATTTAGTAGTGAATCATGTTATTATGATGATATTATGTGCTTTACATGGCTAACCCTAGTTTAATTGATGAAATTATAGTAATGTGGGTTTATGCCTTCTGAACGGAAATTGAGGATTTATAGATGATCTTCTAGAATTGATGTTATGAGTAGTAATTGTTCAAGAATAGAAGCATATAGACATGAATTTAATTAGATTATAGTATATATGATGGATCATGACTATTAAAGCTTCAAGTTGAACCTTTATGATGATTTATGACTAGAATCACTTAATAATGAGGAATGTGAGTAGAATGCCTTGAAATCTAGGTATGTATGGTGATTGAAAGAAGTAAAGCTGAGACTAAGGATTGTAGTCATGAATGTAGATCACTGTGTTTTGAGAGTAAAGCCAATATGATGAATTATGTATGTTAAGGCTCCAAGAGTGAAGCTTGTAGGATAATGGTAGACTTTAGATAGAATTGTTGTGGAAGGACTTTACCCACCTAATCTACCTCATGAATATTTGAATGTATGAAGTGATAGAATCACTTGAGTTAAGATGATATCCATGTCTAATGTAGAATTCTAGGTATGTTGATTAAAAGAAAGTTTAGAAACCTCAAGGAGGTAAAGTATGAGATTCATGCATGTTTTATGAAATCTTTGTATATGCTTCGGAACACTTTGAGAGTAAAGTGTCTATTATTATGGTATGTTGTTGTGTTGTGAAAGGCTATTCTCACACACACATTTATGCATGAATATGATATGATATGAAAGGTTCCCTCACATAGAATGATTCTAGGTTGAAAGGCTAGATCACCTAAAATGAATCTAAGTCCAAAGACTATGAAATGTGATGAGGCTTGTGGTGATTCCCCCAAAGACCTTTGTATGAGAGGGATGTGAGGTGACTTCCCTTATCCCTAAATAGATATTCATGAGGAGATTACCCATGACATGCTATGAGAAGTGTGCGGTGACTACCCTTAAAATATAACTTTTATAGTAAGGCAAGATGTGATTACCCATTAGCGTTTATGTTGATCATAAAGGCGAATACCTATGATCCTCATGTAATGATGTGGAGGTGAATACCAATATCATATAATGGTGGGGCATGGTGGCGAATACCTATGTTTTCCTAAAATAGTTATGGAGGCGAATACCTATGACTATACATGTAAAGTAAGAGGTGAATACCCATTTGGCCTATATGATAGACATAGAGAGGTGAATACCGATTGACCCTTATGATAGACATAGAGAGGTGAGTTCCCATGTCCTAAGAATAAGTAAAGCGTAATATGAGCATGAATAGTTGGATTGTAGCTCGAAAGGCCCCTCCAATACATGCATGACTAAGAGGTTATTCCCCTTGTCTATGAGAAATAAGCTAACTATGAGAATAAGAGATGATAAAAAAGAATTAAGAGCTAAAGTATCTAGCTTAGCATGGGTAGGATTATGGGATCTTGTTCATGCATGGCATAAGCTTGCCTTGAGGTGACTCATGAAGTGTTTCTCTTATATGTTGTATGTTTAGATAGGATTGTGCTATAGTTTCCTTCCTTGTTATGATTGACTAAATGTGAGAGATTTCTGTCTATGAGAAGTAAGCTAAGGATAAGATCCAAAGATGGTAAGTATGATTATGATGATCAAAAAGTGGTAATTAGTGTGGGTGGGTTATGAGATCTTATCCATGCATTGCACAAGTATACTTGGAGGTTCCTTATGAAATGGTTCTCTTATGATATAAAAGTCTAAGCATTGACTATGTATGTAGACTATATTTTATGATGACTAATGCTTACATTATGTCTATGTTGGAGATTATGCTCGACTATGTTATTGTCTCTTATGCTTATAGTTTATGTTTCATGAAGTATCTCTTATGATTATGGCATATGGCTTATGTTGACTAACCCTTTTGTTATGCTCTTATGATGTTATGCTAGCTATTATATTTAGTACTTTTGTACTAAGGCATATTTTTGCCTACATTCTCATCAAATGTAGGGTTTGGCGATCTTGATTTCCATCTTGAGACTAGGTTCTTAGTAGGAGCAAGGAGTCAAGATTGGTGAGTCCTCATAGTATCGATATAGAGCCACCATTTCCTTTATGTCTTTCTTTATGTTTTAGACTATTGTATGGGTTGTGTCCCAAGAGTTGTTCAAGTATTATTTTAGATGGTTTGAGACAAAGTGTTAAAGACTTCCGCTTCATTTTATAAAAACTTTGATTATATGGAATAATGTTTTACAATTCTGCACTTTTCTATTATCTTATGTTATGATTTGCCAAGGGCTTGTATGAGACCCCTTCGGGGTCAAGTACGTCATATTACATCTAGGGTGTACCCTTGGGTTGTGACAAACTTGGTAATTAGAGCACAAGGTTTAGAATGGTTCTAGGATGTCTCAAACCACGTCTAGTAGAGTCTTGTTCATAAATGTGAAGCGCGCTACATTTATGAATATGAGGCTATTGGATGTTTAGAAAATCTCACTTCTTCATTCTCTAAGTCGTGCCATATAGTTTGGATTTATTAGGTCCTTCTCCTAATATGTGCCCGTTGGTTTTAGGGTATGGCTAATACAAGGGCAAATGCTAAGAGAAATGAGAAAGAAAATGTGGATCATGAGGTTCCTGCCCAACCTCCTCCTTAAGCTCCGGTTGATCCTCTAGTTGAAAATGTTACTCATGCAGAGTTTAGGTCTACCATCCAAATGTTGGCCCAAGCTATGATGACTCAAGCCCAAGTGGTGATGGCTCAAGCCAATAAAGAATTTGTAGCTCCAGTGAATCCTAATGTGACCTTCGTGGCTTTAAGAGTGAGGGATTTTATTAAGATGAAACCCCCAGAGTTTTATGGCTCCAAAGTAGAGAAGGACCCTAAGGAGTTTATAGATGAGGTTTATAAGGTGCTTGATATCAAGGGGGTGACTTTGGTAAAGAAAGCGAAGTTAGCCGCTTACCAATTGAGAGGGTAGGACAAACAGGTATGGTCAATGGAAGGAGAATAGACGGTTGGAACGTGTCCCATAGAGTGAGAGGTGTTTAAGTCGGCATTTCTTTATAGGTTCTTTCCCCTAGAGTTGAGGGAGGCTAAGATGCAAGAGTTTATTAACCTTAAGCAAGGTAGTATGAGCATTAAGGAGTATGCCTTGAAATTTACCCAACTATCCAAGTATGCTCCAACTTTAGTGACAGATTGAAGGGCTAAGATGAATAAATTTAAGATGGGATTCTCTGATTTAGTAGAAAAAAATGTCGTACAACAATGTTTGTTGGGGATATGGATATCTCACGTCTTATGGTTTTTGCCCAACAAATTAAGGAGTCAAAACTCAAGGAAGAATCTAGGGAGAAAAAGAGGTCTAGATTGGATGATGATAAGTCCTTTCATGATGAGTCCGATGAACAAGGTCGCCCCTGCTTAGACAAAAGTTCCTCGGGCAAAGTCCCTCAACCACTCTTAAGTTCTACCAAAAATGGGTGACTAACCCTAAGCCATAAGGAGATAGTAGTAGGGTTCTATTGCCGGGGTGTAGTAAGTGTGATAGAAGGAATGGGGGTGAATGCCTAGCGGGTTCTAATGTTTATTTTGGGTGTGGTGAGTTGGTCCACAAGATAAGGCATTGCCCTAAAGTTGGTAGAAATGAAGGAGATACTCGTCGTAGGTTCCAACCCTACCCTTCCTCCGGTCTAATTGGTTTGGGAGGGAGTGCTCCAAAGAAGAATAGATCTTAAGCTCTCCAATCTAGAGGTGAACAAGAGTGACCTCCTTATGTTGCTACCGGTACATGTTTTTAAGCTTTATTCCGGTGTTGCTTGTCTTTTATGACTTGATAGATTTGATGTGATAGACTTTGATATTATCTTTAGTATGAATGGGATGCATTTTTGTCTTATGTTATTGATGGTAGAACCCTACTTGACCATTTTGAGTTTAGGGTAAGTTGAAAGATGTGATGAAGAGGTGTATGTAAGATACCTCGGGATGATCAAACGAGTAGCCTTGTCCAAAGAGTAGTAATGTAATTCACCTTGGTTTAGAATCTTCTTTTGTGAAGGATATGAAAGTTTAGTGATGACTTGTTCTGATCTTAGAATTAAAAGTAATGGTGCTTAGAAAGTCTACCTAGGCTTACTCCCAAGGGGGAGATGGTTTTCCTATATAGCAAAGCCATTGTATGTTTATGTGTGGTCATGGTTTCCTTGTATGCATGTTCATTAAAAAGCTTAGAACTTGATAAAAATGACTTATGTGCATTGTTTTTCCTCATGTTGTAGTGCATTTAGTAGAGTTGCCTATTTGACTTCATTAGATGAATATACGAGCACGCCTTAGTTTGAGTCGAGAGATTCCTCCTGAAAAAATGCTTGAGAGTAAATTGCATATGAGCTCCATGAGTGTATGTTGAGCATGTTTTAGCTAGAGATAGTAGTTCCTTGAATATGAGTAGATATAGAATTTCATGCATTTCGAGTTGTTAGATATAGTTCCTACTTCCTTATGTTGCATTGAGTATGATTATCTTGGAGTTAAAGTTTTCCTCCTTGTTTATGTGCATTTAGATGAATTGCATGCATGATGGGATGCTAGACTAGAGTCGTTTCCTTTAAGAATTGTTTAGAATTGTCATTCGAGGATGAATGTTCCCAAGGGGGACATATTGTAACACCCGGAAACTAGTAGGCTAAACTAGAGCCTTATGTAAGGGTTCTAGAGCTTTACGTGGGGCTTAGAGTTGTAGATATGACCTCCGATTTAGAATGAAGCGGTTTAGGGTTAAACGCCAAGGTACGACTCGGAAGGATCCACCAAGGGTCCTTGAAGAGACCCCAAAGAAACCACCCCAAATTGGCCAAAAAAATAGTGCACCACGATCGGGGACCCACGCCCGCGGGTGAAGGGTCGAGGTCGTTGTCCCAAAACAGCCGCATCATCACCCATGGAGGACCAGATGCCTCGTGGGTCCACCCACGGCCCGTGGGCATGGTCTCCTGGGCGAGGCAGTGTGGTCCTTTAAGTTGGTTTAAGTGATGGCTTAGGAACTTTCTAGAATTAATTAGGGGTTAGGTGGTGTCATTTTATTAGTGATCAGACCAACCATATAAAGCTAATAGACCCTAAATACATTGATCCTAGTCATTATTTCAATTCACCAAAGAGACCCAATTCCTTCAAGAAATTCTCTCTAGGAAGAAGAAGAAGAAGAAGGTTAAGAAGAAGTTAGGAAAATTCTCCATTGTTGCAAGCATTGTGAGGGCTTTATAATCAAGGTATGATAGCTTATTCATCCATGGCTTCTTCCCTCCCTGAAGCCCCCACAGATTTCCCTATTATGAAGATGAATCCCTAATTCAAGTTAGGGTTTCTTCCAATATTCTGGGTTAAGTTGAGTATGAATCCAATTGAGTGGATATTACTTGTTTATGATTGATTTAGTAGTGAGTCATGTTATTATGATGGTATTATATGCTTTCCATGGCTAACCCTAGTTTAATTGATGAAATTATAGTAATGTGGGTTTATGCCTTGTGAAGGGAAATTGAGGATTTATAGATGATCTTCTAGAATTGATGTTATGAGTAGTAACTATTCAAGAATAGAAGCATATAGACATGAATTTAATTAGATTATAGTATATATGATGGGTCATGACTAGTAAAGCTTGAAGTTGAACCTTTATGATGATTTATGACTAGAATCACTTAATAATGAGGAATGTGATTAGAATGCCTTGAAATCTAGGTATGTATGATGATTGAAAGAAGTAAAGCTTTGAGAGTAAGGATTGTAGTCATGAATGTAGATCACTAGGGTTTTGAGAGTAAAGCCAATATGATGAATTATGTATGTTAAGGCTCCAAGAGTGAAGCTTGTAGGATAATGGTAGACTTTAGATAGAATTGTTGTGGAAGGACCTTACCCACCTAATCTACCTCATGAATGTTTGAATGTATGAAGTGATAGAATCACTTAAGTTAAGATGATATCCATGTTTAATGTAGAATTCTAGGTATGTTGATTAAAAGAAAGTTTAGAAACCTTAAGGAGGTAAAATATGAGATTCATGCATGTTTTATGAAATCTTTATATATGCTTAAGAACACTTTGAGAGTAAAATGTCTATTATTGTGATATGTTGTTGTGTTGTGAAAGGTTATTCTCACACACACACATTTATGCATGAATACGATATGATATGAAAGGTTCTCTCACATAGAATGATTATAGGTTGAAAGGCTTGCTCACCTAAAATGAATCTAAGTCCAAGGACTATGAAATGTGATGAGGCTTGTGGTGATTCCCCCAAAGAACTTTGTATGAGAGGGATGTGAGGTGACTTCCCTTATCCCTAAATAGATATTCATGAGGAGATTACCCATGACATGATATTAGAAGTGTGCGGTAACTACCCTTAAAATATAAATCTATAGTAAGGCAATGGTTGATTACCCATTAGCCATTATGTTGATCATGGAGGCGAATACCTATGATCCTCATGTAATGATGTGGAGGCGAATACCTATATCATATAATGGTGGAGCATGGAGGCGAATACCCATGTTTCCCTAAAATAGTTATGGAGGCGAATACCTATGACTATACATGTAAAGTGAGAGGTGAATACCCATTTGGCCTATATGACAGACATAGAGAGGTGAATACCCATTGGCCCTTAGGATAGACATAGAGAGGTGAGTTCCCATGTCCTAAGAATAAGTAAAGAATAATATGAGCATGACTAGTTGGATTGTAGCATGAAAGGCCCCTCCAATACATGCATGACTAAGAGGTGATTCCCCTTGTCTATGAGAAATAAGTTACCTATGAGAATAAGAGATGATAAACATAAATGAAGAACCTAAAGTGTCTAGTTTAGCAGGGGTAGGATTATGGGGTCTTGTTCATGCATGGCACAAGCTTTCCTTGAGGTGACTCATGAAGTGTTTCTCTTATATGTTGTATGTTTAGATAGGATTGTGTTATAGTTTCCTTCCTTGTTATGATTTTCTAATGGTGAGAGATTACCTTGTCTATGAGAAGTAAGCTAAGGATAAGATCCAAAGATGGTAAGTATGAGTATGATGACCAAAAAGTGGTACTTAGTGTGGGTGGGATTATGAGATCTTATCCATGCATTGCACAAGTATACTTGGAGGTTCCTTATGAAATGGTTCTCTTATGATATGAAAGTCTAAGTATTGACTATGTATGTAGACTATATTTTATGATGACTAATGCTTACATTATGTCTATGTTGGAGATTATGCTTATGACTATGTTATTGTCTCTTATGCTTATAGTTTATGTTTCATGAAGTATCTCTTATGATTATGGCATATGGCTAATGTTGACTAACCCTTATGTTATGCTCTTATGATGTTATGCTAGCTATGATATTTAGTACTTTTGTACTAACGCATACTTTTGCCTATATTCTCATCAAATGTAGCATTCGGTGATCTTGATTTCCATCTTGAGGCTAGGTTTTTAGTAGGAACAAGGAGTAGAAGATTGGTGAGTCCTCATAGCATCGAGGATAAAGCCACTATTTCCTTTATGTCTTTCTTTATGTTTTAGACTATCGATGGGTTGTGTCCCAAAAGTTGTTCAAGTATTATTTTAGATGGTTTGAGACAAAGTGTTAAAGACTTTCTCTTCATTTTATAAAGACTTTTATTGTATGGAAAAATGTTTTAAAATTCCACACTTTTCTATTATCTTATGTCATGATATGCTAAGGGCTTGTATGAGACCCCTTCGGGGTCAAGTACACCATGTTACATCTAGGGTGTACCCCTGGGTTGTGACATAGAACAACTAATCTAGCAACCTTACTAAGTGCTTCAGCAGACCAATATTCAACTGGGAGTTCAAGAAACTTAACCCATAGAGGAATGATACTCAACACATCCTAGTTGAAAGAAAAATCGACCTCCCACAGCTTAAGCACCATAGGATTGTCCTTGAATGTCTAAGGCCCGACTTGTAAGATCTGAACCCTATCCTTTGTGGATTGGAATTTGAATATGAAATATCCCTGTGGGTGCAACATTAAGAACATAACTGCAGAACTTTCTTAATTATGTTAGGCTTTGTTTTTTATTTTATGCACAACTGCATAACGACACAAACTTTGTTTTAAAATTTTCTACATATATTGCTGTCAACTTCTCTATTTTGCCATTTTCTACCTAGTTGTTGTTCATCTAGAATGGGCCCATTTTCTGTTTTACCATTGCCAAAGTTGTTTTACTTAATGTTATATAGTTATTGTTCTTCAAAATAAATGTTGGATTCTTGATTTATGTATCTAGAAGTTTTTCTAATAGTTTTTATCTATTTCTTATAGCTTTTGTAGATGTTTCTGGATATCACTTGACAAAGACTTAACATTAAGTTTTCTGCCCAACTTTTGTTCATTTTTCAGTGAAGATACAAGTTTAGAAGATGCACTAACTCATTAATATTAGTTTGTTATGAATGTTATGCAAAACCTTGAATGTTATCTATGTTATATTTTTTGTTAATTAAGCAAATATTGAAACTAACATCATGGGATGTTAACAAATTTATTGTAATTAATCGCACTCTTTATTTCTATCGTCCTACCCCCTCTCTCTATATCATCTTTTTTAGGAACTAGTTTTTTGAACTCGTCCTTATTGACCAATGGCAACGACAATTTCTAGGACGAGTGATGATTCGATTTTTCCGGTCTCAATCGCATTTGGGACTAGATTTGCACTTTTAGGGACTAGATTTCCATTCCTTAGAGTCTGTTTTTCTTGTAGTGAATAACTCCTAAATCTTGATTCAAATTTTAGTTGAGAAAACCATTCAACCCTATGAATCCTTCATATGAGAATAACATTTCACAATAACAACATCGATGGTTTACTATCAAAGCAACCTCAAATCATTCATATCAATTCCATAGAAAGAACATGTATATCTTCATAAATTCATAGTTCATAAACTTAAATCATATGATCATAGTCTAGAAATCATGGATCTTGCATGGGCTCATGTGAATTTAACTTAAAAACATGTAATTACTTCAATTCATGCATAAAAAGATAGAAAATAACCAATTGGATCATAATTGAAAAGAACCCGTGAAGATTGAATCAAACACTAACTTCAATTGGAGAATATAACTTGTAAAATTGGAGAAGTTAGGAACCCTACGGAGGAAAGGACTCCATAGGTGAATACTATCATACCTTGAAGTTAAAAACTCACAAGGATTGGAGGAATGGAGGCTTGTAGTGGAACCCTAGATCTGATTCTTCTTTCTTAGTCTTGGGAGAATTTGGGAGGAAAACTTGGTTAGTTTTAGGGAATTTTTGGAGAATAAGTTGAAAGTGGTTAATTTGGGGCTTAAAAATGTTATATAGGGCTTAGGGGAGAAGACAAAATGACATATTTTAGGCATTAAATGATTAAGGAAAAGACTAAAAAGCCCTTAAAAATAATTGCTGACTTGATTATACAGGTTGGACCTACGGTCCGTACGTCCTTGTACTGGTCACCCGTAGAAAGGTACTGAGACCTTGAAATACACCCCTCTTTGACGGATCCCATATACATTTCATAGATCTTCCTACGGTCCATACATGTCATCCGTATGAACCAACTTTGACCCTTAAATTTTCATCAAGTCTGGACTCAGCTACGAGACCTATCTACAACTTGTACATGGAATGATAGACTGTCCTGTTGAACCGTAAAAAGGGTACTAGACTTGATTTCAACAATTTATTTTCCCCTATTCCTACGACTGACATCTACGACCCGTAGGAGCTTCTATGGTCTGTAGATGGGACCCGTAGACACATACTCAGCCTAAACCGCAGTTTTCTTCCTTTCCAAATTTGAGGTGTTACATCTCTCTTGGCCGATTGTAGGTGCCTTCTCCGCAAACTAGGTGATCCTCCTAGAGCAGAACAAACTAGCTGATGTTTTAGCTTCTAGCACCATAATTACTATTTTTGCTTATAATACTACTGTTAAGTTGTTTTGAGAATCTACACCATCCATGTTAGATGTTTTGCGTGCTGACAAGTTGGGAGATATATCTTGTAGAAGAGTGAAAACTATGCCTCATTCAAATATGTGTAATATTACTTCTAGTCGACAAGTTGTACATAGTAATAGTGCATCAACAAGTACTACCTCGACTGTGGCTATGGCACAACCCCATATTACAGCCTTGTAAGTTTTGTTATAAATACATAAAATAAATGGTGCATAGACGATTTTATCTAAAATGAAGTCTTTTAATGAAGGGTAAGAAGTTTAACCAACAATATTAAGGACCTTCATGCTTTTAATATAGTATAAAAGATTAATGTGATATATACGTCCAAAACACATATATTAAACTAGTGATAAAAATTATATACATAATCACTAATTCGATTCGACTTTCTCATTAAAATTAAAATCAAAATCATTTATGATAAGTATTTCTTTTACAAGTCTTGTCTCTTCAAGTACTTTTAAACTATTTTTTACTAATGTCTAGATGTATGCCCATGTTATGAAAATGCTTGAGCGAACAATAACATCAAGTGCCGGCCACGTCTAGAGTATAAGTTCAATGTGTGACAACATCGATATGCTTCTTTTGGGGATTCAAAAGTGATGAACAAGAGTGTACTGAAAAAGAAGAAAATGTGAACAAGAGAGCATTGTATAGCTCTAACCAAATTTACTTTACATTATTAATTTATTGCCAATCTCTAGAGGTAGGTTATGCAATATGTAAAAAATAAAATAAAATTCTCTTCATTTATTGTATATTCATTTTTTTGTGTTATTGTGTGTGTAATTTTATAGATAAGTATTATTTCTAACCATATATTGATCATTATGTAAGTCTCCTATATATCTTTTACAGTATAAAATCTTTATAGTAATTTTTAATTACCAATTATCAATTATCAATAGAATTTGAATATTTTCAAAGTAAACTTTTACGCTCTTTTAGTGTAAGACAAAACCTATTTATCTTAAAAAGGATCATACATAAAATTAAAGAGGAACATATCTTTATATACCTTTATTTGAAAAAGTTTACATTATTTTTTAAAAGTTTGTATAACATCCACCATTTGCAAAACCAATTTGGAATTGTCTGGTAAAAATATTTGGGCAAATTTTAATAAACCATGAATGCTTTCTATTAGCATTCTCATATAACAAAGCTTTATTAAAGCCATCAACATAGTCCTAATAATTATATTTAACTGCAATTTTCTGCTCAGGATAGATATAATCCTTTTCCTTTAGAGGACTCATTCCCCACTCTTCTGGACTAAGAATTCTCTTTATTATAAATTTAGAGAAGTTATAAACTTTTTTAGTATTTGCAGGTTAGAAATGCTGAAATTCTCCTAACCCTGTTGCTGAGAGTATCATCTCATAGTGCATCCTGTATTTATATGCGGTTGTAGTATAACAAATTGTATCTAAATACCTGGTCATTAATTGCCAAGGATCATGCTTACATTTTAAGTCATTATTTTCTAAAAGAAGTATAACTTCTTTTTTCTCATTCATATCAAAAACTTCTGTATTTTCTTCATCCACTAATATCGTGGAATAGGTTGGAGTATTATCCTGACCTTGTTTGGATTTCATAAAATCCATAAATTCTTTATACATGGGATGATTTGTATTCATCCCTTCTCCACTAGTAGAAGCATTATTTGGTGCTACCAATTGTTTGTTGCCTAGCTGAGCAAGGATATGACCTCCTCTACCACTTGTTCCTCATCCTCGTCCCCTTCTTTGAGGGGGCCATGATGGCGTCATTCCTGAAATCAATAAAACTGTTATTAGTGTAGATATTCTCTAGTAAGAAAATCAGGAAGACTATTATCTTCTCCTTTCTTATAATGAATCTCAAAATCAAAAGGTGCTAATAGAGCTTGCTATCTAGCAAACATTTGTTTAGAAACATCATGTTTACAATCTTTATTGAACATAAACTTAGTAGCTTGGCAATCAGTTTTTATCACAAACTTTTGATTAAAGATTGCCTTGAAATTTCATAACACTTTTCACAATAGATAAGATTTCTTTAGCTACCGTGGCATAATTTTTCTAGGTTGGATTCCATTGCCAAAATAAAATTGAACAATATAATGATGTTTATTATCAGGACAATATTGTGTAAGAAGCCACCAAATCCTAGATCGAAAGCATATGTTTCAACTGTCTTCTCCCAATTTGGATTTGTCAATGTAAGACATGGAAGGTTTTTAACCTTTGTCTTAATCCTTTTAATTGCTTCAATATGATTAACTGACCAAGCTTTTGGATTGTTCTTAAGCCTGTCATATAATATAGTCGTATCAAGAGCTAAATCCATTATAAAAGGTGCTACATAGTTAAGGCTTAAGGAATCTCTGCAGCTGAGTCTTGTTAGTAATTTCATCAGGAAATTTAGAAGCAAATTCAATACTTCTATTAATAGGACTAATATTTCCTTTTTCAATATTATGACCCAAAAATCTAACTTTAGTTTGAAATAAAGCCATTTTTGGTGCAGATATAACTAAGCCATTTTGGATAATAATTTTCTTAAATAACTCAAGATGTTTAAAATGAGTTTCAATATTTGTTGAAAATACTAAAATATCATCTATGTAAACTATTATAAAATTACTATAAGGTATGAAAATATCATTCATAATTTTTTGAAATTCTGATGGAGCATTTTTTAGACCAAAAGGCATAACGTTCCATTCAAATTGATCCATAGAGACATTAAAAGTGATTTTAAACCTGTCTGATTCATTTATTTGAATCTGTGAATAACCTGATATTCAATCAAATTTAGAAAATAGATAGCATCATAAAATCTATCCAATAAATCCTTTTTATTAGAAATAGGGTACCTGATCCATCGTAAAACCTTATTAAGTGGTTTATAATTAATAACTAACCTGGGGGCACCTCTTTCTTGTTCAGCATGTTTATTAACATAAAAAGTTGTACAAGACCATGGAGACTTTGAATGCCTTATAAGGCCTTTCTGAAGTAGAGATTCAATCTCTTTTTTGCATAATTCCAAATATTCAGAATTCATCTGGCAGGGCCTTACTTTTGTGGGAATATTATCCTCTATAAAATCATCCTCATAAGGAATACTAACAACATGCCTTTTTCTATTCCAAAAAGCATTTGGATGATCTTCACAAATATCAAGAGAGAACTGGTTTTGTAAAAATGCAATCTTATCCTGTAATTTAGGATTCTACAAAATATCATTAATTTCTACACTATTAATTTCTCCTTTAAGAAAACTCATTTGATTGTTTTTCAAAATCATTTTTGAGGTTAATTCATTTATCATTCTTGTAAAAGGTTTAGTAATAAATTCTAATATAAAAGGTTTATCATTCCAAGTACCTATAATTTTTTCATTATCCCAATGGGTAAGGGTAAAATTTTCATTTATAAAAGGTACTCCCAAAATAATTTGGTTAGTAATGTCTTTAACCAAAACAAAACTTTGAGGGACAGAATTTTTTCTCTTGCAAATGAAAGCTTTAGGTAGTTTAAATTCAATATTCATTTTACTACCATTTGCTTATCTCAAACTATGAGTAGTTTTATGAAAATATCTTGAAGGGATGAGTCCTTCTTGAATACAGTTTAAATCTGCAGCACTAACAATAAGAGCAATAAATTCTTTTTTATAATTATAATCAATAAGAAGGGTAACCTTAGTATAAAACTTTTGAGAAGTAAAAGCTTTCAGGTTTTGTAAAAAATCTCCTTTGGTATTCCCAAAATTTAGATTTTTAAGAAAATCCAAGTTATTACTTTCTCCTTCGTATGACGAAGATGATGCTGAGTTATTACCCAGATTTTGAGGAGTTTCAAAACTGTCAAGACGGACTACTATAATGACATTTTTTTCCTTAAGATGCCTAATGTCCTCTTTGAGATTATTAATCCCTTCTTTTAAATCCTTAATAGTCGTAGGAGAACTTATAAGTTTCCTTCTTTCCAACAGAAGATTCTTAACTTCTGCCATGGTATATGAACCATCTTTAGTAGGTATCTCCTCAGGAATATTACTCTTAGAGGTAGATGTCGTATTATTGATTTTATCAATGATTTGAGCTCTTATATCAAGGTCCTTCACTGTCTGTAGGAGCTCTATAATTTTGTCATTATCAATGACATTGATACTCAGTTCTTTAAACTGGGAATAAATCTTATAAATATCATCTTTCTCTCCGTCCTTATCACATTCCAAACCTTGTTGACAAGGTAAACAGTCATCTTTTGAAGACATATAATCTTCTTGGTGAAGAGCTTTAAGATCTTCACTTGTTGAAGATTCTTCATGGCTGCTATAATCCGAATCTGATTTTTCTGAATCAGAATTAAGCATGATCTTATACAAAGAATTTTTTAGATTATCATCTATGTCAAGGCTTCTAATCTTTTCCTTGACTCTACAATCCTTAGCATAGTGTCCATATCTCCCACATTTATGACAAGTATCTGACTTATCATATCGACGTTTAGATTTATAAAATCTTGTCACTTCTTCCTTCCTTACTTCTTCTTTCTTTTCTTTCTATTCTCTTCCTTTCCATTCCTTATAATCTTTTTGGAAGATCTATTCTTGGAAGAATGTTTTCTTTCTCGCTTCTCCTTCTATCTTTAGAAGGTGTTTGAGAATGTCTAGAGCAAATTGCTCATGCAATTTCCTAATCGTTGTCTTTCATTGAGACGATGCCTTTTGATCTGCTGATTTAGCTTAATTTCATTGCATAAAGCCAAACCTTCCTGTACGCATGCACTTATCAATTTTTCATATGTATAATTCTCATAATTGATGTTATGACCATCTCCTCTGAGAACCTTCTTAACTCTTTCAGCAAAGAGAGCTAGCAAACCATCAATAAATTTGGATTTCCAATTAGTACTATTACACTCTGGCAACTCCATAACCCTGCAAAGAAAAACATCTTTATAAAATCGGAAAGATGTAAGAGTCTTACATCTCAAATTCGAGTAAAGTTCGATGATTTCGCTATTATCTGATCATCGTCCTGAGAAATGTTCTATAATATTTAGAACCAGTGTATAAACTGCATTTTGAGTGACTCCTTGATCCTCTTGTTTGACTGCTAAGAGGATTTTATCCCTTTGATCTTGATTGAGATAATTATCCCACCAACCTTTCAATTGACCTGTGAAACCTGCTGTTATCATATCAACAATAGTCTTATCACTATTTTTGTTTGTCTTACGATAGTATGAGACATCAAAGATTCTATGGACAAATGATAAATTTGTCTATCTGTATAACCATTTATGTTCTATTCATAGATTTTTTTCCCATTATAACTATTAGTTATAATATGTTCATGCTCTTCCATGAGCACATCTTGGGGAGTAGGCCTGGGATAGTAGTACATCCTTTGAATTGGTTTTCTAGCATATTTTTCTGATATCTTATTAATCTCATCAAAAAATTCCTTATTATTGCCCCCGCTACTTTGCCCTCCTGGAAGATTATTAATCTTCAAGGGTTTAAGGTTATTACCTTTGAAAGTTTTTTCTAAGAAATTTTCCAAATCGGAAAAATCCTTTAGCTTGAAATCTTCAATTTCTGGGGGAGGTTGAATACTTGGTTGAGCAACCTTACCTTTCCCTTTCTTATCAAGATTCAATTGAGAAAGAAGTCTATCAACTTTATCATGAAGAGAAACAATGTGATCTCCTAACATGCTCATATAAATATTTGTATAATTATGCTATTTTATCATGATATTAATATGTTAAGTAGTGACTAAAGCAGTATTATCTTCAAATAGTTTTAAAAAAGCATTAAAATGCACAATTTTATCATCTTTATTAATTTGAAAAGATTGTAATGGAGGAAATACTGATTTAGTAATTTCACCATTACTTAGGGTAAAATCTTTTTCCAGCATAGAAATGTAATTATAAACATGTTTTCCCATAAACCAAGGGACAAAGGCTATTAAAACATTTTGTTTTGAATCGATAAGGTCTTTATAAAACTCTTCTTGAAAATTATTTTGTTCTTTTTTATTAAAGTTTTTGAAAAACCATTTTCTAAAAGGTTTCCATCTAGATTTTTGAAATTCTTTAGCAATCTTAGCTCTTGCCAGTGATCCTGGACTAAAATCAATAATTTTGTCAGACTTCATAAAACAATTTATGTAGATAACCCATCTGGGAAATTCATTTCAGATTCTGTTATATCTAAATCTGAGCTAGGTCTAGCAATATTATCTTTATCAATTTTTATATTATCACATCAATAACCTTCTCTAATTTGAAAAGTAGAAACTCTGGAAGGAACCTGTACAATATAATCCAGGGGAGAAATATAAAAGGAATTAGATCTAGCAATCCTAGAAGATATGCTACCATTCTCAATTCTATTATTAGACATATTATCCGAAAGTTTTATTTTAACAGTTCCATCATTTAACTGTTCAATTTCTGAAATCTCTTCATTAATATTATTTTTTGGAAGAGTTGCTCCCTCAATAACCCATTCTTGTGGGAAATCAATTTCTTCCCACTTAATAGGTCTGTGAGTAACTACTCTAGATTTTCCAAAATTAGTTTCTATTAAAATAGTTTCATTTTTGAAATCAATAACTTTGCACATAGGATTTAAAGTATGCAACAATTTATAGTAAATTCTATAACAAATACAAACAACTTCAGTGCCAGGCATATAATCATAACCATGAAGTTAAACATTTAACATAAGAGAACTTAATGAGTTCTCATCCTATAATGAAATCTGCAAATTAGGATAAGCATTAAAATAAACTGGCCCATAAGCTAGACTTGTTTGAATAGTCCCTATAAGGGACTTTTTTCAATTCTGGTTTCTACCATCTCTTAAAGCTGCTATAAAACTTTTAGGTAGACCACGTAAAGTAATGGGCTTAAATGCCACCTGTACTAATCCGATATGCATAAATCGATAAATATCCCTATAAGGGGCTAGATCATTTTCAAATATAAGTCTAAAAGTCTGATGATCACTATCAATAGTAATAGTTTCTTCAGTGGTTTTGACCACCTGTTTAAGACCAAGTTTTTCGAATGTCCCCATCTGATATATAATTCTAGGAGATATTTTAGGTATAATCCATTTATTAAGTAGATCTAGATGTTGAGGTATATCATATTCTTCTTTTCTACTGTTTTTAACAGTAGATTTTTTCTTTATGATATTCATAAGAAATAATGTGTTGAACTATATCACCTATAATTATCATAATTCCATGGCTCTAATACCATTCAAAGTCGGATCGCACAGCCTTTTATAAGGATCTTTTACAAATGTAAGCAATTTTCAGTGATGTTCATGAAAGCTTCACCTATCTGGGTCCGCCCTTAGGGTAATCCAACAGTTCTACTGGGTCCGCCCTCAACACAGGGTAATCCAACGAATTCCTAACAACTTTTCATAAACATGCCTCAATTACTTAAATTAGACCTTAATTCTTAGCTGTTTAAACCATCTCTTAACAGACACAATGCCACTTAATCATAGTAACTTAGTATGATACAGCTCAACACAGACAAATTAACCTATTATATAGGCTAAGTAACAAAAGAAGAAATAAAAATGAATAATACCTGTAATCGGACTTCAAAATCCACCTCAATTTCAACCAAATTGCAAACTTTTATTCAACACTTAGAAAATATTACAAGAGAAGATTTTTGAAAAAGAGTGGAGGGGTTCTAAAACCTGTCTCTCAACTAAAACATACCTTCCTTTATATAGAGGGAAAATAAAACATAAAGAATAAAGAGTTGGCCCACACTATTTACAATGGCCAATAACAAAACGATGGTCTTCACACCTACTACATGTGCCGACATAACTTTGGTGGCCACTCTTCTTTATAAAAGATAGAATATTTATTAAAGTTTTTTGTCATTTTATGAATTTGTCCTCACATCTTTTCTTTCCCTTTGCATGTGGTCTTGTCGGAGGATTCCTCTACTTGCTCTTGGAATTTCATGAAAAGAGCATCAATATCAATTTCTTTTATATTGTGATCACTTTGAGCTTCACCTGCCAAGCATGCTTCATCATCTTGATTTGTATGACTTGCAAATGTTATAGAAATATCATCTCCAATTTCTATATCAAGATTTTTCATTAAATGTTTCTTTGCTTCTTCCATATATAAAGCTATAATTTCTGATTTGGATATTACACCCTTCTTCATTTGAAGTTTCCGTGCAATGTGTTTGAACGGACTAAGAATATTATCCTGTGGCTTGGATATTTCCTGAACATGATATTTATTAATCTTTTCATTTATTAAGTCCAAAATTTCTTGACCATGAATCTTGCCTTCAAGGTCTTTAGTTATCAACTTACTCCAAAACTTTGTATAAAAAGCTCTTTGTAAACAAGGAAATCCTTCAGAAGTAGTATTAACTTCTACATTTCATTTCATAATCCATGAAATTGAGAATTTTATAAAGAAATACATTACCGACATTCCTTCGAAGAAGATATTATCTTGCTCCATGCTTATAAGCTTTGGGGAAATGTCTAACCATTCCAGATATAATTGCTTATACTGTTCTGGTAAGATCTTTATGGAAGGACCGTATAACATCCATCATTTGCAAAACTAATTTGGAATTGTCTGGGTAAAAACATTTGGGCAAATTTTTATAAACCATGAATGCTTTCTATTAGCATTCTCATATAACAAAGCTTTATTAAAGCCATCAACATAGTCCCAATAATTATATTATTCACACAATACATTTTTTTATATATATTTATTATTAATTAACGTGATACATACGTGCAAAACATATATATTAATATTAAATTAGTTATAAAAAATATTTACATAATCACTAATTCAATTCAACTTTCTCATTAAAAAATCAAAATCAATATTACAGATTTTTAAAAATTAAAAATTAAATCAAGCCACATTTTATTTATTTAATATAATGTATTTGATTTTGTTTTTGGAATAGTAATAAATTGTAGAAAAGCATCATGTTTATACCGAACAGACTCTCCTAAGCGAAAGGGAGTGTGAGTCCACCTGTAAACTTATTTAAATGACACTTCTGTCCCACATATAAATACCCCAAAGGGGTAAATCTGGTTTCAGTCCCATTCCCAACTTTCCCTTTAATCGAACCTCCGTCGCGAAATTTTCTCACTCCGCCGCTGCCGTTGCCGCGCCGCCGTTGCTGCCGAGATTGTTTTCCACCGGTGCTCTTCGCTCACCTTATCCGGCTAGTTCTTCTTCTTTACCGAAAAAGGTTAGCGAGGAAACTTCATTATCTCTTCTCCCTTAACCCTTCGCTCCCAGTCCGACGGGAAGTCTTATTTTTTGTATTTTTTCTTTTAAAAAATTTCTACTTTGCATGTACGTTCGATTCGAAAGCTTGGACTTTTTTCTTTTTATTTTTTCTGTGATTATTTTTTTTGCGCTTTTTTTTTTTGGAGCTTTTATGTTGCATTGGAACTCCTATACGAAACATTTGTATGGGAAGTCAAGGAAGAAAGTAAAAGATCTTTCTGCTCTCAGTGTCAAGAAAAAGACTATGTTTTTGTGAAAACTTTGATCTGCTTTGTGAAAAGGGTAGTGGCTAAAGGTCATGTGAGTAAAAACTATGAGTTGTCACAAATTTCTGGCCCTCCTTTTTTTTTTTTTTTTGTAACAATGATAGTGTCTGGGCAGCTTAAACACACGTCAATTAATCCAGTTGTTGTCTCTAGCTACCACATGTACTCTATTAACTCTTAATCTTCAATGATAGGCACATTAGAAGAATTAACCTAGTGTAATCTCTGCTGGAATTCGAACCATGATTTTCGAGTTGTCATTCCAGCTCTTTAAGCACTAGGCCTTCCCCTTAGAGTTGGTGCCACTCCTTTTTGAAAAGGCTGCTTTAAACACAGTGGATTACATAGTATCACAACCCTAAGATAGGGTTTCCCTGCATAGAAGCTGCCTAGGAATTAGGATTTCTTTTTGTGCATGTATGATCCTGGAGTACCATAAGAAAGCTACCACATCCAAGCTGTCAGGGAGTTTCTATAGGATAAGTTAGAGGAATAGGGTCCTCTTGTAAACCACGTGGATCTCAAGATGATGAGGATTCACCCTATTCAAGAAAAGGAACGATGGATGAGGTTTGAGATGAGGATGTCATCCCCTCAGTATAAAGAAGGGTGTTGTTCTCTTACACCTAAGGCAAAAAGTAGGACAAAGGTCTAATCTTCTTAAATATTGGACAATTGACCCGCTTCTCTACCCTTCTCTGCTCAAATATCAATTTTTTGGTCTACAATAGGGTACAAACCTGTGATATGCGCCTAACCAATCGTGGACATTCATCTTGATGGAACAAATCCTTTAACCGGTAAAAATCTGTGATATTACTATCCAGTAACAATCTTTGTTGTTGATATAGACTAGAAAGTCCTATCTTTAATTTTTTTTGAGCAGGTACATATTCATTGAACCAGTTCATGGGTTGCACTGAAAATCATATATACAACTTGTCAAAAGAGTAAGAAAACCGAATTTAATCCTAACAGGAACCTAGGATACCTATAATGGATTTAGTGTCCTCTAAATACATTTGTTTGTACCAGAAGCAAAGAAGCCTGATACAACTTAGTTTGATCTTTTGAAGATCACAACTCTTGCTCTCAAAACATCTAGCATTTCTTTCTTCTGGGACAATCCTCCATCTATCTCTATATGCAACTCCCACCCCTACTTCTCCCCAATTGTGAAAAATATTTGTGATTATGTTAGGCATAGCCCAAGCAAAACCCTTGAGACTAGTGAAAATCCTCCATAGCTAGGATGTTATTCTGCACGAGAGAAATAGATGGTTGACTGTCTCAACCTCTTCCCCACATAAATAGCATCGATAACACATGGGGAACTTCCTTTTCTTGAGATTTTCATGTGTTAAAACTACTTCTCTTGCTAGAAGCCAAGTGAAACATGACACCTTGAAAGGGATTTTAAGGTTCCAAATCTGCTTCCAAGGCCAAAGAGAAGGTTGTTGCTCACCTTAATTTAGCAACTAATATGCACAGTTTACCTTGAATGTGTCTTTGTTATTTCTGCACCACCATAATCTATCACGTTCCTCCTATGTTCCTGTAAACACTTCCAACCTTCCAAAAATTCTGTCACGATCGTGATTTCCCATTCATTGAAATTCCTTCTAAATTGGAAATTCCATCCATGCTGTGTCCTAACCTTAGCTACACTCACTTATTTATTCACTACCAAGTCATGCATCTCTAGAAAAGATACTTTTTAGACTAGAAGTGCCCACCATTTATCCTCCCAAAATGAAATCTTATTGCCATTTCCTACCCTAATGGTTGTATTGATCTTCAAGAGAGGCCACAAGATTTTGATGGACTTCCATAGGCTACCCCTTGGTGTAAGAACCTCCTTTGTCATCCACTTGTTCTCGCCTCCGTATTCTTCTTGAATTACTTTTCCCAAGATGGTTGAGGCTCTTGAGAATACCTCCATAACCACTTTAGTCTAAGGGCTTTGCTTTTGTGTTCTTTATTCCCGTGACACCCATGTTTCTTCCCAGTGAACCTTGTTCCACTTGGAATGTTGATGCTGGAATCATTTCCCTTAGTCCCTTTCCATAAAAAATCCCTCCTAATTTTATCCCGTCTTTGTATCACTCTGTCAAGAATGGGAAGATAGACATCATATAAGTAGGAAAGGCATCTAAAACTAAATAAATTAAGTGACTTTGCCTCTCTAGAACATATATCTGGCAAGCTTCTTCTCACACTTTCCAATTACGGATTCCAGGTGTTCAAAGCCTTTTATTTGGCACCTAAGGCCATGCCCAGATAAATGGTAGGCAAGAAACCTCCCCCCCTCCCCCCCCAAAAAAAAAAAAAAAAAATCCAAGATAGTTCCTCCATATTAGAGACATTATTAGGATACTACTGGCTTTTTCTCCAGTTGATATGCAAACTTGAGACTCCTTCAAATGGCACCAAGATTGATCTTAAAACCAATATTTGTCCTTCATTAGCATCACAAAATATTAAGGTGTCATCTGCATAATGTAAATGAGTGACTTCCATGTTTCCATTTGATATTGAGGTTTGAGTTTCCTCTCCTTAATAGGAATGCACCTATAACATAACCTAGGAACAATGATTATATATTTCTTTTTTTAGAAGGGCAATGAACACATATTTCTAAGTCAAGGTGGAAAAAAGTTCCTCACAACATGTTTTAATGGGTTTGGAGACAAATCCCGTGTTCTTTTTCTTTGTTTTGATAAGGTATAAATTTGCAATTCTTTAAGCATAGTTTTTGATGAGTGCTCATTTTGTAATTTCCTTTAGACGTCAAAGCATCTTCCATAATTTGTCATGTTTGGTCTCCTTTCTTATTGCAATCTAGACGTTCTACTTTCTGTCTTTATTTTAAGTGCAGGTGGCTGTAATTTGCTTATGACTTCTCTAAACTGAAATGGCATGATGGCCATTGGATCATTTTTATCATCACACTAATTGTTATCCAATTTGCTATTTGTTGTTTTGGAATTAGGCTTGTTTTCTCTTTGCACTTGATACAAATTTTACCAAGAAAAAAGTGAGTGTAATATTTAAACATACCTTCTTATTTTTAATATTTTAACCAAAAAAAAAATACAGGTTCTTCATAAGCTCCATGTGTGCATGTGCTTAGGTCTATAGCAAACCTTGTACCTCCTCTATTCTATTTCAGGTTATGGTGATTTACCAGAAATGGAGTTTTAAGATTTTAATTGACCTACATATTGCATAAGTTTTAGTAAAAGAAAGTATTAAAGTAATCATATCATATATATATATATATATATATATATATATATATATATAAAAGAGAACCCTAGACCCACCTACGTGGTGCCACCACAAACCAGGATTCCCTTTTAATTTATTTTATTTCCAAAATTATCCTTCCCCTTTCATGAAAAGTTGTGACTTTCATGAAAAGTTGTGACTTCTATGAAGAGTTGCAACTTTTATGAAGAGTTGCGATTTTTATGAAAAGTTGTGACTTTTATGAAATGTTGTGACCTTTCTGAAGGGTTGTAACTTTTTCAAAGAGTTGTGACATTTCCAATAAGACACAATAAGCATTTGTTCACATGTCCTTTGTCGTCTATAAATAGAGGAATTTTCTCTCATTTTAAAACAACGAAAATTTTGAACTTCTTCTCTTCTTTTGGACATTAAATATTTGTATACTTTGCTCCTGTTGAATGATTTACTGGCACCATTGTTTTTGTATCAATACACTTGTGAATAGAATTGCTTTATCCTGAGAGGATCTATTTCTTTAAACCTCGGGTACTAGAGGGGAATAATTTCCTTAAGGGGACAGTGTGCATTCAGTGGGCTCAATCTTTTTCATTCTGTTTCATTCTATTGTTACATATCTTGATATGTTTTTTACAGTAATTGTTAATTTTGAGTACATGTTTTAAACTTTGTTGTTTATGTTTCTGCACAATTATTGTTATAAGTATTTGTTAGTACTGATTAAATAACAAACGTTAATTGAGTATTCAAACAAGTTTTCTCTACTGGAATTGTTGAAGGTACAATAAAAAAGGCCCTTACAAATCTCTAATTTCTTCATCAACAACGTCATTCCTTCACATACAAGGATGAGATTTTGCGTTCTTTAGAAAATCCTCTAAGAGTTGGTAACTTTGCATGCCCATATTTTATGGTTTTTATGTTGTTATCTATTTTTACTAAATTTTATTAGTGGATATTATGAGTACTTTAAGAATTGAAAGTTAATTGAAGTGTTAGTCAATTTTTTGAGGTATGTTATTTCAAAACATGAGAACTTTTCTGGTTAGAATGATTTGTTATCTTCATTGGTTATCTCATAGTTTACTTCCTTTAATGTATGCTTTTTCTCGCTGTTTTGTTGTTTCCTTAAAATTGTATTGATTATTTTTCATTTGGTATGTATATGATCTCACTTGGACAAAGCTTTCGTCCTTTTAATGTTTTTCATTTTTTTCCTTCTCATTCAGCTCTTTTAAATATTTTTGGTGTGAGTTATGACTATTTTCGGCAAGCTTAATTTGAAGAATATGAAACAAAACCTGCTCTAAATAAAAGTAATATCTTAAGCTACAAAAAATATGTCTATTAACATAGATTTGTTGTCCTTCATGGCCCAAGTCATTGCTGAGCGTTTGAGTTATCTAGGTTAGACTCATTTTTAATTTTTTTAATGTTCGAGAATATTTCTTTAACATCAGTCTAGAATCCAACATTTTGATCTACTTGTACTTTCATAATGCAACAATTATACATACATATTTCTGAAAAAGTCGTAAAGTTGCATTGATGAAGCATCTAGAAGGGCCTTCAAGGCAACAGTTTAATGAAGAATCAATTTCTAAAAGGGTCAACAATATTATTTTGCTGTTGTTTCAAATTTATTTTTCTCCTTTTATAAATTTTGTTAGAGTAACAAAGTAACAATAACGAAAAGTTGTGAACGTTTGACCTCCGACAAGTAGATTGACAAGAAGTTTGGAGGTTTGGGGATAAAGAATCTGGATACTCATAGTAAGGCACTCAGAATGAAATGGCTATGGAAGTATGCCAATGATAAAGAGACACTATGGGGAAGAGTCATAGAAGCTAAGTATGAGGAGGAAGACAGTTGGATGACTAAGGAAATTACAACTCCTTATGGAGTCAACTTATGGAGATCCATCAGAGATCTCTGGAATGAACTGAAGTTCTTCTTCAAGATCAAGGTGAACAATGGGGCTAAAACTAGGTTCTAGAAAGGTGAATGGCATGAAGAAGGCAACTTAACAAAGGTTATTTCCAGATATCTACTCATTAGTACTACACCAACAGAGTACCATGGCAGAATTATGGACAACAAGGATGGAGATTCAACTTCAGAAGGCAATTCAACGATTGGGAAATACCAAGAATGGCAGATTTCATCAACAAGATTGAGCAATTCAGTGGGTTGGGAATAGATGAACTATGGTGGAAGGGAGATGAGAAAGGCACATACGAAGTGAGCAAAGCGTACATGAAAATGAACCACAACCAACAACCAAGCAGTTGGCCATGGAAGAACATTTGGAAAACCAAAATACCATATAAAGTGGCATGCTTTGTGTGGCTTTTGGCAAAGGAGGCAGTGGCTTACCCAAGAGAACCTAATGAAAAGAGGGATAATTTTAAGCCCCAGGTGCTTCTTGTGGGGAGCAGGCAGAAACTGTGAATCATCTATTCCTACATTGTAGAATCACAGGACAACTATGGAGATTGTTTTTGAACCTCAGAGGAATAGCATGGAGCATGCCTAGGAAAATTACAGAGGCCTTAACAAGCTGGGAACAAGCTGGGTTGTTGGCCAAGCATAGAGGCAGGTGGAGGAAAGTCCCAGCAAGCATTTGGTGGACAATATGGAAGGAGAGGAATTCTAGGTGTATTCTAGGTGTTTTGAGAGCATAGAGAACAGTATGCAACAGATTAAGCTTAATTGCATCTTGCTACTGTGTTTTTGGTGTAATCAATTACTTTTACATGATCCCATCTCTATTATTGATGTTTTAGACTCATTATAGACATAGGATCATAGAATCATAGATGTAGGTAGTACTTTGTAAATATGGGGCAACTACAACTCTTCTAAGATTCAAATTCTAACATATATAAGCAAAGTTACCAGTTTCAAAAAAAAACTTTATTGTGCTGATACACTGATCCATTAAGCCACCTTGAACCAAAACCTGTCCTCTATAGCATATTCATTAAGAAGTCCCAATTTAGGTGATCATTTGCTTTCTAGATGTCCAGTTTACATAAAATCCCTACTTGTTTGTCTTTTTGTCTTGAGTCTACACACTCATTTGCCACCAGCACTGCATCCATGATCTGGCTGTTCTTGATGAAAGTCATTTGTTGCTTGTTTACTAGATTATGCATCACTCTTTTCAGCCTTTCTACTAGGACCTTCGCAATGATTTTATATACTCTTCCCACAAGACTTATGGGCCTAAAATCATTAAGCTCCATTGCTCCTACCCTTTTTGGAATTAATGCCACAAAAGTAACATTTATGCTTTTCACGAAAGTCCCCTCTTTGTGGAAAGCCTTGATTGCTGCCACTACCTCATTACTGATGATGCTCCAGCATTGGATGAAGAAAGCCATTGTGAAGCCATCTGGTCCTAGTGCCTTGTCCCCAACACAGGATCTAATGGCATCTGTGATTTCCTGTTCTTCAAAAGGGGCTGTCAGCATATTGTTGTCTTCTTCATTGATCACAGGACAATCTCTCATATTCAGGTCAAGCCTCCAATCTTCAGTTTTTGAGTACAAATTTTCATAGTATTCAATTATCACCTTTTTCAAATTCTTCTGGTTCAAGTCACCAACTCCTCATTGATTTTTAGCTTATCAATTGTGTTAACTCTCCGGTGTGCATTAGCTATTTTATGGAAAAAACCAGTGTTTCTATCCCCTTCTCTGACCCAACCTATCCCGATACATCGCTCAACGTCCCGATACTTTACCTTTGTTGATACAAGACACACCTGTCCTAATACATCACGTAAGAGTGATGTATCTGAGAATAGGAGAGAGTAGGGGTTTTGCAATTTTTTCAAATGGTAGAGCATTTTAGAGAATATAGTAAAATAAGTTGTGTATTTAGGTAATTTTTCCTTTTTGCTTAGTTTGGGCCTTTAGTGGTCTTCACTTGGGCCTTTGGCTTCTGGATTGCATCAAAGTCTCCTTATTTGTTTTGAGTACCTTTATCTTGAGCTGACTTCTTCTTATCGAATTTACTTCACCATTGTTCTACAAATAGGCCCTGGATAGGAATAGATATACATAGATCAGTATTGTCATCATTAAAATATGGCTTAATGATAACAAATCTAGGGGGAATATTTGACCCTTGAAGGGAAGTTGCTATTCCAAATTGCTTTTCAAGGCCAAGGAACTAAAACAGGGTTTGAAACCGCGAGGGCGTTGTAGCAGCTTTTTACAGAGCCCTTCAGCCCTTCAGAGTGTGGTTTCCCGAAAATGCAGCCGGGTAGAGATGTTTCTGGAAAGAAATTACTGAGTAGAAGGATCAACTGCATGTAGTCCTCGACTTCCCAATCATTGAGATTTCTTCTGGGTGTTATGGACCATCTCTGGTCTTGTTTGAAATTGGCAATCAGTGCATTCTGAGAAATGGAACAATGGTAGAGAATAGGGAAGTGTCTGGGAGAGATCCCGAGCCTTGGATCATGCCAAAACCTGATTTCCCTTCGGTCATGAATCATAATGAATAATGAGAAAGCATCCATGTCACCTTCCCTAGCTTTGCTCATCTGGCAAAAACAACTAGCCTCCCTTCTCCTCAATAAGATCATAATCACTAGATTATTCCGCCTGAAGGCTGCAATTGAGGATTGTTTCATATGCCTTTCAATGTCATGAACCATTTTACTCACCAGGACTTGATCTATTAAATAGGATCTGAACGTGTTCCAGACTATTGACAGTCCCTTCAACAACTACATATCCAATGAAATCCCAGAGGTGGGAAATTGACAGTCCCTTCATGTATGTTGAAATTTACTTGGGATGTTTGCTTCTTGGGGTGGTGGTGGTGAAGCAGATATAGACAATGAGTTCTTATGCAGTGGATAGACACTTGTTTGACATTCCTCTCTGGAAGTTGTTTATTATCTGTACCTACATACTTTGTTTGATCTAGTTAAGTTTCCTATTTTCTTCCATGTTATGGAGATAAGTGTGTGGTTGTGCTAATTTATGTTTTTTCGTGTAGAAGCCGGAATCATGGTGTATATATCTTGAGATTATCATGGCTTCTAAAGGGTATAAGTGTAAGCCGGATCATGAAACACGCGTACGACGCCAAAAGGTATGAATTACATCTTAGTTGCAATCATCCTTGCACTTAGAAGCTATCATTTGAGGTTTGGATTTTTCTATATTAATTTTTTTATGTTCGATCCATGTTCTTTTATGCTGGCTGTCGCAAGGTGGATGTTTTTTTTTTTTTTGATGACTGTGGTGTCCAGGCTAGCTTTGGCACACCTCGACTAATTCCACGGGACTTTTTCTTCTTTCATCTTTTGGCAAGTAGGACTGTTTTGATCTATGCATTATTCCTTTTTAATCCAAGCAAGTATACATGATAATAGCATAGCAGTATGCCAAGAGTGTGAATGAACTTGTCAAAGAAAAGAACACACACAGTTTTAATGGATTGGTGTTTAGCCTAAGATTAATCTAAGCGTGGGTGATAGACCAACCCTTGGCAGTGTGATTCAGCGATAATAATTTAGAATTGGTCATGTGCTGAAGATGTTCTCAAGCCTTTATTCCTGAATGATATCTCAATTAAAAGCCCACACAAGGGAATCATGTGTACATCTAATTTAGGCCAGAAGGCTCTTATCTAGAATGGAGTCTGTTCATAATTTTGTTTCGGCTGAACCCTTGGATGTATCATCAGTTGACATGAAAATGGTTAATAGGTAGAACATTTAGCTGCTGCTTTGATATCTATCAATCCCTGGATGCTTTTTTTTGGATACCCTCCTAGATGATGCCAGTGCTATAATTCTTGGAGAATGACAAAGATACCTGTAAATATGGAATTATATAATATTACCATTCAAGTCCATGCAGTTGTTTAAGGTTTTTTTTGGGACTTCTCCATTGATTGATCCAAAGTTGCAAGGTGATCTTATGGTGGATTAGTTCGTTATACTTATTCCACCCTCTTTTATTCTCTTTTGTTGTTCTTTGATATTCTGGACTGGAACATGCTGAGTATCAGAAGGTTACATGATTGAACTATGGCAGCATATTAATGATTACAAAACGGCCATCTGGCCTAGTAGTGTTGTAATCTGCACATGCTTTTGTCACATAGCTAACCAATTGTGGTTAATGCTATGCAATATAACTAGTGATACTCGATAAAGAATTAGACAAAAAACACATGTTTGAAATAGAAAGAATGGAAGCATGAGAGCCTGGTTCAAAAAAAGAGAGGAAGCGTGAAAGAACCATCCAAATTTGCTATCTTTTTGTGAGCTCCTAGGAAAAGGTCCTACACCCAAAGAAAGGAAGCTTAAGGACATTCTTTAGGATAAGAGGTTCTTTCTTGATCCAGCTATAAGGATGGGGCAATATGGAAAACTAAAATGTGGAACATAATACAAATCAGTATCACTAGTTTTAAAATCTATTTGGACCCTTTTTTTTGTCCTAGCAATTGTATCATATAGATCAATTTATTTTCTGCTTCCTAATTAGTAGATCAGATATACAGATAATCACATAAAAAATATCTACCTAATTAGCAGATAGATGAAGAATATACTGATGGAGTTTGTTCAATCACGGGTAGGTTATGATTATCTACCTAATAACTTGACAGATGAAGGATATACTGATGGAATTTGTTCAATCACGGGTAGGTAAGGATCGTCCCTTTCATAGTCTTATAGGTGTAGACACTCCCTCTAGAAGACTATAATAGGTTCAGTTTCTTAAGAGTCTTTTGATGTAAATATGGTGCAAGTACAAACAATGTACTGATTGATCTTACATGTATAGAAATATACAAAGTTACCTATTTCAAAAAAAATAAAAAATAATCTACAGTAGCTACATGAATGAATAATCAGGGGGTACCTTGTCCTTTCTTGTGTACTACATCTTCTGTTTGCTTATTTTCTTGATTTGTATTTAGGGTCTTGAAGCACCTAAAGAACCTCAACGACCTAAAACACACTGGGATCATGTTCTTGAGGAGATGGTCTGGTTGTCGAAGGTATATAAAGTCCTTTCCTATTTCAGGAGCAATTGTGTAAGCTGCTAGATGAATGTCAATGAAGTTATTCTAAGGAAGATTTCTTGTTTATCAGGACTTTGAATCAGAGAGGAAGTGGAAGTTGACTCAAGCAAAGAAGGTTGCTATACGAGCTAGCAAGGGAATGCTTGATCAGGCGACACGGGGAGAAAAGCGAGTGAAGGTTGTTATTTTATTCGCTTCTTCCTGTGCGTGAATATTTTCATATTAGTGACCGACACTTCAGTAGGTATTGCATTTCTTACTAATTACATTGCTAAATTTCTTATTTCTCTTCTATAATATTTCATCAGGAAGAAGAGCAACGTCTGCGTAAAGTTGCACTCAATATCTCAAAGGACATCAAAAAATTTTGGTTGAAAATAGAGAAGCTGGTAAAATTCATTATCTGGAGAACTTTCAAACCCAGTTGTTTTTCCCAGTCTTGAGCTTGACAGATTATTCACACGTGTTTCATATGTCAGGTTCTTTACAAGCATCAGTTGGAGGTAGATGAGAAGAAGAAGAAAACACTTGATAAGCAGCTAGAGTTTCTTCTTGGACAAACAGAAAGGTTCAGTTCTTCCGCCCTTTTTGCTTTCCTGTTTCTCTGATGTTGTTTTTATTGCTACTAAGACCCTCTTTGATGCTTACAAGCAGCTGCAATTGTCTTTTCCCTGCATATTCCCATTTTTGCTCTCATTCGTTTTCTTAAAACCACTCCTTCCTGGGCCTCCATAATTGGTGTATAGTGTAGCTTTTTAAGTATTTCTACTTGCCCCTTATTAGGGCACCTTTTACATTATTTTTTTAAAATTAATAGTGGTATTTTATTATTAATAAAAGTCTCAAAGGTGCACAAGAGCTTAAAAGTCTTGTCTCATTTGATGTAAAATTCAAAAGCTCGGGGAATAGGAATAATGGGAGAAACACCACTCTAGTTGCAAGATGAAGTTTAAACTAGTGTCATGGAACGTCAGGGGATTGAACAACATCGAGAAGAGGGAGACTGTCAAAAGCTTAATTTTTGAATGGAGGGCAGACATCATCTGTCTCCAAGAAACAAAGCTTGAGGGAAATATCACAGAAGTAGCGAATCAGGTTTGGGGAGGTAGATGGATCAGACAAGCATGTCTGGAAGCCAGTGGAACAAGAGGCATAATCATTTTGATGTGGGATGAGAGGGCATGGAAGGGGGAGGTCTTAGAAATAGAAATCTACTCCATTACTTGTAGGTTTGAATCCCAAACCCAGAACTACAATTGCCACATAACTGGAGTGTATGCTCCAAGTAACTACAAGGAGAGGAGACTAGTGTGGGAAGAATTGGGTTCAGCAAGGGGATTATTTAAAGCGCCCTGCGCACTGTGTGGAGATTTCAATGTCTCTAGGTATATATCGGAGAAGAAAAATTGCAACAGTAGAACATGGGGTATGAAGGAGTTCTCTCATTTCATAGAAGACATGGAATTGGTGGATTTACAACTAGAAGATGCTGCATATAGCTGGTTAAAGGAGACCAGCATGTAGCAGCCTCTAGGATTGATAGAATCTTGTTCTCGGAAAAATGGGATGACAAATTCAATAATCTGAAACAGATCCCCTTGCAAAGGCTGAGTTCAGATCATATTCCAATAGCCTTGATTGGTGGAAGCTGGGAGAGAAATAAAAGTTATTTTAAGTTTGAAAATTGGTGGCTACAATCTGAAGACTTTGTTGACAGAGTTAAAGACTGGTGGTCATCATTCAGATACTCAGGGAAACCAGACTATGTGTTGGCTTGTGAACATAAAGCTTTGAAGCACAAACTCAAGGAATGGAGAAAAGAGGAGAGTGAAAACCTTGGTCTACAACGAAAGAAATTGCTAGAAGCCTAGAACAATTGGCAGAAGTGGACATGAAGAGGGAAAACAGAGTGCTTACAGAAGATGCAATAACAAAAAAAGTTGCAGTTCTACTAGAATATGAGGAACTGATTAAGGAGGAGGAAATTGCATAGAGACAAAATTCAAGAATACTATGGCTCAAGGAAGGAGACAAGAATACCAAGTTTTTCCACAAAATGGCAAATTCTCACAAAAGGTATGACAACATCGATTAATTAATGATATAGGGGGAAGTTACTCAAGAGCCAGTTGAAATTGAAGGAGAAATAATCACTTACTACAAGAAGCTGTATACAGAACCCATCCCATGGAGACCTACTCATCAGTATGCACACTGCCCAGAAGTGAGGATTTCTGTTAATGCCTTTTCCTTTCCTTGTATCTATGCATCTTCTTGATGTATTTTTGTGAATGAAACATCTTACTTCATAAAAAAAAAATAGCAAGTAGTGAGGACTGCATCGCCCCAAAAATGCAACGGAACATAGGATCTAATGAGAAGAGTGCGAGCAGTCTCAATGAGATGCCTACTCTTCCTTTCTGCTACTTCGTTCTGCCGAGGGGTGTACGGACAAGATGTCCGATGAATTATTCCTTGGTGAATCATAAACTCTTGTAACTGAGAGGATAAGTATTGTAAGACATTATCACTTCTAAAAATACGAATGGAAACACCAAATTGATTTTGTATTTCAGCGCAAAAACTTTTAAATATAGAAAATAACTCAGATTAACATGCAACTACATTATATTAGTCATGCAGTAGAAAAATGTGACACAAATTATACTTATTTAATTAAAATTTCTATTTTTATATCTTGAGTTTTGGCCGGGCTTAGCACGGGCTTCCTGCAGTTAATTTACTGAGTAATTGACTGACCTAATGAATGACATGATTAGGCATTCTTCCTTGTTTATCCTAGGTACTCAACAATGCTTGCAGAGAATCTTGTTAGTTCACCAAGTACTTGCAAACGAACCAATTCTTTGCCTGCACCAGAAGCATTTAGAATCCAATGTAAAGAAGGGAGTGAAGGGGATGTAACAAATCGTGACTGTGTTGGAGAAAATCTTCGTAAGTACATTAACTAGACAGCTGTCCAATATTGAGAAACTTGTTCACAATAACTTTCCCTCTGTTTCTTACTTAATCTGAAATTTTCAGAACCTCTTTCAACTGGTAGTGATATTGATGACGACTTTGGCGTGCAATCTGAAGACGAAATGGTAAGCTTTCAAATAGCTGGGGTGGATTTTGATGCCATGCTTATTTATATTAGTAGGTTCTTGAAGTCTTACATATTGATATCATTCAGTTTTATCATTGAAAAGGTGTTTGATATATATTCTTGAAATGCTTGAATGCGTGAAGCAGCATGAATTATTTATAATTGAGCTAAACTAGTGATCATAAGGCCTGGTGTGTCTTCAATATTAAGCTAATGTTAGGAAACTAGCTTTGAGGCAAATTTTCTGATGAAACAAGTTTGGAGATTTTCTTTCATGCCACCCCCTTTTTAGGTCATGAAGGAAGGGATGAGATTTGTGCTGCTCAATTAAATATCATAGCTCGGAATGAGCTGTGATTATTTGAAATAAGACCTTCAAATCAATAGGTTGATCTTTATGGCGAATTAAAATGTACTTAGATGACCTTGCAGAGTATAACAACATAAATACATGATGATGCAAGCATCTGTTGTTTTCTTTTTGTTGCAGGGAGGAATTAGTAAATGAAGTAGAATCAATACTTAGCCTCTTAGAATCTTTACAAGATTAGGAAGGGATTCATCTTTTTTGTTTTTGCACTCTTGTACATATTTCAACACTTGTTTGGTGCTTTTGTTTTATGACCTTTTATGAAAACAAGAGCACAATTTCAAAAGTTTTCATTTCTTCCTTAACTTGGTTCTGTTCAAACTTTTCTATTTTTTCTTTCTTCAGTAGAAAGTTGGGGAGGTCAATTTTTTCACATAAATTGAAATGGAAGCAGTACTGTCTTTTAGCCTGAAACATCTAAAGCAAGAAACTGGTACTCTCTTTGTCCAACTTTATGTGACGGTGTTTGACTGAGCACGAAATTTAAGAATGGAAGTATGACTTTTGAAACTTGGGGTCTAAAATAAGCAATATATATATATATATATATATATATATTTGTGGCGTATTTAGAAAGGGTAAAATGGGAAGTTTAAAGCTAAATTGTTAGTAAATATAGAAAGTTATCATTCTTTTTGAGATTGACTTATAAGGGAAGTGCATAAATTGGGACAGAGGGAGTAGTTAGAAAGTTCAAGTACCTTGTGTAAAGAATTCAAGTATTAAAATATACAGCGTCTTGTCCATCAGTTCTGCCTTCTGTGTGACTTTACTCTACTTAGGGCATTTGTTAGGTTGAGAACTGAACAGGGGTTTGACTACATTCAAATTCGTTTTGGATAAGAATTCGACTACAATCATTTGGTCTCTGTGAAATCATTATTGATAGGATATCATTTTGCTCCGTACTGATGTCCTAGAAAGCTTATATTTTTATTTTTTATAATCGTGATGTTCGGGCCAACTTGCGTGCACCTTGGTTAAATCCTTGGGGTACGTGTTACCTCTCACCGACATAGGTACCAAGTAATTCTTCCCGCCAAGGCTTGGATGAATAGGAAGAAATCACCTAATTCTTTTTGTCTCTGCTAGAATTTGATCCTATGACCTCATAATGCTCATTCCACTACATTGACTGCCTGGTCTAATTCTTGGGTGCATTACTTTGTTATGGTATATTATCTAGTGCATGGGTCAAGTCAAAACCATTTTTCTGTGTCAGCTGTACTTGCGAGTTGCCTGTTGACTTGTTGACTAGGACTAGGAATCTGTGGAAAAATACCAGTCGTCGTTGTAATGAAGCTAATCTGGCTCTCACTTCCTTCTCAGATTGGGTTTTAGATGGGGCTCTTATCTTCATAGCTATTTCATTTGAGTCATCTGATGTAATTATATGGTCTTTTATCTGTTCCTATGGCTTAATTTTGATTGGTTTTTCTCTCTTATCAACATATCTGATTTTGGGTTATAACCATCTGAAAAGCTTTTGTTAAGAGGGTGATATTATAATGTTTGTTGCAGTTCTGCTAATGTTGTCCTATAAACAATGTTGTCATTTATGTTGATACTGCTTTAGGAAGATGACGAGCATACCATTGAAGAAGATGAGGCTGTTATAACTAAAGAAGAAAGGGAAGAAGAGTTGGCTGCTTTACAAAATGAAATGGATCTACCTCTTGAGGAGCTCCTTAAGCGTTATGCAATTGGGGAAGGTACCATATGGTTGAATGAGTTATTGTAGAGTATTTCACATTCAAGCCTCTTCCTTCTCTTTTCCTGAATGCCATGTAATGCATTTTCTATTATTTTTTATGTCTTCCTTACGTCTGTATTTTCTCTTACAAACTGCGTTGATATAGTTACTTGAGCTTTTGTTATGTCTTCTTTACTTATGTAATTTATTTTACAAACTGCTTCGATATCATTACTTGAGTAGAGGGTCTTTCGGAAATAGCGTATCTACCTCCAAGTCGTTATTTCTATAATCTTGTATGATGTATGCTAAGTGGCTTGTGTAGGGCCTCTCGGGGTCCTATACACCATGTTACACCTAGGGTACACTTTGGGTCGTGACAAACTTGGTATTCAGAGCACAAGATTTAGAAAGGTCCTAGGATGTCTCATAAGCCACGTCAAGTAGAGTCTTGTTATAATTTATTTTCGTCATGACTGTGAGATGATACAAGAACTTGCCAAATAGAATGCAGGAAGAGGCAACAATTACATGATTTTGTTGAAGTATCATCTAAAGCATGTGTTTAATTTAAGCTTAATCATTGTGAATTTTCAGTTAGCAGAGACTGTAGCCCCGAGAAGAGTGGTGCAGATGTTACAGTCAGTTCTGGCAAGGGCAGGGATAAATGTGAGTAGCAGTTGGCCTCTTTGTGTATTGCTAATTGTAAGGTCAAGGAAATTTCTATTAATTGAAGTAATCATGTTGTACAGATAGAGATGTTGATGTTGCTACTGAAACCGACAAAGGCTGCTCACCTGAAATTTCTGGTCGTCGTTCTGTAAGTTGTATGTGTTTATGGTTACTGCTTTGACTACTATAATTAGGTAAGTGGTCGAGGTGATATATCTGCTTTTTGGTATATGCAGGTTGAAAGTAATGGGGTCTTATCAGTTCCAAATAATTATTGTTCTGACCTAGGGAAAAACAAGCTAAGAAGTCCTCGAAAGAAGTATCAGGAGTTCAACCAAATTAATTTGTTGGATGACTTTAATGATGAACAGGTGAAGATGCTTATCTAACAACTTTTAATTGAAACCGCTTATTATCAAAAGTGCAGTGGTGGTTTAGACCTTATAGATATGTTTTTCTTTAGCTAACATCCAAGAAAACTTGGTTCAATTTATTTTGCAGCTTGCATTACTTATCATTAGAAAAATTATCCCTTGCATAACGAATGTCTGCATATATTTGTTTTTGGGATTTTAAATTGATGCATGACCAATACCATCAAGTATGATTTACTGCTTTGTCATATAGGAGCTGCACTAATGTGATCTTCTTTCAATGCTGTCCCAATAGATAACATTTAATCATTGAAGATCCAGATTTTAGTGGAAAATTCAAGTGTCTTATCATTTGTGAAGAAAAATCAAAATTTTCATCTCGTGTTTTCATGCAATGCAGTGTTTTTTCTATCAGAATTGTCTCCTTGGTTCCTTAGTATGCTTCACGATGAGTATCTTCAGTATTTTGTACCTTCCTCTGAATTTTCTCCATTTTATTTAGGATGATGATGATTATGTTCTTGCTGTTGGTGAAGATAAAGGATACAATATGGTAAGTCTACATTATTCATTTGTTTACAGAGCGTCAACCTGTTTGAGGCAAAATCTCCTCATTTTTACAGTTCATTTATATTGTGTACCTCTATTTTCAAGATGAATTTGAGGTAATATCATCTGTCACCTAATCTAGTCTTCGAAATGGCTCATTAAATTAACTACTTCGTGTGGTATTGGTAGGATGATGAAACAACTTTGTTAGAGGAGGAGGAGTTGGCAAATGCAGAGGCAAATGATGCTGCTGATGAGGTAAAAGCTCAGTCTCTTGACCTTCTTTCCGAAATTCTGATGCATTCTGTTATACATAGACCCAGTCCACAGTTTTCCCCTCATGTATAATATAGTTTCAAAATGGTTGAATATTACATGCTGTCGCAATGAGGTACATTTTCAATTTTCAGATTGTGCTGTTGCAAAAGGAGAGCGAACTTCCTTTAGATGAGCTCCTTGCTAGGTATAAAGAGGTATGTGGTGCTCTGCTCTTCTATGGGACTTGATGTTACATTTAATTCTTACCACTGTTGCATTTCTCTTGTTAGGATTTTGATACTGATGAAGATGCTGTCGATGATTCTGAATCATATGCGTCTGCTTCTGATGATCTCCTGGAATCACCAGCACACAATGAATCTGAACCCATTCGAGTAAATGATGGACCGTGTGATGTACTGCCCACTACAGTCGCTGAGAACGAAGAAAAGGAAGTTGAAAGTGTGGATAAAACAGGGGAAGAAAGGCAGAGTGAGGATATAATTGCTGATGCAGCAGCTGCTGCCAGATCCGCACAACCAACGGGTAGCACCTTCTCAACAACCAAAGTGCGGACTAAGTTCCCCTTCCTTCTAAAATTTCCCCTTCGTGAGTATCAACATATTGGTTTGGATTGGCTTGTGACCATGTATGAGAAGAAACTTAATGGAATCCTAGCAGATGAAATGGGTTTGGGGAAGACTATCATGACAATTGCTCTTCTTGCTCACCTAGCATGTGAAAAAGGAATATGGGGTCCTCATCTTATTGTTGTCCCAACTAGTGTCATGCTAAACTGGGAGACTGAGTTTCTTAAATGGTGTCCTGCTTTCAAAATCTTGACATATTTTGGCAGTGCTAAAGAGCGAAAGATTAAAAGGCAAGGCTGGTTGAAGCCAAACTCATTTCATATATGTATCACAACTTACAGACTCGTTATACAAGACTCCAAAGTTTTCAAGCGTAAGAAGTGGAAATACCTAATTTTAGATGAAGCTCATCTAATAAAGAATTGGAAATCGCAGAGATGGCAGACACTTCTCAACTTTAACTCAAAACGCCGTATACTTTTGACTGGTACGCCATTGCAGAATGATCTCATGGAGCTGTGGTCTCTAATGCATTTCTTGATGCCTCATATTTTCCAGTCTCACCAAGAATTCAAAGATTGGTTCTGTAATCCTATTTCTGGAATGGTTGAGGGACAAGAAAAGGTTAATAAGGAAGTTGTTGATCGCTTGCATAATGTCCTTCGTCCCTTTATTCTTCGCCGTATGAAAAGGGATGTGGAGAAGCAGCTTCCTTCAAAACATGAGCACGTAATTTATTGTAAGCTCTCAAGGAGGCAGCGTAATTTGTATGAAGACTTCATTGCTAGTTCAGATACACAAGCCACTCTAGCTAGTTCAAACTTTTTTGGGATGATAAGTGTAATAATGCAACTTCGTAAAGTGTGCAATCATCCTGACTTATTTGAAGGACGTCCAATAGTGAGCTCCTTTGATATGAGTGGTATTGATATGCACTTGAGCTCTTCCATTTGCTCGATGCTTTCACCTGGTATATTTTCAACTGTCAACCTTGGTGCTTTGGGGTTGTTGTTTACACATCTTGATTTTTCAATGACGTCTTGGGAGAGTAATGATGTTCAATCCATCACCACTCCATCAAGCTTGATTGAGGGTCGTGTGTCTCTGATTCATGGTGAAGAAACTTCTCAAGGACTTAAACGGAATAAGAAGTTTCATGAAACAAACATATTTGAAGAGATCCAAAAGGCACTTGCTGAGGAGAGACTGAGAGAAGCAAAGGAGAGAGCAGCAGCTATTGCACGGTGGAATTCCATTAAGTGTAAGCAGAAACCTGTATATTCTACAAGTCTTCGGGAGATTGTTACTGTGAAACATCCAGTTCATGGCATTTACTGTCAAAAAAGTAATCCCTTGTCATTTTTGTACTCCGCTAGGCTTGCGGAATCAATACTGACACCAGTTGAGAGATTCCAACAAATGGTTGATCAGGTTGAGACTTTCATGTTTGCAATCCCTGCTGCACGTTCCCCAGCACCTGCTTGCTGGTGCAGTAAACCAGGAACTTCCGTATTTTTCAGTCCAACCTTTAAGGAGACATGTTCTGAGGTTCTTTCTCCTCTTCTCACTCCTTTTCGCCCAGCCATTGTTAGAAGGCAAGTCTACTTTCCAGATAGGCGGCTTATACAATTTGACTGTGGAAAGCTGCAGGAGCTTGCAGGTTTGTTGAGGCGATTAAAATCAGAAGGTCACCGTGCATTAATTTTCACCCAAATGACAAAGATGCTTGATGTTTTAGAAGCTTTCATTAATTTGTATGGTTACACTTACATGCGTTTGGATGGTTCTACTCCGCCAGAAGAGAGACAAACTTTGATGCAACGTTTCAACACGAATCCAAAGATTTTCCTGTTTATTTTGTCAACCCGTAGTGGTGGAGTTGGCATCAACTTGGTGGGTGCAGACACAGTGATCTTTTATGATAGTGACTGGAACCCAGCTATGGATCAACAAGCTCAAGATCGCTGTCATAGAATAGGCCAGACCCGTGAAGTACACATTTATCGATTGATAAGTGAGAGCACCATTGAAGAGAATATTTTGAAAAAGGCAAACCAGAAGCGTGCTCTGGATGATTTGGTTATACAGAGTGGAAGTTACAACACTGAATTCTTTAAGAAACTGGATCCAATGGAATTGTTCTCTGGCCACAGAACAGTTTCCTTAAAGAATATTGAAGTAGAGAAGAATAGCAATGTCACTGAGGTTCAGCTTTCTAATGCTGACGTGGAGGCTGCTTTGCAAAATGTAGAAGATGAGGCAGATTACATGGCTCTGAAGAAAGTTGAAGAGGAAGAGGCAGTAGAGAATCAGGAGTTCACTGAAGAAGCAATTGTCAGGTTGGAAGATGATGAACTTGGTAATGATGATGAGACGAAGGCTGATGAGCCTGCTGATCATGAAGCCCCAGTTACAACATCAAGTAAAGAACTTGTGGCAGTGTCAAATGTTAGCAATCCATTGAAAGAACAAGCAATTACTTTTGCTGGTAAAGAAGATGACATTGACATGCTGGCTGATGTCAAACAGATGGCAGCAGCAGCTGCTGCTGCCGGACAAGCTATCTTGTCTTTCGAGAGTCAGCTACGTCCAATTGATCAGTATGCTGTACGTTTTCTGGAGTTATGGGACCCTATCATAGACAAGACAGCTATTGAGTCACAAGGTCATTTTGAAGAAACTGAATGGGAATTGGATAGAATTGAAAAGTTGAAGGAAGATATGGAAGCAGAGATTGATGATGATGAAGAGCCTTTAGTTTACAAGAGTAAGCTTATCTTAACCTTTCATAACTATCGTCTTCGTATTTGTTTCAAGTAAATAATTGACCTAGCTAACTGTATAAGAAAATTTTACACATAAATTGTTTGTAGCTTCATCACATGTGAGGAATTTAATCAAATTTGGTCTTAGATGCTGTTCTTTAGTTGGGTTGATATTGAGATTTGGAACAACAATGAATTACTGGTAATTAAACAAATAATTATCTTAGGTATTTGAGGCTGCAAACATTTTAAATTTGCTGTATCAACTCTCTTAAGAATGTATTTTAATGAATTCCGTTGCCATTAATGTCAGGATGGGATACTGATTTAGCAACTGAGGTATACAGACAACAGGTTGAGACTTTGGCAAAGCATCAGGTTGGTAATTTTGTGATACTTTGGGTTGTTGTCCACCCTTCTTTTCTTTTTATCCCTTATAAAAGCTAAAGGGATGAAAGATAATATAGGTAAAGAGGGATAAAGGATAAACATAACTGGATGTAGGTTATGTAGAATAACTAACCTTACATTGTGACAGTTGAAGGAGGAGCTGGAAGCTGAAGCCAAAGAGAAAGAGCTTGCGGAATATGAGAACTCCATGGGGTAAGTGATTGCTGTAATAACAAGAACTGTTTCCTTTTTTTTCTTTTCATTTCTTTTCATTTCTTTTCTTTTGTTTTCTTTATGAGATAATTAAGAGTCTGCATTTCATCATTATAAAAAAAAAAAAAAAAAGAGCCTGGATTTCTTCCTTCTATTATGATGAGTTTAGTATTCCTGATATTTTATTTTGGAATCTTGATTGTCAATTATCTCATTTGAATTTATTTAAGCTTCTGGCTCCTTGCTGTTAGATGTCATTTGTGCTTCCATTTACCCAATGATTGTACAGCTAGTAGTTAGGGCGTACATAGTAAATTAGATTGTTCATATCGGTGGGTTTAATGGGTACATGAACACCTTATATGGTCTTGGGCTATTCTCCCATCACGAGTCAGCTTTTGTGGTTGAGTTAAGCCTAAGGTCCATTTCATAAGTACAACTGTATGTGGTGAAGGGGAGAAATCATGATCAAACTTTAAATATGAGGGACCGATAGTTGAGGTGGAAGGATTCTTTGACAAAGTAAAGGAGTGGTGGTCAGTTGGACAGGGACTATGAGGATAAGACATTACCAGAGGAATGGGTATACTTCTTCTTTTCACTTACTTGGGTCTTCCTTTGGGTGCTCAACATCAATCCACTGAAAAATTTGGACAGGGGTTATTGAAAAGTTTGAGAAGAGGTTGGCAACATGGCTAATGCAATATCTCTCCTATGGTGGCAGAGTAACACTTATCAATAGTGTTCTAGACAACTTACCTACTTATTACATGGCCCTGCTCCCAATGCCAACTGAGGTTATAGAACAGATTGACAAGATAAGAAGGGACTTCCTCTGGAAAGGCAATAGGGAGAAAGACAAATTTCTTCTCATCGAATGGGAGAAGGTCACACAACCAAAATGCCAAGGAAGTCTTGGCATTAAGAACCTTGCAGTCCACAACAAAAGTATGATGATGAAGTGGCTTTGGAGATACAACTTGGAAGACACAGGGCTCTGGAAAGAGGTTATCATAGCTAAGCATGGAAGGCTGAATCAATGGTGGACAAATATTACTACACTTCCTTACGGAGTGGGACTGTGGCAGAGTATTAGGATGTTGTGGGACACATTTGATCGGAACACTTACTTTGAATTGGGCAATGGTTTACTCCTAAAATTTTGGACAGACAAATGGCTTGGAAATAACACTCTTCAAAAGGATTTCCTAGATTTGTTTAGAATTGCTCAAGATCCCAATTATGTTATTGCTGCTAATAGAGAAGGGATCAATTGGGATCTGAGATTTAGAAGGAATATGCACGATTGGGAAGTGAATGATCCGGTAGACCTTTTTCGTAGACTACAACATTGTCACATTAATCTCCAGGCAGCTGATATGCTCAGACGGGGACACCAGAAAGGAGTTTATGCCGCCAAGGAAGGGTATCAACAGTTGTGCTCTATAAACCCCGTGATAGATAACTGGCCCTGGAAACTCATTTGAAGGACCAAGCTACCACCTAAGGTAGTTTTTTTTTTTTACCTGGATAGCTCTATATGAGGCATGTTTCACCCAAGACAACATAAAGAAACGAAAAATCCTGTTTGGGGCTATATGTCCAAAAAAGAGGCTGAAGCCCCAGGCACCTTCTTCCTCATTGTGAGGTGGCCTCAGAATTATGGAGCATGCTTTTTTTCTCTCTAGCATCAATTGGAACACACCCCTCATGCATATGAGAGTTAGAGCCTATGGAAAGTTGACAAAGCCATCAATAAGATCTGGATTATGATATCTGCTTGTATTTTTTGGTGTATTTGGTTAGAGAGGAACAAGAGATGTTTTGATGGAGAGTCAACTGCTTTAGGCATTTTGAAGACTAGGTGCATTGCAAATTTGTTTAGTTGGTCCAACTTGTATCCTGCTGGTAATGCAGAACTACTTCAGGATTTTACTAACTCATTAGTTTTGGCTTAGATAGTTTGTATAGTTAGCCAAAGATTTTTTTGTAAGCTCAAATGCCATATCTTGTAAATCTTGCATATTCTTGATGTTGTTATTAATACCACTTACCTTATCAAAAAAAAAAAAGAGGAATCTGTTGATAGGGCTTGTTAAGAAATAGGATTGTAGGATATTGCTAATTATGATGAAGTAACTTAAGGGTCGTTTGGTACGTAGGACAAGGAAAATAATTCTGGGATAAAATTTGGGATTAACTTAACCCATGTTTGGTGTGAGGTATTAGCTAATCATGAGATTATTTTCTCTCCATTAGTACTACTATCCCATATGAAAGGTGGGGTAAAATAGTCCCTATGGGATATCCCTCCTTATCCCATTCGGCATACCAAACGACCCCTTAGAGATGGATTATGGCTTGTGTTGTTGAAACAGAGGGATAAGAATAGTAAAGTATTCAACAAAATGACAAATGCCCACAAACGATACAATGACATTGGAAATTTCGGGTTGATGGGAATATCAAGGAAGATCTCGAGGAGATAAAAAAAGACATACGGGATTTCTTTCGGAACTTATTTTGAAGGAGAAAGAAAGAGAAATTACTTGAAGAAAGAATGCGTGAAAACCCTAGAGGAGTAGTCAAACTAAACTGAGACTGAAATAAAAGGACGTGGCACTTATTTTTTATTTTTTATTTTTTTTTTACCTTTAATCGATCTTTTAAGACATAAAAGTTAAGCACCGCTTCTTGTGCTTCACCCCACTTCAGCCTTTGAAACGGCCGCTTCTCTTCACCTTCATCACTTCTAGTCTGCGAAGTGTAAATGGCTCGCATCGCATCACTTCATCGCTTTAAGCAATGAACGCTCGCTTTCCTTAACACCGTGCATCACACCATATTTATTGGAGGAAGAGGGGTCCTTGGTGGTGATCTTCTTCTTGGCATATATGGTGGATTTATATATGTGAATAACTGAAGTCACTAACCAACAAAAGGACGTCAGTTTTGACTATTAATGTTGTGACTGTTGGGGTTTGTAGGCATCCCCTTTGTTGAAGAAAGAAAAAGTAGTAAATAAAAGAGATCGACATCAATGCTTTTCTTGGTCCCTTTATTTTTGTGTATATTAATAGACAATCAATTCTCTCGACAATTATTGAGTAAGAAATGCTTGACATAAATTATCTACTACTAATACTTCTCAAAGAATATACACTGAGAATATGATAAGCAACCTTCAATTAAGTAGGTTTATGAGAATATGCTAACTTCCACATGTCACATGGTATTTGAGAACTTATCAACTTAATAGGAAATGAAGTACTTGTGTACTACATATTGTAAGAGAAGAGAAGGACAACTTGCAAAAAACTCTTGCAGAAACAGAAATAACGATTCATTTTTAAAAGGGTTATGGTTGTGATCATTATGAAAAGCCACTTTACAAATTCATTTTAAGAAGTTGCGTTTTTTTTTTTTTTTTTGTGAAAGAACACATCCATTTGGTTAGGGGCTGTTTATGTGCATTTTTTTTTTAATAAATAGGATATTATATTTTTAAGAAGGGTATTTAAGTAATTCAACTTTTAAGTTTATGGGTTCACACTTTTAAAGCAATAAATATAGAAGATGAGTGAATGGTATTAATATTTGTAGATGCTGTGTGTCTCTCATTCACCTCAGTTGTTCTTTATGTTTTTTTAATCTTTTATTGTTATTTTAAGCCGAGGGGTCTATCAGAAACAATCTCTCTATCTCTATATGGTAGGAGTAAGGTCTCATACACTCTACCCTCCCCAAACCCCACTTGTGGGATTACACTAGGTATGTTGTTATTGTTGTTGTTAAACCTTTGTTGTGTTGGAATAGAGGTTAGAGAAGCTTTCCTTCTGCTTTGGTTATTTTACTCCTTTGAAAGTAAGCGAACTGACTTTGACTATGTTTTTTCTTTTGGTTTTTTATTTACTGATTTTCTACTGCAATATGCTTTTCAGGCATACATCTTCTGTCCCAAAAACCAAGTCGAAGAAGAAGGCGAAGAAAACAAAGTTCAAATCTTTGAAAAAAGGAGGTCTAGCTTCTGAACGTCAAGCTTTGAAGGAAGAGTCTTCGATAGAGTTAATGCCCATAGATGATGATAATCTATCCAGTGAGCCAGTTACGACGCCGGATTCTGCTCAAGAGAGAAAGCGTAAACTACCAAGATATGATGAGGATGTGAAAGGCGCCAAGAAGTCTAAAAAAATGAAGAAGTCCTCTGAGGTATCTTCTCTGGTAATACATTCAACATATCATGGAAAGAGGCAGGTTGAATCTAAAGAATTGAAACAGTATGATGTTGGCACAATGAACATTGAACTCAGACCAATAAGCAGAAGCAAGATGGGAGGGAAAATCTTAATCAGTCCAATGCCTGTTAAACGAGTCTTTTCTATTAAATCAGAAAGGCCAATTAGGAAAGGTAAAACATGGTCTAAAGATTATTTTCCATCAGCTGATTCATGGTTGCAACAAGAAGATGCTGTACTTTGTGCTTCTGTTCATGAGTATGGTCCTCACTGGAGCTTGGTGAGTGATGTCTTGTATGGAATGACTGCTGGCGGTGCTTATAGAGGAAGATATCGTCACCCTCTTCATTGTTGTGAGAGGTTTAGGGAACTCATACAGAGATATGTGTTATCAGCCGCAGACAATGTAAATGATAGATCCAACAATACTGGTTCTATAAAAGGTCTTCTCAAAGTGACTGAGGTAAGCTAGAATCTATTTCATCACCCTTGCTTTTGGAGGAGATTATTAAATTTTTTAAAAGAAGGAAATAAACAATGACTCATCAAAGAGTAGAATAAAAGGCCTAAGGAAACTAAGAAGAATTTCCAGTTCCTCCCTTTATTCTTGTTGTTGAGGGTAGGGACCTTGCAAAGAATGAAACCATAGGAGATAGAGTTACTGGGGTTGATAAATTATTTTGGATGGTAACTTTTAGGTCCCACTCAAAGTTGTGTTTAAGTTGAACACAATTGTTTAACTTCAAAATTATCACTTCTCATATTTTTCCATGCTTTCATGTTGCATTCTTGTGCTGATTTGGGAACATTGATATATGTGTTTAGAGATTAGGGGTGTCAAATGTGTGGGTTGGGCTAAAGACCCACTCAAAGTTTACTTGGTTAAAATCTTACCAAGTTTTAATTCTTTCTTTGTTTATTTTCTTGTAATTTGTTTAATCACCAAACACAACTAAGAGTACTTATTTTTTCTTCTTCATTATGGCTAAATATGACAACATCAAACAAAAATATATGTTTTATAAATATTTGACAAGATTTCTCATTGGTCAGTATGAGCTATATACTTGGGTTAAATTAGCCCAAGTTTTAGATGAGTGGGGCATGTTTTCATGTGCTAATTATGTTACTTCTAATAGAGATGCATGATTGACAAATGGTCAAATGTTGCATGTAGAGTTACAAAAAAGATGGCACATTGTTTTGATCTAGTGACAGAGAAGAACATTTTGTGTAGTGAGTGTTTCTTCCGCTCCACCCTGATTAGTCTTTGCTTGTTCCTAGTTGGAAGATGATATGATGCTCTTCTTCATGTTAGACAACCTTTTACTTGAACTTTGTTCATATGGATTAAGAGACTCTTAATTTCTTTCTTGGAAGTCGTGCCAACACAAAGAAGTCTCTCATGAAAGGGCACTGGAAATTTAATCAAGATGATGTTGGTTATGGAAGGACAGTATCATAGCAAAATAGGGGAGAGTCAACCATTGGAGCACTAAAGCTATCAGAATACCTGATGGTATAGGATTATGGAAGAGCATAAACAATTTATGGGAAGAATTTTTGAACATCTACTTCCAGATTGGTGATGGGGTAAAAGTTCTGATTGACAAGTGATAAGGGATTCAACACTAAAGGAAGCATTCCCAAATCTCTTCCTTCTTGTAGGAAATCCAAACTCTTTTAGTTCTCATATTTGAGAGTGCAGTTCACATAATCTAAATCTTTTTTTTTGAACATTGGTAAAGTCGTATTCTTCAGCATTAAGGACATGCTGGCCACCTTCAAAAATTTACAGCCCTAACCAAAAATTACAAGCTCCCTATTAATTCTATAATTTGATCTACATCTTCTATACAGAGCTGTTTACACCAAAAAAGTAAAGATACCAAACAATTCCATTTTACTTTGTGAATGGAATTAGATTTATCTTCAAAACATCTCCCATTTCTTTCCTTCCACACTGACCACCATATGCATGATGGTGTTAGCCCCCCTTCCCCTTCTGAACCAACATTTAAAAGATCAGAGGTGTGTTCTGGCATAGTCCAGCTACAGCATGTGATGTTGAGGAACATCTCCCAGATCTGTGTAGTGAATTTGCAATGTAAAAATAGGTGTTTGTTTGTTTCCCAGTCAAATTGCATAGGAAACACCTAGGGACTAGTTGCTTTCCTTTCTTCTGCAGCATTTCTTGAGTTAAGCAGGCTCTTTTGATGACTAACCAAGTGAAGCATTTCACTTCGGTGGGGATCAGTCCTCTCCAAATACTCTTCCAGTGATGATGGTAGCCTCTAACCCCAACTTGTATGCCTTTCTTGTAAGCACTGTTTACTGTGAACTTGCCATCCTTGTTGTGCTTCCAAATAACTCTATCTGGTGCATTTGTTACTAGATTGGTTCCCCAATTTTCCCAGGAAAGAAGCCACTCTATCTACTTCCCAATCATTCAATTGCCTTCTGAAAGATAGGTCCCAGCCTTGAGTTGTCCAGCATTCACATACTCTGGCTTCAGGATTGTTGTAGATTGAGAAAAGATCTGGGAATGACTCACTTGGAGGAATTTGATCAATCCATCCATCTCTCCAAAACTTGATCTTGTTGCCATTTCCAACTTTGAGAAACACATTTTCTTCCATAGAGTTCCATAAAGCTCTGATTGTCCTCCATACTCCCCATCCATAGGGTTCTGACACCATCTCTGTACACCATGGGTTCAATTCCCCATACTTTGCCACTATCACCTCCTGCCATAGGGTTCCTTCCTCACTAGTATATCTCCACAACCACTTCATCAAAAGGCTCTTGTTTTGATTAGTGGGTGAACTCATAGATTTGCTGAAATGTTGGGAGAGTGTACTGTAAACGTACAGTAGAGGGATAATGAAATGATGAACTCAAGAATGGTTTATACTGAGTTAAGGCAGGATATGATGACATGTGCTCCAATCTAAGTTGCGCGGATTCTTCACGTTAGTCAAACAATTTTGGGTACTTTGACCGAAATTGATAGAGAAATGGGAGACTGATACAATGATTTCGGATTCGAACTTAATATGAACAGTAAAGAGATGCATATGTATTTTATAATAATTACAGATTTGAACTTGCTCTCAAAAGTTCGTCCATTTCTTTCCTTTCAAATAGTATTTTTACATCTCTGTTTTTCTATATTTGAATTATTTTTAATTGAATCCTCTACAACCCATATCTGTACCCCCTAATCTTAAAATTTAGATCATGAAGGATCCGACTTCTAGATTTGCACACGAATCCGAGCAACTTAGGCTTCAATAAAATGATGAGTGACTTGTGGCCACAGAAACTAGTATGGAAGATGAAATTGCCACCCAAAGTGAGCTGCTTCAGCTGGTTGGTTTTAGAGGGTGCTTGCCTCACCCAGAATAACTTAATTAGGACTTCTCAACTAGCTAACAGGTGTTTCATATGCCAATCAGACACGAAATCCATCAACCATTTGTTTCTTCACTGCTCAATAGTTGCAGACATTTGGAACATGTTTCTCATCATCATTGGATCAGAGATGCCTATGTGAGTTTAAGAAAATTGACAAAATCATTAAAAAGATCTGGATTATGGTACCTGCTAGCATTTTTGGTATATTTGGCAGGAAACAACATATCTACCTCTTAAGGTAGGGGTAAGGTCTGCATACACTCCACCATCCCCAGACCCTATTTGTGGGATTACACTAGATATGTTGTTGGATGGAAAGGAATCTAAATGTTTTGATGGGTTATCAACTTCAAACTGCTATCCAAAGGCTAGATGCTTAGTCAATCTTTTTAGTTGAGCTAAACTCGCCTTATAAATAACTCTGTTGCACTTTTGGATTTTGTCAGCTTTGGTTTTGTAGCACTAAAATTGTAAATAAGCTGACAAAACTTCTCCTTCTGTAATATTTTGCAGCATCTTCTTGATGCTTCGTATGATATCCTATTTCATCAAAAACACTCTTTTGGCAGAACTTTTGATGGCTTTTAAGTCATTTTGCTTTTTGGCTCTCCATTTAGTCGATTTCTGTTCATTCCACTATGTCGTTTTTTTTAACTGAGTTTTTGTCGAGCATCTTTTATATATGTATGATAGTAAATCATTTGATATCTCACTTCCTCTGTACGTAGAAGCTATAGACCAAGATATATGTGTGGAAGTCTTGTATGCTTACTAGGATGATTTTAATCTTTGTATTTTTCAAATATGTCTTTTGATTTGTGCAGATGTGCTCTTAATTATAAAACTGGACTTAGCTTGACATCAAATTGGCAAATTGTAGTTTTGGGGATGGGGTGGTTTTGGGATAAAAGGTGAAAAATTTTCTTCAAGCTTCTATTTGATAATGAATGATGAATTGGTTGAGTGAAAGGGTCGGGAGTCTTCTGAAATTCGCCGCATCAACCTTTGTGTAGCTGGCCAAGCCAATCAGCTGCTGTAAAAGAACTTCAAGAATTATGTTTTACCATAGCAGTGTAATAATTAGTCAAATTACCCTCCCCCAGGAAAGAAAAGGGTAATGTTTATATTTGGCTAACTTTTCTGGTCTTCTTTTCAGGAAAATGTCCGACTGGTGTTGGATATTGCATCAGAGATTCCAGATCATGAGCCACTTGTTCAAACACATTTCTTTGCCCTTCTTTCCTCTGTGTGGAAAGTGCAGAAAAGCCTCACAAATACGTTCTCATCTTCCCAGAACGGATTCTTTCATTCTGGAAGTTTATTTTCACCAATTATGAACCGTGTTTCGACGAATTACTCAATGGGTCCACCGGTAAGGAGATTTTCTAATTCAAGTGTATGCACCAAGTTAGTAGCAGTTGCTCTTTCTGATCAGCAGAGTGCACAAAGTGACGAGAGAGTCCGCATCTGTGACCAGAGAGAAGAAGCTTCTTTTCCTTCTGAGCATTTGGATATTACACTGGAATTTGGGGCAGAGAAAGATGATAAGACAATTCCCTTGCTACATCCCGTAACTGTCAAAATACTTGGTCCTGAATCTTCATTGTTTCCAAGAATGACAACAGCTGAGCATCATCATTTCAAGTCTTCCCAGATTATGGCTGAAAACCGATTCTGGTATGTTATGATGCAACTCTAGTTTGTTACATGCTTTCAGTTATGTGAAACCGAGTCAAATGGCAACTTAATTAAATGGTTTCAGTCTGTCAATGAAGTTAAACAGACTCTCTTTCTTAGGTTTAATTATCTGAGATATCCCTTTCAGTTTCTAAGAGTATATGCGATCCCTTAATTTGTGAGTCATTATAATGGCATTGTGCTATTAATTTTCTTCTATATTATATTAGTTAGAAATAAATGAACTGGAAAAGATTCTAGGTCTTTCACATTCTCGTACTCTATTTTTGTCGGTGTTCTGAATTCTCCATCATTTAGAGCCTGTCATTCACATTTTTCTTCTAAAAACCAACCAAGGCAGGAAGTTGTGCTGAAAGCAAATGTAACATTCAAATCTGTTGTTTCAAGCTCTTTTTATAGATATGCTCTTAAATACTTGAATTTGAAAAGATAAATTTAAACGGAGCTTTATCCTTGATATACTTTATCCTTTGTATACTGTATCTAATTTTGGAAGCACTGTTGAAGTTGGTAGTACTTTAAATTTAATGGGTGCACGTCGATCCAGATTAATCAACTTAATTCATATTTATGCGGGTATTAGTGTTTACATGCTATTTTTATTTTTTGCAGGGTTGCATCAAGTAGTGAAGGTTGTTTAGATTGGGCTTCCCTTGCTTTTCCTATTGGGGATGCCAAGTCACGTACTCCGTTGAAATCACAATTTTTGGGGAAGCATAAGCCCTCTGATTTGGTGAAGGTATCGAAATCTAAGTCCAGAAAGATTTTAATGGAATCTAGTGATGTTGGTCATACCAAGGATCTATTGTTTCCGCCAATGCCATCTGTGTCTGATGATTCCTGTCCAACCGCTGATGTGGGATTTTCATTCCTTACAGAAAGTGGAAATGATTTTGAAGATAGGACCCTGTTAGACCTAAATCCGGTATTTAATGCACGGAGTGAGGGTGTACTCCGTCATGAATATGTTCCCGAATTTATATCGGGACTTGATGATTGGTCGGTGTTTCCAGAGTTCACAGATATCGGGTAACTATCAAAATGTGAACTATAATATCACCTTGGAGTCTAAGCTGTCAATTTGCTCAAATATTGGAGGCAAGAAAGTTTCAGGCACCAAGGCTTGGAATCATGAGGGTGCTCTCGGGGGGGGGGGGGGGGGTTCATAAGGAAAGGAAAAATCTCGTTTGTAAGATGCCGATGAAGAGACAATTGGTTTGCCGTGGCAGCAGTTTTCATGTGTGGACATTGACAGTCAGAGGTATTTGGTGGACGTGAAAGACGTAGAGATATGCTCTACATATGAGATGTAAAAAGTTAGCAATTCATGTAAGTAGGCTGCTTAATTTTTTCATTAGTGGGAAATCTGTGCTTCGAAATTTTGGAGAATGCAATCTAGTCAAATTCATTTGTGTAGGCACATTTCCCCTCTTAGATTTCGAAAAAAAAATATGTAGTGGTTTAGTTATTGAAATGAAAAGTTATTTCTGCAGTTTTATCTCTCTGGCCGATTAGGTAAATAGTCAAAGATGACATTGCTCTCGGTGTGTCGAATAACTAGACACCGTCCATTGAGTGGGATTTTACCTGGATACTACAACGACGTCTCGGGAGGATATAGTGTATGTAGATTTTACTCTGGAGTTATAGAGACCTTTTTACTTGGGTATAAGAAAATACAAACCAAAAATAGCAATACTTTGTTAACAAAATATATGCTATCTGGTAAAACATACAATTGGCATACAAATCACACAATTATATTGTTGTATGTGTTTTGTATGTTGTCTGCATGTAATCTTGTATCACGTGTGTGCGCTGTATGTCCATTGCTCATTTATGGTTCTTTGGAGTTTCAATTTGGAAATCCAACTAAAATCAACTCTAATTTTAACCAAACTACCTTAAAATTGATGTATAAACTCCAAATTATGCAACAATCAATCCAAAGAAATGACAATTTTGCTATACCTGATTTTTGAATTCAAAGTTTTTTTTTTTTTTTTTTAATGATTGTCTATGGAGCTTTAAATGGAATTCACTATTTTGTACACATGATCAGTCATAGGGTGGTGAGAAAGAGGGAAGACAGAAGAAATATTGTTATTAAATATACGCATCCTAAATAAATGTAATCAAGGCTTAAAAATTGCGTATTTGTGTAAAATGCTCCTTCAGTTTACAGGACACCAAGTTAAAATCCGAGTTCAAATGAATGAAATTGTTAGAATAGCACTCTCTCCATTTCAAATTGTTTTTTTTCTTCCTCCGTTTCAAAAAGAATGTCTCTTCTTTTTTCTTTTTTTTTTTGATAATTTTCCAATTCCAACTTTTTGTTTGACATGATTAAGACCATAAGCTTGAGAATATTTAAATACATTTTATATATTTTTAGTTTAAGATCATAAAATTCAAAAGCCATTTTTTCCTTTTAAATTGCACGTCAAATCAAAATCAAACAAACAAATTGAAACGTAAGAGTACCTTATAATCTATATCTATATCTATCTATACTACCTTAAAAGCATGAACTCCCAAACTTGAATGTTGAATTACTATAATACCCCCAATTAAAAATACTCAATTTATTTTATTTATTAATTTAATTATTTGTATTATATTAAAAATAGATGCCTTTTCACATTAAAGGGTTGTGATGTTTTCAAAGAGTTGTGACTTTTCCAAAAGGTTGCGACTTTTTTAATGGGTTGTGACATTTTCGATGGGTTGTGACTTTTCGAAGGGTTGTGATTTTTCCAAAGGTTGTGACTTTTCCAAAGGGGTGTGCCTTTTTCAATGAGTTGTGACTTTTCCAAAGGGTTGTGACTTTTCCGATGAGCAATGACTTTTTCAAAATGTTGTAACTTTTTTGATAAGGCACAATTAACACTTATTCATACTACTATTTGTTATCTATAAATAGAAGAATTTCCTCTCACTTTTAAGCTACAATTTTTCTAAGTTTTGTACTCTTCTTCTTCTTAAAAAATCTCAAGGTTATTTGCAACAGTTGATTAAGTTCAAAATTCAACAAAATTCGAGGCATCACATAAGAAAGAGTTGGGGAACAAATTATAGCAAATCATTCAACAATTCACACTCGTATTTTTTCTTACGATTTCCATGAGTTAACAATGACAAAAAGTTGTGGGAAAGACAATAATAATAAACAAATATGAAAAGAGCCACATAATTTGGGTAAAATATTTCTTCTTTGTTTTTTCCCATTTTTTTTTCTCTTACCCTCACAAAGGAGTTTCTTTCTAATTTTGCTAAAACAGCGGGCATCAGCATAGTCTATTGAATTATTAGTTTGGATGTTAAATCCACTATTTCAAGGTCGCCTTTCTCATTCAGCGCATCACCTTCTAAACTGGATTCCGCCGACCAGATTCGATAGCCACAAGTGTTATGCACTGTTATTTTGGGTGAGGTCGTGCTCAATTGGCGATCTGCCTTTCTTGTTAGGTTATCAACAATGTATAGTTTGCACATCTTTTTGCAGTTTTTATCATTCTTTCAAACATCAATCCTTGTCTTGTCCATTTGCCTTCATAACTGCAAATCATCAACATTTTATCATAACAGGACAAAATTAGGCATTGAGGACACTAATTATAGAGCTAAACAGACCTCCAATGAGTGCAAATCTACCACTCATCAGATAACTTATCCCAGGATTAACAATTAGTCCTGAGATAAGTTATCTCTCCCTGCGGGTGGAATAGTAATCCCTAGATAACTTATCCTGGGATTAAGTATGTAAAAATAACAAATATACCCCCCTTAAACTCTCTTCTATACGCTACTTTTACATTCATATATATTAACGTAATTCTTAACAACATTTATAAAACATTCACAACCTTACTTAATCATTTTTTTTTAATGATAATATATTTTTCTATTAGAAAATTACATTTATAAATACAATTTTATTAATGAATATATTATAAGTTAAATCTATTTGCCAAATTCTTATGTTTATTAATATTTTGTTTCCTCTTAAAATGTTCACTCCGCTATTAAATTACATATTTTTGATTGAATAGTTTATTACTCATTTAAAAATTATATTATATATATCAATTAAAAGGTAGATAACTTTAATAATAAAATTTCTTTTACTTTAATAAACTTAAAATGAAAGTTTTATTTTTAAACTAAATAAGATGGAAATTTTATTTTAAAACTAAATATGATGAAAGTTTTATTTTAAAGCTAAATAAGATGGAAATTTCATTTTTCAACTAAATAAGATGAAATTTTTATTTTTAAGTTAAATAATATGAAAATTTAATTTTGAAAACACACGACACAATCATGACAATGCATACACAAAAATATTTAAGTTAAATAAGATGAAAATTTTATTTTTAAGAATGAATAACTTATCACAGGATTAACAATTAGTCCTGGAGTGGGATAGTAATCCCTCCCTCCGGGTGGAATAGTAATCCTCGGATAACTTTTCCTAGGATTAAGTATGTAAAATAACAAAAATACTCCCCTTAAACTCTCTTTTATACACTGCTTTTACATTCATGTATATTAACATAATTTTTAACAACATTTATAAAACATTCACAAGAATACTTATTCGTTGCTTTTATGATAATATATTTTTCTATTAGAAAATTACATTTATAAATACAATTTTATTTATAAATATATGATAAGTTAAATTTATTTGCCTAATTCTTATGTCTATTTATACTTTGATTCCTCTTAAAATGTTCACTTCACTACTAAATTACATATTTTTAATTGAATAGTTTATTATTCTTTTAAAAATTATATTATATATATCAATTAAAGTTTAGATAATTTTAACAATAAAATTTCGTTTACTTTAATAAACATAAAATGAAAGTTTTATTTTTAAACTAAATATGATGAAAGTTTTATTTTTAAGATAAATAAGACGGAAGTTTTACTTTTAAGCTAAATAAGATGGAGGTTTTAATTTTAAGTTAAATAATATGAAAGTTTAATTTTAAAAACACACGGCACAATCATGAAAATGCATACGCAAAAATATTTAAGTTAAATAAGATGAACATTTTATTTTTAAAAATGAATAACTAAAGGTTGCAAAGAAAATGTTTTAAAAAAAGGTGGAGGGTATTTTTGTAAACAAACAACTTATTCCTAGAAATTATGCACTGAATGTAAGTTTGAATATGACAAACCAAACAAGCAATAAAAACGAATCCTGACATAACTAATCTCAGCATAACTTATTCCAGTATAATTTATCTCAGCATAACTAATCTCAACATAACTTGTATTCAAACCAAATGACCCTTTTAAGATTACTAGTTTCACGGCACGTGCGTTGCACGTGTATATTGTATATATAGTATATATAGTATACAATGCTGTAAAATAGAATTAATATTACTAAAGTAAAGTTTTTTAATAAATAACTATAATTGAAATAACATAGGACAAGTGCTTTTAAATAATTAATACAAATTGTCATAGAGTTACTTGTATTTTGAGATCAAACTGACCAGATATCATTGAAACATTTCAAATTACATTCAAAGTTTAAATGTGGGGAGAAAGTGACATTTCTTTAGCAATATTTTTACTTCACTCAATTTTGTTCGCAAATCTAACCAACAAAATTTTTAAAAAATATCAATACAAAAAATGTCACCAATAGTCTTTCCTCTTGAGGTTATGAACATAAATGATGGACACCATTTAAGTACAACTTTTCTCTTAATATGATAATATTGTCATGATAATAATTATTTTTTAATAGATATGCAAGTAAAAATGAACGGATCAAGTAAAGTTTTGGTGGCAAGAGATTTCAATCAAATGGAACACTATAGTGAATAGAGCATGAACATATATTTTCGTCTTCCTTCTTCGTTGGTTATGTATTGTTCATATATTTTTTTCCTTATTTATATTTATATTGACTATGAATTTTTTTTAGTATGAATTTCCTCTTATTTTGTGTTCATTTTAATTTGAGAAAATGTTATGTCACAAAATACACTCTTTGCTAGCTATATAAAAATAGATAAGAAAATAGTGTTTGATCATAAAATAATCTTAAATCAAATTAACGATTTTATAAATAATACTGAATTTTATTCATCTATTAACTTTTATTATTGAAAAAGTTTAATATTTTATATCATGATACATCTCCTATAAGATACTAGATTCTTTCATTAGACAACAACTATATGATATGTATGCAGCAGAAACAAGGAGAAGACTACAATTCTAAAAAGATAAGGTAGAAACTTAAAAAAATGAAAAAAAAAAATCACCAAAGGTGATGTTGTTCATATATTATAATTAAATTATGCTACTAATATATATATATATATATATATATATATATATATATCAGTATTTGGTCAAGCTAAATATTTGACATACACTCAAACCTCTATTTAACCATCATTCGTTATAACAACAAAGTACCTTTTTTGTTGATGTTGTAAAATTACCTCTCTATGATAGTCTTACTTAAGTATTAATTGAGTAATAATATTTTATAAAAGATAGATTGCGTATAAAGATAAAATATTAAAATATTTATGGTAATCCTTATTAGTGTCATGCAGATACTACATTTCAAGTATGAATATTTAAGAGAAAAATTGTACTTAAATGGTGTCCATCATTTATGTTCATAACCTCAAGAGGAAAGACTATTGGTGACATTTTTTGTATTGATATTTTTTAAAAATTTTGTTGGTTAGATTTGCGAACAAAATTGAGTGAAGTAAAAATATTGCTAAAGAAATGTCACTTTCTCCCCACATTTAAACTTTGAATGTAATTTGAAATGTTTCAATGATATCTGGTCAATTTGATCTCAAAATACAAGTAACTCTATGACAATTTGTATTAATTATTTAAAAGCACTTGTCCTATGTTATTTCAACTATAGTTATTTATTAAAAAACTTTACTTTAGTAATATTAATTCTATTTTACAGCATTGTATACTATATATACTATATATACAATATACACATGCAACGCACGTGCCGTGAAACTAGTAATCTTAAAAGGGTCGTTTGGTTTGAATACAAGTTATGTTGAGATTAGTTATGCTGAGATAAATTATACTGGGATAAGTTATGCTGAGATTAGTTATGTCAGGATTTGTTTTTATTGCTTGTTTGGTTTGTCATATTCAAACTTACATTCAGTGCATAATTTCTAGGAATAAGTTGTTTGTTTACAAAAATACCCTCCATCTTTTTTTAAAACATTTTCTTTGCAACCTTTAGTTATTCATTTTTAAAAATAAAATTTTCATCTTATTTAACTTAAATATTTTTGCGTATGCATTTTCATGATTGTGCCGTGTGTTTTTAAAATTAAACTTTCATATTATTTAACTTAAAATTAAAACCTCCATCTTATTTAGCTTAAAAGTAAAACTTCCGTCTTATTTATCTTAAAAATAAAACTTTCATCGTATTTAGTTTAAAAATAAATCTTTCATTTTAAGTTTATTAAAGTAAATGAAATTTTATTGTTAAAATTATCTAAACTTTAATTGATATATATAATATAATTTTTAAAAGAGTAATAAACTATTCAATTAAAAATATGTAATTTAGTAGTGAAGTGAATATTTTAAGAGGAATCAAAGTATAAATAGACATAAGAATTAGGCAAATAAATTTAAATTATCATATATTTATAAATAAAATTGTATTTATAAATGTAATTTTCTAATAGAAAAATATATTATCATAAAAGCAATGAATAAGTATTCTTGTGAATGTTTTATAAATGTTGTTAAAAATTATGTTAATATACATGAATGTAAAAGCAGTGTATAAAAGAGAGTTTAAGGGGAGTATTTTTGTTATTTTACATACTTAATCCTAGGAAAAGTTATCCGAGGATTACTATTCCACCCTGAGGGAGGGATAACTTATTCCAGGACTAATTGTTAATCCTGTGACAAGTTATTCATTCTTAAAAATAAAATTTTCTTTTTAAGCTTTAGTTATTCATTCTTAAAAATAAAATTTTCATCTTATTTAACTTAAATATTTTTGTGTATGCATTGTCATGATTGTGTCGTGTGTTTTTAAAATTAAATTTTCATATTATTTAACTTAAAAATAAAAATTTCATCTTATTTAGTTGAAAAATGAAATTTCCATCTTATTTAGCTTTAAAATAAAACTTTCATCATACTTAGTTTTAAAATAAAATTTCCATCTTATTTAGTTTAAAAATAAAACTTTCATTTTAAGTTTATTAAAGTAAAAGAAATTTTATTATTAAAGTTATCTACCTTTTAATTGATATATATATAATATAATTTTTAAATGAGTAATAAACTATTCAATCAAAAATATGTAATTTAATAGCGGAGTGAACATTTTAAGAGGAAACAAAATATTAATAAACATAAGAATTTGGCAAATAAATTTAACTTATAATATATTCATTAATAAAATTGTATTTATAAATGTAATTTTCTAATAGAAAAATATATTATCATTAAAAAACGATTAAGTAAGGTTGTGAATGTTTTATAAATGTTGTTAAGAATTACGTTAATATATATGAATGTAAAAGTAGCGTATTGAAGAGAGTTTAAGGGGGGTATATTTGTTATTTTTACATACTTAATCCCAAGATAAGTTATCTAGAGATTACTATTCCACCCGCAGGGAGAGATAACTTATCTTACGACTAATTATTAATCCTGGGATAAGTTACTGATGAGTGGTAGATTTGCACTCATTTGAGGTCTATTTAGCTCTATAATTAGTGTCCTCAATGCCTAATTTTGTCCTGTTATGATAAAATGTTGATGATTTGCAATTATGAAGGCAAATGGACAAGACAAGGATTGATGTTTGAAAGAATGATAAAAAATGCAAAAAGATGTGCAAACTATACATTGTTGATAACCTAACAAGAAAGGCGGATCACTAATTGAGCACGACCTCACCTAAAATAATAGTGCATAACACTTGTGGCTATCGAATCTGGTCGGCAGAATCCAGTTTAGAAGGTGATGCGCTAAATGAGAAAGGCGGCCTTGATGAACATTCGCCAAAATGACAATGTGAAAAGAAAAGAGTGACTGCTCGAAAGGCGAATCAAAGTGGTACTCGGCAATTCGCCAAACGTAAAAGGCTGACTCAATCGAGTTCGTCAACTGAGGATAAAAAACCTGAAGCCAAAGCATGAAAAGGTGAGCTGAGGAGCAGGAGGTGATTTACCAAATGAGCTCGACTAATGTTGCTGATTGAGTTGCCTATTGGATTTTGGGCTTAATTTTGAGAAATTATAAATAGCCCAAAGGAGAGAGAAATTAAGGAGGGAATTAGAGTGTGTGTGAAGGAATTAGTTCTAAAATAGAGTTTAGAGAGAGAACACTTTACTTTTGTGAAGAACACTTTCTAGCTTTTGGGATTTTACAACTTTGTGCTTGAAATTGACAAATTGAAGTTGAATCCAAAGTGAGTTTACTTGTAATTGTTTAATTTCATGTTACCCATGATTTCTTTCATGAAAGGTATATTTTCTTTTCTTTTTGTGATGGGTGGCTAAAACCCCAAGATCTAGGGATGCAATTATGGGGTCGGGTGTTGATTTAATGTAGTTGTGCTATGCTCTATTTTGTTGCTGTTCATACAAGAATTTGGTCTAATTATCATGGGGTTAATTTATGGGTTTAGGTTGCAAACTTAATTCCTACTCTCGATCTCAGGTCGATGCTTGAAAGAGATTGATCGAAGTGGGTAATTTATCCGATACTAGCAATTTAGGTTTTATGTATGTAGCCTGCATGAAAATAGAGGGTATGAGTTATATCTATTTTCCATATTCTTGAAAGAGATAATAGAGTAAGGTATTAAGTTATTTAGATTGACATTTAGATGAGACTAAAAGGAGATTCTATGCATAGATGCTTTCAAACCGAAAGATGATTAGCGTCAATGAAGATGACTTAGACTATTTATGAATGTTCATCACTATAGAGCAACACAATCACCCCGATGTGACATTGATTTCCAATCCATGCACCCCTAGATTGCTTGTTAACTCTTGAATTCTTTGATATTTTAGTTAAAGTGTGATAATTGATAACGAAAGTTTTTTATTAAATTGGTGGAATTATCCACCCACTCGTTCTTACTATTACAAATGAGTGATCTTAAAATCTAATTTCTTGATAGGAATTCTCCACAATATATCATTCTCTAGGGGATTCGACCCCACTCTTTATTGGGTATTTTTATTGACTACGACCGTTGTTCCTTTTAATTTATTTTACAGAGGACATTTGAGCATTATAAGAAATGGTGCTGCTGCCAAGGGATGGTGGTTGAGAATTCTAATTGAGAAATTAGATTTTAATTTTGTTTAGTTATAGTAGATTATTGTTTTGTGTTGTTGTTGGCTAATTTGCAGGTCTTATACAATGAGTGACCATGGTAGTGATAAGGATAGTCAGTATAGTCAAAACGACAACATGAGTGATTTGAATGATAAGCACATGGATATTATTTAAACCAAGGAATACCTCACACAACTGGGAGGGCAGTGTTTCACATAATCAAAACAATGATACAATTGCTCTAAATAAAAGGAAATTTTGGGGGCCTAGCTCATGAGGATCCCAATGAACACCTTAGGAATTTCATGGAGGTATGTGGACCTTTAGTGTTCAAGAATATCTCTCAAGAGTTCATAAGGTTGTGGTTATTCCAGTTCTCTTTAACGAGTGAAGCTACAAGATGGTTGACAAAATTGTCAAATGATTCTATTACTTTGTGCAAAGAGCTAATGATGTCTTCTTCCACCCTAGAAGGTCATTAAACTTCGAACCCAGATCCAAAATTTCAAGCCTATTGGAGGTGAACCTCTACATCAAACATGACTGAGGTTCAAGAAACTACTCTTGCAATGTTCAACGCATGGGATTCTGGATGATTTGTTGTTGCAATACTTCTATTGCAGCCTTGATTCACTCAATAAAGGTGTGACTCATCAGTAAGTCCAAGGTTTATTAATGAGACAAATGTATGATTTGGTTGCTTTGTTGCTTGATGATATGCCAAAAGTTAACCAAGCATGTCATACAAGAGAAGACTAAGTGTCTGCGCTACAACTGGGTATGACCAAAGAAAAAATTGAGAAGGAGCATGAACGAGATGAAAACATAGCCAAAATGATGACCCAACTAGATTTGTTGTCTAAACATGTCATAAGAGGTGGACTTAAGTTGGTAAATGTGGTTGGAATGTCACGATCCGACCCTACACCCTCGACGTGGCCAGCACTTGAGAACCATTGTTGGTCCCCAAGCGAACCCTCATCCTGGATGACTACAAGAGGAAGACTAACTCAAGCATATATAAGCATCAACTTGAAAGAAACGTTTAAAATCAGTTTACTGAATCTCAAAACTTCGTTGAATATATTGAGTATGAAACATAAGTTTTAAATAAAATATTTGAAATCGTAAGACTCTCCAAAACTGTCTATCTATGAAGCCTCTACTATAGAAAGATGAGTATTGGGACAAGACCCACGACTACTCAAAATGCTACTAATACTAACAACTCATAAGACTAAAGTCCTCCAGAAGTAAGGGGACCTCACTTGAAAGAGGACGAGCGGATGAAGTGATCTCAAATACTCTTGTTGAGGATCCTAAGAACTTGTATCTGCATCATCAAAAGATGCAGGTCGAATGACATCAGTATATTGAATCTATGAGTATGTAATATCGCTGAATAACAAATAACTAAAAGAAAGGATTGTAATAGATAACAATGTACTCAAACTGAATGTACAGAAATAAAGGAGTTAAATCATTTAAAATTTTACAAAAAACTTTCTCATCTCTGAACTCAACATAATAATTGATATATAAAAATACACTTTAACTCTATAGGGAGATTCTGTAACCGACAACCCTCATTATGAGCTACGTGATGATACAACGTCTCGCCCATGTTGTCAGAATTGTCATATACCTTGCTAGGGTATAGTACATCCTCAACTAAGTGGATCCATAAATCTATGCTTAAAAAGCAATAAGGAATCATCTAAAAGTATGACCCTTTACCCATGTTGGCATACATGGTTTAGGAGGACTTTGAGTTGTCTGAACTCGTCCCCATATTAGTGCTCAATAATACTTTCAATAATAATATATACTCATTCTCATATATTTAAAAACATAACTCTTCCTCTGGTTTGAGATAATTGCTTAAACTACCCTTTTAATATAGGTAACTGCTCTTGAAATATCTTTTCAACTCATAACTCATTTAGAAATTTCAGTTTCTCTTTTATGAATGTAAAAATTGATACCTCTAGGAATACATAGCCCCTTTATACTCTTACTCAATTCATACTTTAAAACTCTGTCTCAAAAACATATCAAAATCATATTTTAATATGATCATTGATGACTCCGAAATTCATACTGCATAAACATTGATGGTATATGTAGATACCATAATGCTCATACATTGATGGAATACTCGATTTTCATACTAATCATGTTTTAGAAACTCTTTTCTCAAAACTTGTCTTTACTTTCTCAAAATTCAATTTAAGAACTCGAGTGTTGACTTTAAAAAGCTTTTCAAAATTTAAAACTCAAATCATAGGTTCATGTGGAATTATGGACATGAACGACTCAACTCAGGGATCTTAATAGCAATAAGGAAACTTAGCACTCAGAACTCAAGACTCAAGAACTCAGAACTCGAAACTCAACGATACTACTCATCTCAAGAATACTCAATTCATATGGTTCATGTTGAAATATCGACAAGAACGAATCAACTCAATAATATTAATGCATAACATATAGAAATTCAATAATTAGGAATAGAATTTCAAAAGAATCAAGAACTCAAAATCAATTCATGTCACGACCCAGGGTATCCCTAGATGTAACAAATCATATAGAACCTCGAAAGGTTCCATGTAAGCCACTTAACATATCATAACATAAGCATATAACAGTAAAGAGTAAAAACACATTTCAAGTCTTAAATTTTCATAAACGAAAGCAGAGGTCTAGACTTGTCTCAATATAGCCATATATTATAATTCTTTGAATGAAATAGGGCCTGGCCCATACAACATGTTCGAAAATGGAAATACAATAAAGGAAACTACATCATGAGAAAAAAACCGTCCTCAAACCATGAGGGCTCACCAACAAAGCTCGAAAGGTAGCAAAGTCCAAGCACTAGCCACTAGAATGGTCACCTCGAGAACCACACCCTACACTTGGGAAAAAGTAGGAAAAGTAGGGGTTAGCACAAAAATGTACTAAGTATGGTACCCATGCATAAATACATTTAAAACATGTGAAAAAGGACATTTCATTTGAAAGCATACCATTTGCCAAGTTTGAACATCATATAAGACAATAGAAGTCATAAGTCATAATCATGGACAACATAAGTCAATATCATATTTAAAACCTTTGAACTCATAATCAAAGTCTCTTCAGTGACCATAGTTCATTATTCATGTACTTATTGTGGGAGAATAGCCTTAACTGACATAGAGACCATGTGAGCTAAAACATGATCACCTAGTGTCTCCCACACCGAAAGGGATGTTCTACTCGCCTAAGGTAGAACCATGAACTCTTAGCTTAGGTGGATCCACTAGCTAGATAACCTATGGGGGCACATGTTTATGGGATACGGAGATCGCTACTAGAAATCCGGCCTCTACTAATGGGAGAGCTTCCATCTCATTGTCAATATCCACTCGGTGCTAAGCATATTTCCCACGGAATACTTTATTAAGTCTTACTTAACTCATGTCTCATGGAAGAAGGTCCTTGACAATCAATCCAAGTTAGTTCATAAGGATAGCTCTTATTCATTGATTCAATTAGGTGAGAATAGTCTTTCAACCTAAGAGTCCTTTCTATGTGAGAAAACCTTTCACATCATGGTTGTAAGTGTTTCATGAGAATGACATTTCAACAACACAACAACACAATCAACATTGACACTTTACTCGCAAAGCACCTTCATAACATTTACATAAGTTTCACAAGATCATGTATAAACTCACACTTTGCCCTTCCAAGGTTCAAAGCCATCATCAATCACCAAAACTAGAATTTAAGCATTAGCTAGGGATTTCATCATAATTTCATGTAATTCTATCAAATCATACATTAGATCATAAAAACACCTCTTTCTTAATTGACAACCCAACCTATGAGATCATAATTTAGAGAAATATGGGGATTTGAATGGGTTCATATGGGAAGTATCATAAAAGCATTGAATATCATCAATTCATGCATGTATAGACATAATTAAACCATTCAAATCATTAGATCAAAGAATCCATGGTGAATGAAGAAAATCCTAGCTTATTGGGGAAATCTACCATTTGAAATTGATGATTTTGAGAGGGCTCCATGGGTGAAAGCTACCCATGGATGAAAACCACCATACATCAATCACAAAGCCCTAAGAATTTGATGTAAATCTCCTTGATTCTTGAACCCTGGCCTTCAACTTCTTCTTTGAAGTTCTAGAGAGAGAATTTTTGAAGAGGAGATGAACTTTGGGAATTATTTAGGTGTTTTGAAAATATGACTTATTTTAGGCGAATTTGACTTAAAAATGACTTATATAGTGACCCTAAACTTACCCAAAACGACTTCACTTTGATTGGACTTAAATTGGAATTTCTCAAAACACCCCTCAATTTAACTGACTTGTCCAGGTGCCACAAGGGGCTCAACGAGCCGTGGTCATGACCACGAGGCGTGGTCCCCTTCATGGTCTTGAGGTAGTGGCTAGGCAACATGTGCCTTTAGCCCACAAGCCCAAGGTAACTTCACGAGGGGCTCCACGAGCCATGGTCCCTCTCGAGGGTCTTGAGGCAGTGGCTTTCCATTTTCTTTCCACCTTCACACACCCAAATCTCCTCCACGAGCCTTTCCATGAGCCGTGGTCTTCACCACGAGCCGTGAAGTGGCTCGTGAAGAGTAGCTTGTTTTGGGCAGATTTTTGGAAGCTCACTGCCTAGTCCACCACGGGCCACACCATGGGTCGTGGTCCCTACCACAAGTTGTGGTGGTGGTTATGGTCGCTAGGGCAATGTATAGGGGAGAGTGGACTCCCTTAGTCCTCTCCCTTGGCCCTTGCCCACCTCCTTAACTCTAACCCTCATGTTAGCTCTAGTTTAGCCTACTAGTTTTCGGGGTGTTACAATCTCCCCCTTGGGCTCATTCATCCTCGAATGACGATCTAGACACCTTACGGAAGTGAAGACTCAAGACTAGCAGCCCATCATGCACAATGCACAATTCAAAGGAGGAAACATCAACTCCATCTCTAACATAATCAGTGCATCACAAGGAAGTAGGAATTACATCTAACAACCTATTATGCATGAAAATTCCACATTTCTCATATCCATAGGAGGAACTACCTTCTCCAAGCTTTAAAGCATGCTTAACACAATCTCATAAAACCATTAGGCTATTTTGTCAAGAAAAGCATATACATATAAAGCATGTTCATCAATTTATCTCATGAAGTCAATAGACAACTCATACTAAATGCACAATAACATGAGGAATATCAATTATGAAAACTCATTTTCTTACTAAACATGAGTTTCTCAAGAAGATGCATAATCATAAGGAAGTCATGGAAACACTAAATCACACATGACTCATAACAAGAAAACTCAAGAGGAACTCGTTACCTCAAGCTTGGCTAGGAGAGGTAGGAAAAAAATGACGATATCTGGACTTCATATCAGCCTCAGCCTCCTAAGTGGCACCCTCAACTAAGTGATTCCTCCATAATACCTTTACGGAGGCAACTTCCTTGTTTCTCAACCTCTTGACTTGCCCGTCTAAGATTTCAACCGGTACCTCTTCGTAAGCATGATTCTCCTTAATCTTTAAACCCTCTAAGGGAACTATGGTTGATGGATCCCCTATACATTTCTTCAACATTAAGACATGGAACACTAGATGCACCAACACCAACTCATTTGGCAAATCTAACTCATATGCAACCTTTCCAACACGCCTCAAAATCTCATAAGGACCCACAAACTGAGGAGTAAGTTTCCCATTCTTCCCAAACCTTATAACACCCTTCATGGGTGAGATTTTCAAATAAACCCAATCATGGACATCAAATTTGAGATCTCTCCTTCTAACATCGGCTTAGGACTTTTGCCGACTTTGGGCCGTCCTTAACCTCTCTCTAATGACCCAAATCTTCTCAATGGCCTCATGCACCAATTTCGGACCTAGGAGAAAAACTTCTCTCACTTCAAACCATCCTATAGTAGACCTACATCTTTTACCATAGAAAGCCTCAAAGGGAGCCATGTCTATACTCGAATGATAACTGTTATTATAAGCAAACTCAACTAACGACATATGGTCATCCCAATTGCCCTTAGAATCTATCACTCATGCCCTCATCATGTCCTCTAAAGTCTGAATTGTGCATTCTACTTGACTATCCGTTTGAGGGTGAAAAGCTGTGCTAAGCTTCACCTTGGTACCTAGCCCATTTTGGAAAGACTTCCAAAACTGTAAAGTAAATTGGGGACCTCGATCTGAAATTATAGACAAGGGTACTCCCTGTAACCTCACTATCTCCTTAACATACAACTTAGCACACTCTTCCACTGAGTAGGACACCTTGATGGGAATGAAATGAGTAGACTTAGTCATCCTGTCCACTATTACCCATATTGAGTCACGTTGCTGCCTAGTACGTGGAAAGCCTATGATAAAATCCATGTTCACATCTTCCCACTTCCAAGTAGGAATAGCAATATCTTGTGAAAAGCCTCCTGGCCTCTGGTGCTCAACATTAACTTGTTGACAATTAGGGCATTTGGCCAAAAATTCTGCGATGTCCTTTTTCATACCATTTCACCAATAGACTTCGTGTAGGTCACGGTACATCTTGGTGGCTCACGGGTGAATAAAATACCGAGAACTATAGGCTTCTTCTAGAATTTGCTCCCTAAAACCGTCAATATTTGGAACACATTGTAACATATCACAATTTGAAATAACTAGGAAGAAGCTAATAATTGGAAATAGTCATTTTTGGAAAGAATGAAAATCTGGAAATTTTGTTAAGTTAGAATAAGTTGAGTTTTGGCCAACTTCAAACAGACATAACACCTATCTCAGGATGATTTAGGTATATTTCTAGATAAGGTTGGAAAGCACTTGGGATAACCTTTCCAATGCCATGGAGTTTGCGGGATTCCAAGTTCGTATGAGTGAGTTATGCCCTTTGGAAGTTGGGTTGTTTGAATAAGGAAAGTCTAATTCGAATTTTGGAAGGGTAATTTAGTCTTTTCCTTACCTAATTATTCTAATTCGTTTTTAGGAGTTTAATTAGGGTAAAGTCAGATTTTAGTCAGTTTAGAAAAGTGAATTTCACGCTAGGGCTTGGAGAAGAGGAGAAAAGAGGAGAAAGGAGAAGAATGTTCAAGATTAGTCGATTTCTTGGAATTTTGCGTGTGGATTTCGTCAAGGGGTGATCCCTACTAGGTATGTGAGATCACATCGCATTGGGTTAGTTCACCCACACTCCAACCATGATTCAATTCAGTGAATTTAAGCCTTTGAATGTTTAGAAATTGGGTTCTTGATGAACATTGTTGAAAGTTTTGTTTGAATTTCTTGTGGGTTATGTTGTTGGAGTTTCTTGCATGCGATTTGATTCATGTTTCCGGGTTTAATTTTGGTTTGAATATATCATATATTGAGGGTATAAATGATTCTAAGTGTTTGGGGAAGGAACCATTGAAGTTTAGAGGGTTTAGAGATGAAAAACGGAGAAGAAAAGTCGTCAAACACCTAGGGATAAGGGTGAGGCATCGCGCCAGCGAGCGCCCCCCCAAAAGGGTTTTTGAATCTTCACCCTTAGGGAGCCACACCAGCCAGCCCCCCCCCACCCTAGACCTATCCCTGAATGTTGAGGGCTGGCGCCCCACACCTCTCAGAGCGCCAGGGACGCCAGTTCCCCCCATTCGTCCCCCATCTTTTCGTACTTGTTCCTTAGCAATGTACCTATGTTTCTTAGTTGATTCCAACACTCTTAGGTACATCTAAACATCATGAAATCATCCATAAACATGAGATCATGAACCTTAAATCCATAATCCAATTCAAGGAAAGTTAGGATCAAAGTCAATAGAAGTTAAGGGTCAAGTTTAGAAGTTAAGAAGCAAGTCAAAAGAAGTTTATAAAGTTTTTCTAAAGTCTTTCACAAACGTTTTATCCTTGTTTTAAGAATCAAGTTTCAAGTTAAGAAAATAGTAAAGATTTGAGTTCATTTCTCAAAAAGCTATAAGGGAACTAAGTATTCCCAAGAGTTTTAAATGTTTTCACATTTGAATAAGAAAGGGAAACATCAATTTCCAAAAGAGGTTTTAAGCTAAAGTTTTGAGTAATTATGTCAAACAATAGAAAGAAGTTTTGATTTTAAATCATATGAGCTAAGTATATTTTGGGAGTAGTATTGAGCACCGATTTGGGGATGCGAGTTCATATTAACTGAAGTCTCCATAAACTATATAGCCATCATGGGTAGTAAAGAATCATACTTTTTAGATGACTCCTTAAGATGATTTTAGCATAGACTAGTGGATCCACTTAGTGAAGCGTTCTATATAAAGGCAAAGTATAGGACAGTTCTGGCAGTGTGGCAAGATCTTGTATCACCATTTAGGCTTATAGTGGTGGTTGTCGGTTAGAGAATTTGCCACATAAACTATATTAATTTATTATATGAGTAAAGTTGAGTTTGTTATTGCATTTTCTTTAACGAATTAAGTTATTTTCCACTGTTGTAAAAGATTTCTTTATATTGCATATGTTTATTGCCTTATATTGAGTTAAGTTAATCAGGAGTTGAGTAAATCCAAGGTAAGTGTTCCTTTCAGATCCTTTTCAAGCTTAAGTTGTGTTTAGCATTCCAACTCGCATACTTATGCATTCAATGTACTGATGCCAGTTGGCCTGCATCTTATTATGATGCAGATGCAGGTAACCAGGATCAACATCCAGCGCCTCGTTGATCCAGTTCTGAGCACTTAGAGTCTTGTGGTGAGCCTTCTTGCTTCCGGAGGATCCCTTTTATTGCTTTCAGTTTTATTATTATTTTAGTATGATGTCGTGGGCCTGTCCCGACATCCATCTCAATTTTTTAGAGGCTTCATAGACAGTCAGACAGTTAGTAGTTTAGTTGTCTTTACATTTTCATTTCATATGTTAAGACTTGAGTTGCCATTATGGCCAAGTTGAATGTTTGGCTTTTGAACATTCTTAAGTTATCTTATTATTAAAGTGAGTATAGTAATTGATCATTATATTTATGCATATAGTCTTCCACTAAGTAAGTAAGTCAGGCCAAAGGTTCGCTTAGGACCAACAATGGTTCTCGAGTACCGGTTATGTCCAGGGTGTAGTCTCGAGGCGTGACAAACTTAGTATCAGAGCCCAGAGTTCAATAGTCCTAAGGAGTCTATGAAACCATGTCTGTAGAGTCCTAGTTATCGGTGTGAGGCGCGTCACATCTATAATTTGGAGGCTACGACACTTAGGAAAATTTTCTCACTTCTTTCACACTAATCTCGTGCATTAGAGTTTGATATCTTAAAATTTTCTTTCTAATTCGTGCTTGCGCGTGTTTATTAGTTAATTATGCCTCCACTAAGAGCTATTAGAGGTTGTCCTGCTAGATAAAATGTTTAGGAGCAAGAGTTACCTAATGTACCTAAAGTGCAACCTCAAGGGGAAGTCACTAATATTGAATTCAGGGAAGCAATTAGGATGCTAAGTCAAGCTGTGACTAATCAGGTTGGGCAATAGAGAGGAGCTAGATAGGAAGTGGCTGATAATTCTAGGATCAGAGAGTTCTTGAGGATGAATCCTCCAAGTTTCACAAGTTCGAGCACTACAGATGATCTGAAGAATTTTATTGAAGAACTAAAAAATGTATTTGAGGTTATGCATGTTGCTGATACTGAGAGGGTTGAACTAGCTGCAAATCAACTGAAGAATGTTGCTAGGACTTGGTTTGACCAATGGAAAGAGGGTAGAGTTGAGGATGCACCACCTGCGAGTTGGGCATGTTTTGAGGAGACCTTCTTGGGGAGTTTCTTTCCCCGAGAACTGAAAGAGGCAAAGGTATGAGAATTCCTCAGACTTAAGCAGGATTCTTTGAGTGTTCATGAGTATGGGTTGAATTTCACCCAACTGTCCCGTTATGCTCCGGAGATGGTTGCGAACATGAGGAGTAGAATGAGCTTGTTTGTTGCTGGGCTGTCTCATCTGTCGAATAAGGAAGGTAGGGTTGCAATACTGATAGGTGACATGGATATCTCAAGGTTGATGGTCTATGTGCAGCAGGTTGAAGAAGAGAAGCTGAGGGATAAGGAGGAATTCAGAAATAAGAAAGCTATGACTGGGTATGAGTCCGGGCAGCAAAAAAGTAATGTGAACCATTCGTCCTTTCAGCAAAAGCCAAAGGGACCTGCACCATCATCTGCTAGTGCACCTGCAGCCAGAAACAAAGGTGAGTATAATGGCCAGAATTCCCAACACTTCAGAGCTAGACATGCACAATCTCAAGGTAGTATGGCACAAGGAGGTAACTAGGCTCCTGCATGTGCTAGGTGTGGTAGAATCCACCCAGATAAGTGTCATGATGCCGAGTCAGGTTGTTTCAAGTGTGGAAAAGAGGGTCACTTCATGAAAGCATGCCCTAAGAATAGGCAAAGTAGTGGAAATCCGGGCAACAAAGCCCAATCTTCATCAGTTGCTCCACTAGACAAGGTTGGACCTAGAGGAGCTACTTTTGGTACTGGCAGAGGAGCAAACCATCTTTATGCGATCACTAGTCGTCAAGAGCAAGAGAACTCTCCAGATGTTGTCACTGGTGTGATTAAACTCTTTACTCTTGATGTTTATGTTTTACTAGACCCAGGAGCAAGTTTATCTTTTGTAACTCCTTATGTTGCAAATAAGTTTGATGTTCTTCCTGAGAAACTCTGTGAACCCTTTTGTGTTTCTACACCTGTTGGGGAGTCTATTCTAGCTAAGCGAGTTTATCGTGATTGTGTCATTTCCATCAATCACAAAGACACCATGGCTAATTTAATTGAGTTAGACAAGGTAAATTTTGATGTCATTCTAGGTATGGACTGGTTTTATGCCTGTTATGTCTCCATTGATTGTAGAACTCGAGTCGTCAAGTTCCAAATTCCTAATGAGCCAGTCTTAGAGTGGAAAAGTAGTTCAGCAGTGCCTAAGGGTCGTTTCATTTCGTACCTTAAGGCAAGAAAGTTAGTTTCCAAGAGGTGTGTCTATCACTTAGTCCGAGTTAATAACTCTAATGTTGAGATACCTCCTATCTAGTCAGTTCCTATAGTAAAAGAGTTTTCAGAATTTCTTTCCAAATGATCTACCCGAAGTCCCTCCTGAGAGAGAAATAGACTTCAACATAGACATTCTTCCAGATACCCTTCCTATCTCTATTCTGCCATACAGAATGGCATCAGCAAAGTTGAAAGAGCAGTTGAAAGATCTCCTAGATAAAGGTTTTATTCGACCAAGTGTCACACCTTGGGGCGCTCCGATCTTGTTTGTGAGAAAGAAAGATGGTTCCCTTAGGACGTGTATAGATTACCGCCAATTGAACAAGGTTACCATCAAGAACAAGTATCCTCTTCCTCGAATCGATGATCTTTTCGATCAGCTTCAGGGTGATTCTTATTTTTCTAAGATTGACCTCAGATCTAGCTACCATTAGTTGAAAGTAAGGGAGTGTGATATTCCCAAGACAGCATTCAGGACCCGCTATGGTCATTATGAGTTTCTAGTCATGTCGTTCAGTTTAACTAATGCACCAGCAACGTTCATGGACCTTATGAATAGAGTTTTCAAACCTTATTTAGATATGTTTGTTATCGTCTTCATTGAGGACATACTAATCTATTCAAGGAATAAAGAAGATCATGCTAGCCATCTCAGAATAGTTCTTTAGACTTTGAAAGATAAGGAGTTATATGCTAAGTTCTCTAAATGTGAGTTTTGGCTTGAGTCTGTGGCTTTCTTGGACAACATAGTTTTCGGTGATGGAATTAGAGTTGATACCCAAAAAATAGAGGCAGTGCATAATTGGCCTAGAACCATATCTCTAACTAATATTAGGAGTTTCTTGGGTTTGACAGGCTATTATAGAAGGTTCGTATGGAGGTTCTCATCTATTTCATTCCCTTTGACCAAGTTGACTTAGAAAACAATGAAGTTTTAATGATTGGAAGCTTGTGAGAAAAGCTTTCAAGAATTGAAAAAGAGGTTGACTACTGCCTAATGTTGACCTTACCAGAAGGTACGCAAGTCTTAGTGGTGTATTGTGATGCGTCTAGAGTCAGTTTGGGTTGTGTGCTAATGTAGAATGACAAAGTTATAGCTTATGCCTTCGGACAATTGGAAGTTCATGAGAAGAATTACCCAACCCATGACTTAGAGTTGGCTGCTGTAGTATTTGATTTGAAGATATGGTGTCATTATTTATATGGTGTTCATGTGGATGTATTCACTAATCACAAGAGTCTTCAGTACGTGTTCACTTAGAAAGAGCTTAATCTCAGACAAAGGAGGTGGTTAGAATTACTCAAGGATTATGATATCAGTATTCTTTACCACCTAGGTAAGGCTAATGTTGTTGCTGATGCTTTAAGAAGGTTGTCTATGGGTAGTACCGTCCATGTTAAGGAAGAAAAGAAAGAGTTAGTGAAAGATGTGCATAAACTTGCACGCTTAGAAGTTCGACTGATAGATTCCACAGAAGGATGAGTAGTGGTGATGAATGGGGCTAAATCTTCATTAGTGTCAGAAGTGAAAGAAAAGCAAGACCAATATCCCATTTTGCTAGAATTGAAGGCAAATGTTCATAAGCAAGAAGTATTAGCTTTTGAACAAGGGGGAGATGGAGTATTGAGATATAAAGGTAGGTTGTGTGTACCAATGGTGGATGGACTCCAAGAGAGGATCATGGAGGAGGCTTATAGCTTCAGATATTCCATTCATTCGGGTTCCACAAAGATGTATCATGATTTGAGAGAGGTGTATTGGTGGAATAGTATGAAGAAGGGTGTTGCAGAATTTGTTGCTTCCTAAATTGCCAACAAGTTAAAGTAGAGCACAAAAAGCCCGGTGGTTTGGGTCAGAATATAGAACTTCCAAAATTGAAGTGGGAGATGATTAATATGGACTTCATCACAGGTTTACCAAGGTCTTGCAAGAAACATGATTCTATTTGGGTGATTGTCGACAGAATGACAAAGCCAGCCTACTTTTTGCCGGTAAAGACTACTCATTCTGCAGAAGATTATGCTAAATTGTATCTTCAAGAGGTGGTAAGACTTCATGGGGTTCCGGTCTCCATTATTTCAGACAGAGGTACGCAATTTACTGCACAGTTTTTGAAGTCATTCCAGAAAGGCTTGGATTCAAAGGTGAACTTGAGTACTTCTTTTCATCCTTAGACAGATGGTGAAGCAGAGCGCACTATTCAGAACTTAGAGGATATGTTGAGGGCTTGTGTGATTGACTTCAAAGGTAATTGGGATGATCACCTACCTCTTATTGAATTTGCTTACAATAATAATTACCACTCTAGCATCCAAATGGCTCCTTATGAAGCTCTTTATGGGAGAATATGCAGATCTCCTATTGGATGGTTTGAAGTTGGTGAAGCAGGGTTGATAGGACCAGATTTAGTTCATCAAGCCATGGAGAAGGTGAAAGTGATACAAGAGAGATTGAAGACGGCGCATAGTCGTCAGAAATCCTACACGAATGTTAGGAGAAGAGAGTTAGAGTTTGAAGTAGATGATTGCGTGTATTTAAAAGTTTCACCCATGATGGGTGACATGACATTTGGTTAAAAGGGGAAACTTAGTCCCCGGTATATTGGACCTTATGGAATAGCCAAGAGGATTGGCAAAGTAGCTTATGAGTTGGAGCTACCACAAGAGTTAGCCGCGGTTCATCGGGTGTTTCACATCTCTATGTGGAAGAAGTGCATGGGTGATCCTTCATTGATCATACCAACTGAAGATATTGGGATCAATGATAGGTCATCTTATGAAGAGATTCCGGTTCAAATTCTAGATCGCCAAGTTCGCAAGTTGATGACAAAAGAGGTAGCATCAATCAAAGTCCTTTGGAGGAATCAATTTGTTGAAGAAGCTACTTGGGAACCTGAGGAGGATATGAAGAAGATATATCCACATCTCTTCGAATCCGGAGAAGTTCCGAATTAAGGTACTAATCCTTCCTTAGTATTTATTTATAAGTTGGCATGTTGTTTTGCATTTGCTTGTGGGTGCTTGAACTGAATGTCACATGTTACACCCTTAGCCTAGTAAGAGTAATCTCATTCGAAGATGAATGTTACCAAGGGGGAGATATTGTAACATCTCGCAATTTGAAATAACTAGGAAGAAGCTAATAATTGGAAATAGTCATTTTTGGAAAGAATGAAAATCTGGAAATTTTGTTAAGTTAGAATAAGTTGAGTTTTGGCCAACTTCAAACGGACATAACTCCTATATCAGCATGAGTTAGGTGTATTTCTAGATATGGTTGAAAATATCTTGGGATAACCTTTCCAACACCGTGGAGTTTGCGCGATTCCGAGTTCGTATGAGTGAGCTATGCCCTTTGGAAGTTGGGTTGTTCGAATAAGGAAAGTCTAATCCGAATTTTGGAAGGGAAATTTAGTCTTTTCCTTACCTAATTATTCTAATTCATTTTTAGGAGTTTAATTGGGGTAAATTCAAATTTTAGTCAGTTTAGAAAAGTGAATTTCACGCTAGGGCTTCCAGAAGAGGAGAAAAGAGGAGAAAGGAGAAGAACGTTCAAGATTCGTCGATTTCTTGAAATTTTGCGTGTGGATTTCGTCAAGGGGTGATCCCTATGAGGTATGTGAGATCACATAGCATTGGTTTAGTTTACCAACGCACCAACCATGATTTAATTCAGCGAAATTAAGTCTTTGAAAGTTTAGAAATTGGGTTCTTGATGAACATTGTTGAATGTTTCATTTGAATTTCTTGTGGGTTGTGTTGTTGGAGTTTCTTTCATGTGATTTGATTCATGTTTTCGGGTGTAATTTTGGTTTGAATCTATCATATATTGAGGGTATAAATGATTCTAAGTGTTTGGGGAAGGAACCATTGAAGTTTTTAGAGGGTTTGGAGATGAAAAACAGAGAAGAAAAGTCGTCAAACACTTGGGGATAAGGGTAGGGCATCGCGCCAGCCAGTGCGCCCCAAAAGGGTCTATGAATCTTCACTCTTGGGGCACTGCGCCAGCCAGAACCCCCTAGACCATTCCCTGAATGTTGAGGGCTGGTGCCCCGTGCCTCTCAGAGCGCCAGGGACGCCAGTTCTCCCCATTTGTCCCCCATCTTTTCGTACTTGTTCCTTAGCAATGTACCTATGTTTCTTAGTTGATTGTAATACTCTTAGGTACATCTAAATATCATGAAATCATCCATAAATGTGAGATCATGAACCTTAAATCCATAATCCAATTCAAGGAAAGTTAGGATCTAAGTCAAGAGAAGTTAAGAGTCAAGTCTAGAGGTTAAGAAGCAAGTCAAGAGAAGTTTATAAAGTTTTTCTAAAGTCTTTCACAAACGCTTTAACCTTGTTTTAAGACTCAAGTTTCAATTTAAGCAAAGAGTAAAGAGTTGAGTTCATTTCTCAAAAAGCTACAAGGGAACTAAGTATTCCCAAGAGTTTTAAATGTTTTCACAATTGAATAAGAAAGGGAAACATCGATTTCCAAAGAGAGCTTTTAAGCTAAAGTTTTGAGTAATTATCTCAAACAAAAGAAAGAAGTTTTGATTTTAAATCATATGAGCTAAGTATATTTTAGGAGTAGTATTGAGCACCGATTTGGGGATGCGATTTCATATTAACTGAAGTCTCCATAAACCATGTAGTCATCATGGGTAGGAAAGGATCATACTTTTTAGATGACTCCTTAAGATGCTTTTAGCATAGACTAGTCGATCAACTTAGTTAAGCATTCTATATGACAGAAAATTATAGGATAGTTCTGGCAGCATGGGCAAGACGTTGTATCACCACTTAGGCTCATAGTGGTGGTTGTCGGTTAGAGAATCTCTCACAGAAACTACATTACCTTATTATATGAGTAAAGTTGACTTTGTTATTGCATTTTCTTTAACGAACTATGTTGTTTTCCATTGTTTTAAAAGATTTCTATCTATTGCATATGTTTATTGCCTGATATTTTGTTAAGTTATTCAGGAGTTGAGTAAAGCCAAGGTAAGTGTTCCTTTTAGATCCTTTTCAAGCTTAAGTTGTGTTTAGCATTCCATCTCGCATACTCGTGCATTCAATGTACTGATGTCAGTTGGCCTGCATCTTATTATGATGTAGACGCAGGTAACCAGGATCAGCATCCAGTGCTTCGTTGATCTAGTTTGAGCACTCAAAGACCTGTGGAGGATCCCTCTTATTGCTTTCAGTTTTATTATTAGTTTATTAGGATGCCATGGGCCTTTCCCGACATCCATCTCAGTTGTTTAGAGGCTTCATAGACAGTCAGACAGTTAGTAGTTCAATTGTCTTTATATTTTCATTTCATATGTTAAGACTTGAGTTGTCATTATGGCCAAGTTGAATGTTTGACTTTTGAACATTCTTAAGTTATCTTATTATTAAAGTGAGTATAGTAATTGGTCATTTTATTTATGCATATAGTCTTCTGCTGAGTAAGTAAGCCAGGCCAAGGGTTCGATTAGGGACAACAATGGTTCTCCAGTGCCGGCCACGTCTATGGTGTACGTAGGCTCAGGGCGTGACACATATAACCTACCTTGATACCTTAGAACCCCATCTCCCCCGTAGGAGAAAATCTCAATGGACTTTTTAAGTACCGCCTCTTTCAACTCAACCAACATAGGATCAAGACTTTGCTTAGACTTCACATCTATCACAGTGGACGATTCGAAACCATTATGGATCATGACATAACCCTTGGCGGAATCCACTAGTTGAACACCTAGTCAGGCCAACCTATGCACATCACGAACCAACTCTTTCTTTTCAGCCTCTACATGAGCCACACTACCTATCGACAATCTACTAAAATCAACCGCTACCACATTAGCTTTACCGGGGTGATAAAGAACACTTATGTCATAATCCTTCAATAACTCAAGCCACCTTTTTTGGTGAAGATTCAAGTCCTTTTGACTAAGCACATATTGAAGACTCTTATGATCGGTGAAAACATTAACATGGACCCCATACAAATAATGCCTCTATATCTTTAAGGCAAAAACAACCGCCGCTAACTCAAGATCATAGGTAGGATAATTCTTCTCATGGACTTTAAGTTGCCTTGAAACATAGGCAATAACCTTACCATTTTTCAGAAGCACACATCCAAACCCAACTCTAGAGGCATCACAATACACCACAAAACCATCCAATCCTTTGGGTAAGGTCAACACCAGAGCTTCTTAATCTTAACAAAATAAAATAATTAACTTAATTATAAACGAACTAACTCAAAAATATAAGTTATAATTAAACTAAACTAATTAAAAAAATATTTTTGACGATTTTTGAATATTTATAAAAGGTAGTGTGTGTGTGAGAGAGAATTGGTACCTTCAATTTTTTATCAGTTGACATCTATGATTCCTTGTATTTACTTCCTTCTCCCTGATTTAACATTTGCTTTGCATTATTCAATTTGAATATTTAAAACTCAAAAACGGATATAAATGGAAGCACAAATAAGTAAAAGCTCCGTCAAAAGGAAACAAATTGAAAAATGTGATGAAAATAGTTAGATGTATATTCAGCTGTAAAAGATGACTCTCAGTTAGTGATCTAAATTCACTAATTGACACATAAAATAGACGTTTAATGCAAAAGAAATGTACAAAAGCTTTGATTAAAGCTCATATACATTAAAGTTCTTTGAGCAAGAAAAAACTACAACGAATTTATAAAAAACTACTAAGGATTTATATAATTTAAAGATTTCAAAAGAGATTAGCTTAGTCTCTAAAACCTAATCTCTCTAAGACAGTAACAACTTCAAATTAACACAAAAGTGGCAACCTGATCTTAGGCATATTTATATGCCTAGAAATCTAATAACGCCCGTATTTAAGCTAAGTTTGAATCCAATATGTGTTTGTTTATAGTCCTATCGAGTCTTTTGATTGTATATAAGCTAACCAATATGATTAGTTGTGTAGGTGAGCTTAATGGGATAAATGAGCATGGAAATGGACAATGGGGAACACAAAAGATTCAAGTAGAAGAGAAGCAAGGAAGAAAAATGAAGAAAAAGATTTCAAGGCAAGGCCGTATCCTCTCCGCGTCGCGGAGAAGGAGTCTCAAATTAATTCAAGAGAGTCACATTTAGGCAAAACACTCCGTGGAGTGCCCGCATCGTGGAGAAGAACAACTGCGTTCAAATAGAAGTTTGAACACACTCCGCTTCGCGCCCTGATGTCCCAGTTTTGGCCGTTTCAACTTTTAGTATAAATAGGCTAATACTTTATTTTATTAATCATTTCTTTTTTTGGGTTTTGAAGAACGATGACTTGGGAGAACGCTTTCATCATTTTTAGGGTTCTTTCCTAAACTCTTTTACTTTTGATCTTTCTATGATACTTAAACATTGTTTGATCGAATCTTTGATTATGAGTAGCTAAATACCCTAGTTCTAGGGTTGTGGCTACAAGATGATTGTAATCTATTGCTTTTTCATTGGGTTAATGCCAATTATCATATGAATCTTTCTTATGTTCTTATTTTTGGTATTTCGTGACTGATCACTATTGAAATAAATACATTGTCCAAATTGAACTTGGGAGAGGAATAAAATGATAGAACGTGGGGCATAAGGAGCATGATTAAGTCTTAAGAATTAGGGTTAATTTTTATCTAGGATAGGGATATACCTAGAAACCATGGTTGGTCACTATATAGGAAGAAATTGTAATGCTCGGTGCTTGATCCAGCCCATCCCCGCTCAATGATGTAGTTAGGTTGTCATTTATCGTAGGCTATTAGAGGTCGGGAGACCATGATCATACATATAACCCTGTGATTCATTGATTCGATAGTTGATAAATACCCATTTAAATGATATTAATTGCATGAATCCTAATAAAAGATGCAGCCCTGGACCTTACACAATCATTGTTTGTTAAACCCTTGAAATTGAATCGTGTTTGCTACATTTTTGTTTATAATTATAAAATAAATCACTTTTGAAATATTGATAATACTTGTGCTTAGCTGAAAGTCGGAGAAATTAAGTGATTCTAAACGTAAGTCCTTGTGGGTACGATACCCGACTATTTTTAAGAGCCACTTTAATACTTGAATGACCACGTGCACTTGCGTGTGCGATTTGGGCGCAACAAGTTTTTGGCATCGCTGCCTGGTACTTTAGAATTAGGAATTATTTGATTTTTCTGATTTTTGAAGTTAAAAAGCAAGTGTTGACAACTTGATCTTAGCATTTCATTGTTACAGGTTGTATTGGAATTTCAAACTGGACGATGATCAAGGATTGGTATCGCCTCTAGCTGAACCAAAAAGATTCATACACTACCAGAGACAGCTAAGACAACTTACTTACCCAGTCCCTTTTCTTGCTAGTGAACCAACATCTCCGGTAGGAAGAGTTGAGCAAGAGGAACATGAAATAATGGCTGAGGTGAAGGTAAGAGACGTGGCAATTCCACATACTACCAATGTGACATCATGTATCTAGAAACCTGCAGCTGGTGGAAAGTTTGAACTGAAGCAGAGTATGGTGCAACTATTGCACACTAATGGGCAGTTCACTTGTCTATCGCACGAGGATCCAACAGTCCATATCCAAAACTTCCTTGAGATCAGTAATACTTACACTCCAACTGGATTAAACGAGAATTATGTGAGGCTCACTCTATTCCCCTTTCCTCTACTTGGGGAAGCAAAAAGATGGTTAAAATCAGAGCCCGCGAACTCAATTACCACCTGGAATGACCTTGCATAGAAGTTCCTCATCAGACTTTTTCCATCTGGGAAAACAACTAAGTTGAGGAGTGACATTCTAAGTTTTAGACAGAAAGGGGGAGAGAACTTGTACCAAGCTTGGGCCAGGTTTAAATCAATGTTGATGAGCTACCCATATCATCATCAATCTAATGAGGTGTTGGTCCATACCTTCATTGAAGGATTAGAGCTTAACACCAAAATTCTACTTGATTCAGCTGCAGGTGGTCAGGATTTGGAGAAGACATATGCTGAGCTATTCACCCTGCTGAACTAACCCCGAATGGAACGGTGCAGGGATGAAACCTGTGGTACAAAAAACTACAGGTATGCTGGAAGTAGATGCAGTGACTGCTTTAACTGCACAGATTACTGTGATGCAAAATATGAACACCCACTTCAGCAATCTAGCATTGGGACAATAGCCTGCGTAGGTGAATGTAGTTCAACAACCACCAACATGGCATGAGATCAACGGAGGTGGTTACCATAGTGTAGAGGTATGTGGTGCGAATCCGAATTCTGTTGCACAACGAGCAGGAGGCTAGCAGAATTATGGAAACTCTTACAACCCGAGTTGGCGCAACCATCCAAACTTTTCTTGGGGTGGAAATCAAAATCAGGCTCAAGGAAAAAATCAATATAGACCCCAAGGAAATGCACAAGGGTACCAACCACAAGCTCAAATGGAATAACCAAATAAGCAGTCTGGTAACATGAGCATGGAGGAGATGATGAAAAAGATCATGGTTGAGCAAGCCCAGTTAGCTGCTGATGTGAGAAATAGTCAGTTGGCTACACAGAATCTGGAGAAGCAATTCGGGCAGTTTGCTAGTGCCCAGAACTCATGACCACAGGGAGGTTTGCAAGGAAACACTTGTCCAAATCCCAAACAGGTAAATGCGGTAGGTACTCATAGTGTTTGCAATTAGAGGAGTTGGCTCCAAAGAAAAGAAATACAGAATCTGTGAATAAAGAGAGTGAGGTTGTTACACAAGAAGAATGAGTGCAACCAATAATGAAACCACCTCCCCCATTTCCTCAAAAGATCAAGAAACAGAAGGAGGATGAGTGTTTTGGTAAGTTTCTCTCTCTTTTGAAACGAGTTCACATTAACTTGCCATTGGTAGATGTTTTGCAGGGTATGCCCAGGTATGCCAAATATGTGGCGAACAAAAAGAGGCTGACTGAATATGAGACTATTGCACTTACTGAAGAGTGCACTTTCAGAATCCAAAATAAGTTGCCCACTAAACTGAAAGATCCAGGTAGCTTTACCGTTCAGATCACTATAGGACAGAGCATTCATGCGCGAGGATTGTGTGATGTAGGAGCTAGTGTCAATTTGATGCCAACTTTATTGTACAAAAAGTTGGGGTTGGATAGTCTGAAACCTACTACCATCATCATACAGTTGGCTGATAGATCTGTTGCTAGGCCTGAGGGTGTTGTAGAGGATGTGTTAGTGCAAGTGGGATCGTTGATATTCCCTATAGACTTTGTTATGCTGAATTTTGAGCTAGATCCTGAGGTCCTATTCATCTTAGGAAGACCTTTTTTGGCTACTGGGCGGGCTATGATAGATGTAGCAGCTGGGCAACTTACTATGCAAGCACATGATAAAGTGGAGGTGTTCGACGTGTATAAGGCATTAAAGCTGACAGCTGTTTATGAGGAGTTGTTTCCCATAACTGTGATAGATCTTGAGGCAGAGGCTCGATACATTGCATCTAAGGACCCTGTAGAGTGAGTGTTGGTAGGAGATGATATCTATGGGGATGCTGAGGCACATGAAATGGTGCAATGTCTTGATGTGACACTTGTAGGTACATCTAGAGATTATTGGGAGCCTTTAAATAGGGTGTTGGGTCCTCCACCCAAGCCCTCCATTGAAGAAGCACCCTAGTTAGAGTTAAAAGCATTGCCAACCCACCTTAGGTATACATTTTTGGGTGAAGATAAAACTTTACCGGTTATTTTATCTGCGGCATTATCTGATGTACAGGTGGAAGCATCTCTAATCATTTTAAAGAAGAGAAAAGCAGCTTTGGGTTGGCAAATGTCCCACATCCATGGAATTAGTCCCGCATTATGCATGCATAAAATTTACCTGAAGGATGGGCATAAGCCGAGTGCACAACATCAATGGAGACTGAATCCAGTGATGAAGGATATGGTGAGAGAAGAGGTGATCAAGTGGTTAGATGCAGGGATTATGTACCCCATATCAGATAGTAAGTGGGTGAGTCCAGTATAGTGTGTGCCCAAGAAGGGTGGAATGACTATGGTAACTAATGAGAAGAATGAGTTAATCCCCACAAGAACAGTGACGGGGTGGCGCATCTGCATGGACTACATGAAGTTAAATGACACCACTAGGAAGGACCATTACCCGGTAACTTTTATTGATCAGATGTTGGATAGATTGGCGGGTCAGTAATACTACTGCTTCTTTGATGGCTACTCAGGGTACAATCAGATTGTTATTGCACTAGAGGACCAGGAGAAGACTACCTTCACTTGTTCGTATGGCACGTATGCATTCAAGTGCATGCCATTCGGCTTATGCAATGCACCGGCAACATTTCAGAGATGCATGATGGCAATCTTCCATGATATGGTGGAGGATTTTGTTGAAGTGTTCATGGATGACTTCTCGGTGTTTGATGAGTCTTTTGAACTTTGTTTGACTAATATTGATAGAGTTCTTGCTAGGTGTGAAGAAACAAATTTGGTGTTGAACTAGGAGAAGTGTCATTTTCTAGTTCGAGAGGGAATTGTGTTTGGGCACAAAATCTCCAAGAATGGGTTGGAAGTTGACAAAGCCAAAGTGGAGGCTATTGAGAAGTTGCCACCCCCATCACAGTAAAGGGAGTTAGAAGCTTTCTAGGCCATGTTTTGTTCTATATGAGGTCCATCAAGGGCTTCTCTAAGACTGCAAGACTTATGTGCAGCCTGTTAGAGAAAGAGATGAAGTTTTTCTTTGATGAGAAGTGTTTGCAGGCATTTGAGTTGCTAAAGAAGAAGTTAATAGAAGCTCCTATTCTGATTGCCCAAACTAGGAGCTTCCATTCGAGCTTATTTGCGATGCCAGTGATATAGCGATTGGGGTAGTGCTTGGGTAGCGAAAAGATAAGATGTTTCATTCAATCTACTATGCTAGCAATACACTTGATGCAGCCCAATCAAATTATACTGTTACTGAGAAGGAGATGTTGGCATTAGTGTTTGCATTTGATAAGTTCAGATCATACTTGGTGGGAACCAAAGTTATAGTCTACACTAATCATGCGGAAATCTGATACTTGTTTAATAAGAAGGATGCCAAACCGAGGCTGATTAGGTGGATTCTGCTATTACAAGGTTTGATCTAGAGATAAGAGATAGGAAGGGAATTGAGAACCAGATAGCTGATGATCTGTCCAGATTGGAGGATTCATCTTATGTGCAGAATGAGGGGCAGATTCGCGAAGAGTTTCCTGATGAGTAATTGCTTGCCTTGGACCTTGCTCAAGTGCCTTGGTATGCTAACATTGTTAACTTTCTGGTGAGTAGTTTATTTCCACCTGGGGCCTCAACACATCAAAAGTAGAGGCTGAAGTATGACGCACACTTCTATATATGGGATGAGCCCTTCTTATTCAAGTAGGGACATGATCAGATGATGGGAAGGTGTATAGCTGAACAGGAGGTGACACAAGTGATGGAGAGTTGTCACTCTTCACCATACGGTGGACACCACGGGGGAGAGCGAACTGCACATAAGATATTGCAATATGGTTTCTTTTGGCCTACTCTTTTTAAAGATGCCGCTATGAAAGTAAGTGAAAGAGAGAAATGGAGATTTGGTGAAATAAAAGACTTAGAGAAGGATTATATATATATAGTGTGAAAGGTAGAGAAAAACTTAACATTTGAATTTTTTCACTTCCCACCAATAGTGTCGGTTCACAAAGGGATTTTATGGAATGACCATGTCTAGTTTTATGTATATGTGTTGACCACATCTTTAATTTATTTTCTCATGAGATTTGTTTAATTTAAATTTTTACTTCCTAATTAAAACTTTATGTTTTCTTTAAAAATCTTGAAGTGTGTGACAATGTCATTTAAAATTATGTTTGACTGATTAATAGACATACTTTTAATTAATTACTTAATAATGTTTTCAACTCACACATTTCTCACATGTGGCCTGATTCGTTTTGGAGATAGAAAGATTTCAACATAGTTATAATGTTCGCCGTCTCTAATGCCATGTTGAAAAGTTTGGGTGCTTCGAGTCTTCTCCCCTTTTCTAGGAAGGCAAAGGGTTAGGAGTGAATTATTCATAACCTTAAGCTAAACTCATGATAAAAAGTACTGGAATTAACACAAATATATTGGTGAGCAGTGGTGTAGGCAGAAAATTCGTGAAGGGCGTCCAAAATAAAGCCAACATAGAAAAAAAATGTGGCCATGGTGAATTGAACCTCAATGGCAAAAACACTTCTTCACACTATTGCCACCAAGCTACCACTCTATATACAACAAAGTATTTCATTTTTCATTTAATTAATCATTTTACAGCATACCACATTAAACAAAACATACAAAACATATATGCAGTGATTCGAACTTGGGTATTGTGTACATATTGGACACAATTTTGCCACTAAGCTATGACTCATTGTTGTTATTTAGGGTGTTCAAAATGATTAATATATCAATATAAAGTAATATTTGACGTGACAACAGTACTAAGAGGGCTAATTTACTGTATAAGAAACATGCTCAGGAAGTTTATTCTAGAAACAAATCACTAGGAATCATGAAAATGATACTTAGGGAATGGCAAATACCATGGGAGATACTAGACATAGTGGAAGAAGCAAGACAAATTGTGAAACAAAACAGCTTCAAAGTTCAGCATGTATACAGTGAAGGAAATCAGCTAGCAGATGTCATTGCCAATAGTGCTTACAGTAAGTCGGTGGTACAAGAATACAAGCAGTTTGAACAACTACCAGCTAATTGCAGAAGAATTCTAAACATGGAAAAAGCACAAATCGCAAGTTTGAGAATTAAGACAAGAAAGATAAAAGACATAAACAGCCAGTATGGACCACAGTTACATTAATCAAGATGTGGTGAGTCTTGCAAGATTTTATATGTACACCTCAAGTTTTTGCCAATACTAGTGCTTAAAATCGGCGAGAAATAAAGAGCTACCTGCTTACAAATGAGGAAACCGGCAAAAGTTGAGGACTATACATCCAAAGCACATCACCCATTGTTATATTGAGGAAGATCGAGAGCAGTATATTTGGATCCACAGCTAGCAACGATGTTAGATCCATAAATCAGAACATACTAAACCAAGATAAAAGAGAGATTAGAAACATAAAGGAGGAGGAAGATAAGGAGGAGCAGTACCGATTGAAGCTGTTGAAGATGTGTAGTGGTACGCCACCATGGTTGAATGTTGATGATCTAAAGGAGACAAATGAGAATCATGAAGGCGCCACAGAGAAGAATACAAAAGAGGAGGATTTGGAAACAAATGTTAGGGAAAGTGTTAAAAATAGGGTGAGAAATAAAAAGGGTATTGATATATTTGGGCTAACTTTCCTTTTCAAAGTTGGGCAAGGCAGAGATGTATTTTTGATATTTATGATTGAATAAACAAGCTTCGAGCTCAAATTTGATTTTAAAAAAGTAATATTTGACATATATATATCATGTAATTTTTCGGCGAAAGGTGTCAATCCATAGCACCAGCCTTGTTGGTCAGATCAAGTTGAAGCAATTAATTAACAATGCAAACAAATATTAGAGTACTATTAAAAATAGCTCAACACAATAATTATCGACTATTGGAGATTGCAATGTTAGTAATTTCTATTTTATGCACTCACATATTAATATATTATATGTAGATATGCTATTAATAAAGTAGTCCATTGTATAATATAATAAAGTATTAAAGTTTGGAGCCTTAAAAGTAATTTTCTATTCATCTGAGTTTATTTTTGTAACACCTTGGTATTTGAAAGAGCTAATATTAGAAAGAACTAAATTGGAAATATCAAAATCTAAAATATTGTAAGTTATGCTTAAGTTGTGAGTTTTGAGTCAACTTCAAACGACCATAACTTTCAGTACAAGATGAGCTAGGTGGCCTATAAGATATCAAATGAAAGGTGTTGGAATCCTCTTTCCAACTCCACTGAGTTTGCTGCATTGCTAGCGCGGGCCCAACATTTTATATTTTCAAGTTATGGATGTTGTGCATAATCATTTGATGACGAACAATAGCAGCGAACAATAAAAAAAGGGTTCAAAAGTAGCACATCCAAAAAAAAAATTAAGCTAAATTGCATATGTTGATATGATTGACACAAGGCAAAGTCGATTATGTTCAAAGGTTGATCAATGATTGATGCCAAAATAGAGTAAATATAGACAGTCAATGAAAGATCACAACATTAGCTACCGTGCTTTTTAAATGAAAATTTAACTATAGCCTACGGGGCTAAAAATGACTAATCAGATTTAAATTGTAACAATTAGCCAAAGTACTTACTCCAACCTTCAATTAAGGAGAGAAATGTTTGTCTGAACCTATAGATACTTGTGTTATTCTTAAGACAATTAGGCCTTCCATACATGAAAAATAAGATAACACCAGTAATTACTAACAAAATTGCTTATCTAATCCTTAGATCTTAGACATAGCTAACTTGAGAATTGAACTCAATCAGTTATCTGTTATTTCCACTTAGATCATCTCCTTCTAACTCATATTGTTAGTGTACCTTGAAATGAGACGTACAATGAGATAGAAGTAGCGTAATTATTTTTCCAATCTAGATGTAAGAATAGCATAAATGAACAATATACTACATTTCTCTTATTCTTCATGGTTATGATGTTACACACTATAATAGACATTTGTCAACAGTAAGAATAGGAACGGGGCTTTGAGTTTGCTTCGTCTTGAAACCTGTAAATCAACAAGTGTTTTTTGCTTTTAGCTTTAAGAAACATAAGAATGTGCTTTTATCTTATAATCCTCACATATTTGACCTTTTCTTCTCATATTCACATGTATTTGGATACCAATGCTAACAACAACAAAATGCCGCACTTGCCCTTTTTCTTTATATTTTATTTATGCACCGTATATCTCTCTTCTAGTTGCATCTCAGGAAGCAGCTGATTGCAATTCCTCACCTTAGCACATCTACATAAATGATTACTTACCTATTTTTTTCCCAAGACTTAACAGAAGTGATCAAATGCAATATGCACTAAATACAATATACAACACCATAATCTTCACTAACCATTATCAGTATACTAAACAGAACACTATGGTCCCTTTTGAATAAAAAGGGGCCAAAATTTGAAGAACCTTAAAAAAGTATGTGATATTATACCTGAAGGACTTGAAAATCAAGAGAATCAGAAATCAACCCTTCCCATAGTTTAGCCTACTTCTTGTTCTGTCTCTAAACCTTGATTGTTTTCAGCCACATTAGCTAAGTCGAGGTATAGTTATAAAAGTGAGAAAGGATCCAAAAGTATTAATTGTCACGTATATCAAACGTCTTTAATCGCAAAGGAGTTAAATCCGTAAGGACTCGAAATAAAAGTAGGTTTCCTCATCCATTGTCGTGCCAAAATACTATTTTGTTGGAACACTAATTTTTCTTGCTACAACTCCTTCAATTACTTCTACAAGAGGCTTCTTGTACGATCATGCCAACATAATAAGACAATTAGACAACTATGAAAATTTCGGAAACAACTTCTCTACTTTCATGAGGTAGAGATAAGTTCTTCTTACACTTTATCCTCTCCATACTCTATTTGTGGAATTTGACTGGGTATGTTGTTGTTATTGACAACTATGAGAATTATCAAAAAGGTCACTGTGACTAAAAATCATCGAATTAAAAGTGTAGTTTTTGTATAAATACCTCAGTCCGTTAATTAGATTTTGATATCAATAACTTGTCCATGTTAGAACGTTTATGGAAAAGACTAAAAGTCACACGTTGGTGCGAGATTAAAAAATTGTTTTGAACCCAAAAAGATGTCAAAGTTTTTATGACGATTAACCTCAAGCTACAATTGACCGCTCAAAATTTATTGCAAAGGGTGACAAAACAAGTGCAACAACAATTGAGGAGGGATATATCACAAATTCTAACATCAAGATCTTCAAACTCACATCTTTATTTCCAATTTGAGAATTCCCACCCAAGAAATGGGATCTCAAATAGAGTGGTTAAATTCAGAGAGGTCATTAGTGCTCAAAACTATCCTAAGATGCACTCACATTTCAAAACATGTACATCAACCAAATGACATAAGCATAATTACAAATTCAATATCAACAAAGAAACTGAATTTGTCTATTGCATGAATAGAAATATCATTTCGATTATTCCCTTTGTTGACGACCAAAAATTGGGAAAAACATTGAAGATACGAACTTTCATTTTGATTTACCCATTTGGTTAGAAAGAAATTTGAATGGAAAATTCAAATTTTCAGCCTTGTATTACCCTTTATTAGAAATGACCCATTTTGATTTTTCCCTTTAATTAGAAACAAAAATCCAACTGTCGTTCTCAATTTATCATTTGAGCACAAAGAAAATTGAAGAGAGAAGAAGAACAAAGGGATAAGAAATACCTTAAACTGCAGCAACACTTTCAGAAGATGGAAGATGAAGAGAGCTAACACTTTCAAAAGATGGAAGATGAAGAGAGTTGTGGGAAGTGGAAAGAGAAAGCCAAGGTCTATGTTTTGTAGTAAGTATAATCAACAAGAAAATAAAGACATGTCTGACATTTTATAATACAGATGTCTCTCGAAAAATGCATGAAATTTTATAGCCAATGAAATTGGGCCACAAACAATAAAATATTAAATGCATCATAGTACAATCTAAATAGCTTTTGGTTCAATTCTTTAATGCAATGTTCATCCAAGAAGTCCCATTTCTATTGAAAATTTTAAGTGTATTTTTTTTTATGGATTTAATGATTTTTGGGATAATTTTCAACTTGCATGTTTCTATTTTTTTCTAAAATTTTACCAAATAAGTATTTTGTTTGGTGAACCTTTCCGAGAAGCAATGTTATATGAATGATTTGTACAATACTCCTTGCCGCTATTGTTGATAAAGCCATTTTCCTAGCAGTAATATGGCGCTAAGATTGAACATCGATTGAATAACAACCGAAACAACGAATTGGACATGTTAAGTCCAAATTGTGAAAATGAGTAGAGCAAGAGTAAGCCTGGGGATCTTTCAGCGTGATTGAAGTCTAAGCGAAATTTGATTAGCGCAAAATATAAAAAAACTTCATATATGTATTTATTCAAAATTTATTTTACTTACACTATTTAGATAAAGATTATTAGTATTTTAATATTGTTTTTTTTAGTTATTAGTTTTAGGTAAGATTTTATTAACTCAACATTGAAAAGCATCCTTTCAGTGAGGCAATTATTATATGAATTGTTAACATAATTCTATAATTAATAAGTTGACAAATATTAAATAAAGATAAGAGTTAGAGCCATAGAATTTGACCTAAGAAGTTGACGACTTGATATATCCCATTTTAATATGCTTTTAGTAATACTTGAAACTAAGATTTAAAAAGAAATAAAAAAGAATTTGTAACTCACTTTGTTCAATATTTTTCACTATTAATTCTTATTTTTAACAAAGTACAAAAGATGTTAAAGTGGGTAAAATAATATATATTTTAAAAAATTATACTTTTTATCATAAATAATCAATTTTTGTATATAAATTTTAACTCACAATTTATTCCTAATAAAAATTTGGGGGCCTAAGGCAAAAACCTTATTTTCCAAAGCATAGAGCCGGCACTGGGTAAGCCCAGAGAAAAAGTTCAAATTCCAAAATCTAATTTTGGAAGACGAAGAGGTACTTACACCTATAGTGATAACAGTGAACTTGTATGGAGATATAATTTAGTCTCTTCACTATAGACATTAACATTTACAACACTTTATATGCCTAAAAATGATGCAAAATTGAAAAATATTATCTATAAAGCATGCAGTACAATTAGTGGAATATGTGTTGGTCCTTCAAAAGTCTCACTTCTAATACAAAGTATATTAACCAAAAGTTAAATGCTTTGGTAAAACACTGAAATAATTTCTGACAGGAAAAACTGAAATAATTTCTAACAAAAATAAAGATGTTAGTTTATGAAATTTACTGTCTGTATAGGTCAAACCTATCAAACCAAAATTCAACTAAAATTATTTCTATACTAAGAAGAATCATTGCCGTGATTGTCATCTAAAACCATGAATTACCGACATCATTCTCAACATAGCCGCAAAAGTTATGACAATACTAATATAAACCTTAGCTACAAACTTTTAACTTAAAATTCAATGCTTTAACAAAACCACAATAGAACTGACAATTATAGAATATAAAGAAAGAAAAAAAGAACATCTCTTCAAATGATGCGACACGTGCAGAAATAACAAAGAAAGAGGAATCAGCTTATAAAGTTCAATTAAATCCGTATAGAGATAAATCACAGGAATAATGATTAATTTTCTTGAAATACTTTTAAATAGGAAGAGGCAATGTTTTTACAATGAATTTAGGCATTAGAACTTTTGGGGGAAAAGTTGCATGTGTTCCCAATTCTTGGCAACCTTCATCAACTTCGTCATCATTTCGATGACCTAGTTTATCACTTTCTTCCACTAAAACATTAAAAATCTTCTATGACGAAACATTTTTGAAGAATTGGGAAACTATCGGAGGATATAAAAAGACATTATGTAACAATGATTAACAACTGAATACATGAGAAGTAGAGAAATTGGAACTTCAATCCAACAACTTTATTACTATGATTGAGAGAAAGAATAACAAAGTGAAAATTGAAAAGGTGAGCAGAGATGGAGAGTTCAATGTTGGCCAGAAGAAAACCCAGTCAAATAAACTTTCAATATCACGGGAACTATAAATTTTATTAACAAAGACACGTGGGGACTTTAAAGAAATTACACGCCAAGTTATTATTAATACTTTATGTATTATCAAAGCTAGTACAATACTTGTTTAATAAAGTGGGCCCTAACATAGTACAATTTGAATTACATTTAGAACAACTTTTTGGAAATGTGTTCGTCTTTTCCAACTCTCTTATAAATAAGGGTTAATCAATTAATAATTGTACCAACAACACTATGAGTTGTACTATAAACCTGGACGAGTTTGATCGGTCATTGAACATCTTTTTTTATCGCGTATTGTACTTCTTTCTCATCAAACACGTGTAAATGCTCACTAATTTTTTTCCCTTTATTTGCATAGCATTGTTTTCTTTCATTGATTTATAGGTTTATAAATATTTTACATAATTTCTCTCTCTAAAATTATACTATTTTTCTTTTTAACGGTTCTCATTCTTTATCTGATATTAAGAAATTTATCATTCAAATTGTGAGCTATTTATGTTTTTTTTTTTTTTTAAGTTTTAAGGTAATCTTTCTTTAGTTATTGCACTTTCATTGTCTGTAATTGCCATTTGTTCTTCTGGGTAGTTTTCTATAATTTTTCTGATATGCTTATTCAATATTCATATTTGAATTGAGATACTAAGGTGCAATCTTGTGTGACGACTCAGACCATCTTGATTGACACCCACACAACACTCTGGTGGGAGAACCACTACTACAACCCAAACCAAGCAAATAATCTAAAAACGAAGGCATTTAAATCAACACTAAGGAAATTAAAATAGAGTTCCCATAAACTCTAACAAAAGTCTAACAATAATAACTAACAATGCAGAAGAATAACCTAGAACCTGAAAGTCAATGTACCAAAACATCTAACAAATGATCCAAGTCTAAACAAGAAGGGATACAACCCCCAACTAATGGACTAATCAACTAACTAGAACAAATGTTTAAGTCCGGAAATGGTGGACATAGACGAAACAGAATCCCATGGCAGCCCGGAAGAATCGGCTCACCCCTTGAATTCGAAGTGATGATCATTGATCTCCTAAGTGAGGTGCACAAGAGTCACCAAGATACCTGACTCAACAAAAATAAGATTAAGTGCGATGTCGACACAACCACGATTATCTTGGTAGGATCACGCGACTATCCCACTAGTGCAACATAAACAAGTCAAGACAACAATATAATCACATGCATATATATCAACATATACAACATTATCAACAATTACGAACAATGACCAGTTTCACATTTTATATCACATCATTGGTCCTCTTATGGAACCCAAACTCATACAGTTAGCATGCCGGAATGTTGACACCCAATTTTGACCGACCTATAACCCTTTTTGAAATTGCTATTCAATTAAATACGTATTTTAAAATATATTTTCGAATTTAAAATTTTAATCGATTTTGTCTAAAAATTATATATTTTAGTATGCATGCTTAATAAAATTAGTGCAACATTTTGTAGTAAAACTCAAAATAATTATTTTATTTCAAATTTTTTAAAATTTTAAGTGATTTTTATTATATAAAATATTTTAATATTGGTGGTATTTTAATTGGATAGCATTTCTTTAAATTCCCTCAAAGTCATTTAAATTTTAGCCTATTTTGTTCTAATTCTAGCCTATTCAATTCCAATTTTATTTCAATTCTAGCCATATTCATTTCAATTCTAGCCATTCCCAAACCCATTTCAATCTAATTTTTAAAATTTCCTTTTAATCTCGTCCGTTCATCTCTAATTTAAATCCTAGATTAAATCCTATCCGTTCATCTAACTCTAATCCAATGGTTAAGATAAATCCTCCCATCTTCCCTATTTTTAATCAAAAAGACCCCAACCCTAAAAAAATTCATTCTTTCTCTTCCTCTCTCCCTCTCCACCGCCCCCTCTCTCCCTCTCCGGCGAACCCCTCTCTCCCCTCGCCTCTTCTCCTTTCTATCCTTCCCCTTTCCTCCCGTCTGCTCCTCCATCTCCCTTTTATCCTCGTTTGATCGGCAGCCGGCGAGGACCACCAGCGAGTCCGGCGGACAACAACAGTCGCCAGCAATGAGAGCAGCAGCCGCCAACAGCCCTTCTCCCGCCCTCTTCCTCCTCTTTCTCTCCCCTTTGTTCTCCCCTCTCTTCTCTTCTCTTTTTCAGGCAAGTAGCTTGGCGAGAGCAACCAGTAATGGCGAACTCCGGTGAGAACAAGCGATGCAGACCGCAGTCAAGCGCCGCCTCCGTTTCCCTCTCCTCCGATCAGCAACCAAAAACAACACCAGCAACAGTAAAATTCTGGCAAAGTCAAGGATTTGAGGGGTCGTTAGATGGATCTCAACAAATCCGTCATTGGTATTTTTTAATTATTACATTGTCTATTCAATTCTAGTTGTTTTCGCAAGTGATTCATATATTTCGATCATAATTTCTTATTATTGTTTTATCATGCTTGTCAATATTTTAGGACGCTTGAATGATATGCATTTATTTATGATTCGTATGCTTAAATTTTGGTGTTGATAATGTTTTGGCTTTGCATTTGATTTAATTTGCTAGTGTCTAGTTCACTGAGTTGGTTTAAATTTGCCCGTTAATATTTAAATTTGATCTTTGCATATTGTTCCTCCTTTAATTGTTAATTTGTGAATCCAGATTCCTTGACTATAGTGTTGAATATTGGGTAATCGATCAGTGTGATTATAAAGTTTATTTTGGATAATTCAATATATTTGATTCCTTGATTTTGAACTGTTAGTATATTAGTATGTATGGTCATGCTTGATTGACTTGTCTTCCATATTCAAGTTTAAGACAAATCCGTAATTATTCCGGTTATATGGTAAATTCATTGATACGTGGATGTTGACATTTGACTGCAAGAGGTGATTTTGTCCTTCCTTTAAAACAATTATTACTTGGCTTGATTTTTGCATTTTATTTATCATTGTTAATTGATTATAATAGCCTTAATCTAAGTTGAATGGACTCTTACTTGTTTTATTTTAATTAAGTTATTTGAGTGGAGCTTGATTTTGAGCTATGTGATATTGTCCTTCCTAAAATAATATTTATTCCTTTTCGGTTGGACAAGTGTAATATTGATTGGTGATTTGTTAATTGATTTTAGGTACCTTATTTATGGGTAAGCAGATTTCTTACTTATTTATTTTTAGCAATAAAATAAATTAAAATCTGATTTGTCTCCTTTGAAATAAGGAGTAATATTTGTTTGATCTTAAAGTTATTCTTGTCTTATTTAGATGTTTAATATTTGGTAAAAATAAATTAATTATAAATCTAATTTGTCTTCCTTCTTAATAAGGAAAATATTTAAATGATCCTAAAATAATTTGCTTCCATTATTATGTGCCCTCCCCTTTTATTATAAATTAAAGCCCTTCTCTCATTCTAGACAGGCATTCATACTTGGCTTACAATCTGAAAAGAAAGCATAATAAATATATGTTCCCTACTCTAAAAGATTGAAGTTCTTTCGGTTAAAAATTCTTCAAAGTTCCCCTCTGTTCCGCTTGTGCTGTTTTGCTGTGTTCGGGTCGATATTTGGATCTAGTGTGTGTCTTCATTGCTCAGTTCTTTTACTACTTAACCGGTTAGTTTCCGTTATACATATGTCATCTTTGCATCATTAATTATTCATCATTATACGTGAGTCAATTTGGAAGCATCCGGGTTAGTTTCCTTATCCCTCAATCTGATGTGTGATTTTGTGTGATGTGATGAAATTCGCGTGTTTAGCTGTGATGTGCTTTACGTGTCTATCTGTTAGTTATTATCATGCTATGATCTCGTATTGGTGTTATTCTATTTAAACAGGTTTTGAACTTGAAGTTCAAGTTGAAGAATCGCCATGAGACGAGACTACTTAATTTCTATATTCTTAATTTGTATTTATTATTCATTTTCAGTCTGTAATAATCTTGTAGCATCTTTAAACTCTCCATATATAATATAATTTGGGGGTATCGTCTAAGGGGGGAGGGAATATGTGCTAATTGTTTACTTTTGTTATTTGTGATTGTTGAATATAATCTGTCTATATTGATTAATCATAATTTCGAAATAGGTGAAAGGTATAATCGGTCTAAAATCAAGCATTGATTTGTTTAAACTTCATCCTACGAATTTGAAATCAATCAGCATATTATTAAACAACTCAATGCACGCTTACTTGATATTATTTGTTTATGTATTTTTGTTGAAGAGAGTTGTCTAATACTTCTAGTATGTTAAGAATTGAAGCAATTTGTTTTAGCATATTTTCTATCCATTATTACAGTTTATGCAACAGAATTATTTTCTGCAACTTGAAAACATACCATAATCATTGCCTAATATGTTATAGTTAAAGTAAATTAATGCATGACTGCTGCAATTTTGTCAATGTGTAGAGATTTCTTATATGTTTAAAAGTGCAAGTAGTAGGGTAACAATTTAACTAAAATTGGATTTGTTCTAAATGCTTGTTGGCTTATATTAATTAGTTAATTATTATTTTGACAACCCGATCACGTCAGTTACTGATCAAGTTCTAATAAATTGCAGCATATTAATCATTTAGAGACCATGTCTACAAATTTTTAATATTATTAGCATGCCTACATTTAGAAATTATGCTTAAAGATTAAGTTTTATATGTCATCTGGGACTTAGAAATCATGTTCATAGGAGCTATTAAACAATTTCCAGCATGTCCTAAAAAAATAAGATGAATCAGCAAATATGTTTTCCCCACTGTTCTGCACTACATTCATTTGGTATTACTTATAATAACATAAACTTATATGATTGTTTTTCTGCATATTTCAGAAACCAGCATAGTAAACTGCCTGAATTACAATCTGAAATTAAATCTTCCTCTATTTTAAAATATGTGCCCTATTCTTGACCAATCTTTGCCAATAATTAAATTAAACCTGCTTCTGTTTTAAAATAATTTTGCATTTGTGATCACTTCGCTGCTATATTTAAAAGTCAAATTGATTAAATCTGCCGTATGTAATGATTTTTGCCATGCTTGATTAAGTAATATTGTTGTTGTTATGCTTGTTTATATGGCACACATGTAGCATGAGACCTTTCACAATTACTTGTATTTGCTAGCATGTTTAATTAAAACTTAAGAGGTCAACTTGAGACTCTACTTGCTAAATGATCGTCCAACTTGTTTGACTTGGTGTCTAGGTGGGCCTATTAGGATTTTATTTTGTCTAAAACCTCCCAATAGTAGTCCAATGCCTCTTGGACATTAAACGGGACGCTAGGCACCTTTTAGGACGAAATGCATGTGGTGGTGGGGTAGGGGTAGTTTAGGCCCTATGGACATGATGACATCGACTTAGGCTTAAACGACAAACCTTGGTTTTGTCTGACCCTACACTAAAGCCTATCGAAAAATTAAATAAAAGTCGAGTGCTGATCCGTAAAGTACTTCAGAGTCTCCCTTCCCCTTTTTATCCCTTTATGTGTTTATATTATATTTATTTGGGGTAGTTTAAATTAAAATAAAAAATAAAAATTTGTTTGCTTATTTAATTGTGCAATTTCTGTCTCCTCGCTTATCTCTCTATTAATGGTTTAATATTTATCTATTATTATCACCTAGTCTTGCATGCATAGGTAAAATAATCTTAAATGTTTATTTATTGTTATCACTTAGTTCGCATGTTTAAAGTAAAATAAGTAATAATGAAGGGATCTTAAATGCTATTTGTAACCACCCACATAATTGCATGAGATACGGCCGGGACCCACATTTGTGGACCTCGAGGGATGCCTAACACCTTTCCCTCGAGGTAATTTGAACCCTTACCCGATCTCTGATTTGTTGACCTTAGCTAGACTTAGTTAGGTTAGATAGGTGCCCTAACGCACCTTAATTCGTTAGGTGGCGACTCTTCATCTACCCAAAACCCAAAAGAGTTGTTAGGTCGTGCTCCAAAACCCCTTTTTGAGAAAAATGGGGTGCGACACGGAACGTGGCAACCGATCCCATATTTATGTCGGAACGTGACAATCGATCCCATATCTATGCTGGAACGTGGCAATCTGATCCAAGTTAGTTATGCCGAAACGTGGCAACCGATCCCATTCACACACCACAATCACAATCACAAGTATATCATCAAGATCATCCATTTAAGTCATGAATTCATGGCAATCATCATTCATTATCTCAGTTACAACAAGTGTGATCAAAATTGCAACATTCATATACATACAAGTATCATAATAAAGCAAGAACAAGCATACATCACACAATCATAGAATCACAACCATCACCTACTTCGAAACAAGCTTGAAACCCTAAGAAACTTGATCCTTCCCTTTCGGATTTGTTCCGCTTGTTCTTGGTCTACAAATAATCAATATACTACGGGAATCAATAAAAAATATTAATTACCCGGATTACTAACAATTCTATGAACCCTAGATCAAACCCATGATCCTAATTATCCAATTTAGGGTTGTTACCACCATAGAATCTATAACAAAACCCTCCCCCATCAATATTCACCCATTCTATTGTGTTCTACGGATTGAAAAATGGATTCAGGGAGTGAAAAGCTTACCTTTAGCCTCAAGCATGGTGAAAAATGAGTAAGAGTTAACTGGGGCTCGTTCCTTAGCTCTAAAGGTCTAAAAGTGCCAAATAAGGTCGTTTAGGGGTTTATTTACGACTTTAAGTCACATCGGTCCCGCTGCAGCAGCTCTCACCCCGCTGTAGTGGCCCCGTCAAAGTGACCAGAACCCCCACCCCAGCGGCTTCCGCATAACAGTGAGCTATTCATCTTTTATCTAATATTTTGAGTCTCGTTGTACCTGGCACAACGACCATCATCCCGCTGTGGCGACCACGCTAGAGCGGCAACTATCCCATCAAAGCAGTCCAAATGGAACCAGAGAGCTAAGTAACAGAATTCCAAAATCCCATTTAACAACACACCTCTAACCCATGACGATCAGAAAACACCCTTTACGCTAAGATCGATTCCTGGAGTTCTACTTGCTCGAATTCAATTCCGTAAAGTCATATGGATTCCTTAACGAGTTATCTAACTACTGATGTAATTAAAACCATAAGACATCCACCCAATTGTTATCAAATTTCTCTACACCTCAAAGACTACGATTTCTTCCAAATTTGGACAAGGTTGGGAAAAATCCAAATACTACGAGAAAGTTTTTCGGCCCAAAATTTCCTCCGCTGGCTTTTCTATTACGACGGGAACAGGTCGTTACATCTTATGAGATGTATTATAAATTATGTGTTCTGTCTTTAAATTGTATATTGCTTGGTTAACTTAATTTAAAAATTGGTGTTCGATAGTATGTTTGAACGAACTAAAACACTTTTTCATTTCTTTTCTTTACAGATTTTCTACAACATACTCTCCTATTAATTATGAAGATTCTGGGTCAGTATTGAATTTTTTTGGCTTCTGTTGCTGAGTATAAGCGTTAATATGGTCGGAAGTATATGCTTGAACTTGAAAATCTTTATATATTCCTTTTATCTTTTCAGTAGTGCAAAATACTTATTTGTTAGAGTTTGAACTTCCAAGATATTACAAGCGTTTTCACTGTTATTGAATATCCACGACCACTTTCTCAAACTTTTTTTTGCATTATTTACTTTAGCAATTCCTCACTTACACATTTGATATTTACATGATTTTTCTAGTGTGGGGTGATTATTATCATAAGAACAACAAATATGAAGGGATGGATTATTGTAAAATGGAGAAAAACTGGGCAATGTGAGACTCAAAACCTTTCTATTATTCTTTGTTGTAGGATATGATATGCTTAAAATCCTTCAGACGTCAATCACTGCAACTTTAGAAAAAGAGAAACTTTGTATATTTCATGTATTTTAGAAAACATAGACAAGGAGAGTGAGAGAAGGAGATATGAACCAGGAACAATGAAATTACTGCATTCTCAGTGTTCCAGAATGATATGCGCTTGAGGATCACGCCTCGGTGAACATCTCTTGTCTATATTTATTCATATTTATTCTAGACTGGACTTCACTTCATGTACTAAAAATTCATTCACTAACTTCTAAATTTTTGAAAAGTATTGTTTCAATGTGTTTATAAAGTTCTTAAAATATGTCGATTCTCTATTTTCAAGTTATTCAATATATATGATGTGTCATTCATTTTCAGATGATGAAGGAATATTCATTGCAAGAAAAGGACAAACACTACAATCAATAATTGTAGAAAAATCAGAGAGATGCCATACACCAACTTTGCCAACTGGGAAGAGCTTTATCTAGCTTCTTCAAGTAGTGGCTCCACTTAGGACTATCACTTTGGATATGGTATTTGTACTTGAATACTCCACTGTCTCTCAGGTTACTTCTGCTCCTTCATGTTAGTATTGAAAACATAGATAATACACCAACCCCATTTGAAGATAAATTTCTAAATCTAATATTGTTCATCATCTAACACATTCAAAATTCAACACTAACTTATTGATCAATTTTACATTTGCAGCTTCTGATTTTCTTGTTTACTGTATCATTGTGTCACAAGTAAGTTTTTTTCTTTTTGGAAGACTGTGTTATGGTTGTATTTCTGTGTCATTTTTGAGTTGTCCAAGTACCTTCTAAATTACTCAATCTATCATCTCCACTACACCAACCCCATTTGCAAATCAATCTGAATCTAATACTGTTCATCATCTAACACATTCAAAAATCAACACTAATTTATTGATCAATTGTACATTTGTAGCTTCTGATTTTCTTGTTTATTGTATCATTGTGTAACTAGTAAGTTTTTTCCTTTTGGAAGACTGTGTTATGGTCATAATTCTATGTTATTTTTGAGTTGTCCAAGTACCTTCTAAATTACTCGATCTATCATCTCCACTACATCAACCCCTTTTGCAGATCAATTTTTGTATCTAATACCGTTCATCAGCTAACACATTCAAAAATCAATACTAACTTATTGATCAATTGTACATTTGTAGCTTCTGATTTTTTTGTTTACTTTATCATTGTGTAACAAGTAAGTTTTTTTCTTTTTGGAAGACTGTGTTATGGTCATATTTCTGTGTCATTTTTGAGTTGTCCAAGTACCTTCTAAATTACTCAATCTATCATCTCCACTATTCTCTCTTTGTTATAAATTTCTCTTTGTGCACGCATGTACCACCATATATATCTTTTTTTTTAGAATATTTTTTTCCGTACTTATTATATTAGACATAACAAAAATTTTTATAATAGAAATTCTTTTAAAAAATGATCTGAATTGTAGGCTTCAAGTGATTTATTGTTACATTACATGTGTACGTTTTGATATTTTCTTGGGAAGAAATCAGGGTGGTCGTTCTTTTGTTTTACCGGCAACTAATGTGCTATTTATTTTGTGAGCTCTCCAATATTTAACATATTCGGTATTTAACCTCTTGATAAAGTTTCAATAAGTGATACTAAGATAGGTTCTTGATTTTCTTTTTGGGTGATCCTTATATAATGCTTAAAATGTCGAGGCGGCTATATTAATCTGGAGACAATTATGCACTCGTATTTTTTCCAGGTGAATCTTATGTCTATTAAAATTTTTGTTGATCTGCCTCTAAGAATCAAAATGGGGCATTCCATTAAAAGAATCCATTTTCCATGCGTAACTTAATCATGACATTATTCTTTTTTCCTCTGTTTTGTTAAGGCAGGGTATATTGGTATGATGGTTGACTATTTGAATGACTCATCCGATTATCTCTTTTTGGATTCGACTTTCATTATATTCACTCTTAATTCCCTTTCTCGAGTAAACAGGGGAGAGAGGGAGCAGGGTTGAAGGATCAAGAGAAATGATTATGACAAGGCTGGACTCAAAGGGGTAAGTAGATTGTAGAAATTAGTTTGTTGTGCTACATCGTGTAATTATCATATAGTGCGGTTAAATGTTACAAGAAAATTGATGTACCAAGTTTGAGTTGATCTAGCTAAGAAGTTTAAGAAATTTAGAGCGTCTATGTAGTAAAATTTTCATGCAGGTGCAGGACACTATTACTTGGTTTGTACCGTCTATGCATAGAATTTTTGAAGATCTGTATTTGCCCTTCCCTAAAGTTTCACATATATGCTTTCTACTCACACATCTATCATACCATCATCACTAAGTTTATGCAATTTTAGCTTTATATTTTTTTATTTAATATTTTGTCGCTTTTTTCTTATTTCTTTGTTGATCTTCGGCAACAATCGACTATGCAAAGCATACACCACCTGGAAAAACCGACTACGCAAAATATTCACCTCATGAAAATATAAAATGTTGGGCCGGTGCTGGAAAGGGTATTTTTAGAAGTGACAACGTGCCTGAGGAAACTGTCGTAAAGATTGTATATTGCTTCCATGGACAATCTATTGGTACAAACACTCGAGAATTCAAAATGAAATTTCTTTTGTTGATTATTGATGTGTATCCATTTGTTGTTGTAACATATTTCTTCGGTGATCTGAGAGCACGAATATATGATGATGAAGTGAGGAAATGGGTTTTAGGACTGGAATTGAAGCCATTGAGGAAAAACTTTGGAACTCTAGAGAGGGACCCCCAACTTTTGACCAACAAAAATTACCATGGAGAAGCTCTTTGGGTATGGTAACATGCTTGTTCAAGAGCAAGAGAATGTTATGAGAGTCCAGTTGGCCGAAACCTATCTTAAAAGAGGCAACTCTCGAAAATGCTAACGTGGCTGCCATCAACATTAGAAATTACTAAGAACCTTCACCAATCTCAATGTCTAAACATGAGGTTGGGACCTTTTTTTTCTCAAAAGCTTTAATAATAAAATTGAAATTCATATAAAAAAATTCTCTAAAAAGTTTTTCATTATTATGTGGATGCAGGGGTGTGACATGATAATCGTCATGTTGCTTGAAGTCTCTAATGATTCAACTTCAAGGAGTGATGTATTTCATTTCTACAATTTTTTTGAGGCAATTTGTAAGGGTAGCTATATAAGGTGACGGAACTGTTAAATATTGTGTAAATCAATTGTGTTCAGAGTTAAGGGAATACAAACTCCAAATAATATTTTGTTTTCAGTTTTTGTCATTACATTCCTCTGTAATCAGCTTCTTGAATTGAATTTTTATGGTAGAGGATATGTTTTAAGCAGCATTTTCAGTTCTATAGAATGAATGTAAAAAATTATTTATGAGAAGTTATAGCGGAATTGTTTACTCTTTAGTTAGAACAGTAATTTAATTTGTGTGTTGTGCCCGTGCTCTAGCACGGGCTATGCCCATCTAGTAAAACTAGACATGGTCATTCCATAAAATCCCTTGGTGAACCAACACTATTTGTGGGAGGTGAATAAATTCAAATGTTAAGTTTTTCTCTACCTTTTACACTATGTATAAAATCCTTCTCTAAGTCTTTTATTTCACCAAATCCCCATTTCTCTCTTTCATTTGCTTTCTCTATTATTTTTTGTTCTCTCTTCCAATGACTAACTCTCATGCTATGAATGTCCCCCCTCCTCCCCCTCCCCCTCCCCCTCCCTCTTCCCCTACCCCTTCCCCTTATCGTGTTCGCAAGAAGGCTACACCAACTGCTGACACTGAGATCTTAGGGGTTTATGGGAGTAATGCCTCTATCCACTCAGTCAATGCACCTAGAAAGAGGGGAAACATGTTGAATGCTGGGGAAGGAACATTTGAGGTTCAGGCCAAAAGGCCCAATGTTGACACTTTCAGCTGCTGATGCTCTAAAAGTTGCAGCATTGGGCCTTTTGGCCCAAACCACAAATGTTCCTTCCCCAACATTCAGCATGCTTCCCCTCTTTCTAGGAGGAGCATTGACTGAGTGGATAGGGGCGCTACTCCCATAAACCCCTAATATCTGAGTTTCAACAGTTGGTGTAGCCTTCTTGCGAACACAAGAGAGGGAAGGGGAAAGGGAAGATGGAGGGGGAGATTGGGGAGGGGGAGGAAGAGGAGGGGCGACATTCTTAGCATGAGAGTTGTCCACTGGGAGAGAAAAAATAATAATAATAGAGAAAGCAAATGAAAGAGAGAAATGGGGATTTGGTGAAATAAAATACTTAGAGAAGGATTATATATAGTGTGAAAGGTAGAGTAAAACTTAACATTTGAATTTTTTCACTTTCCACCAATAGTGTCGGTTCACAAAGGGCTTTTATGGAATGACCATGTCTAGTTATATGTATATATGTTGACCACATCTTTAATTTATTTTCTCATGAGATTTGTTTAATTTAAATTCATAATTCCTAATTAAAACTTTATGTTTTCTTTGAAAATGTTGAAGCGTGTGACAATGTCATTTAAAATTATGTTTGACTGATTAAATATCATATATTTTCAATTAGTTACTAAATAATGTTTTTAGCTCGCACATTTCTCACATGTGGCCTGATTTATTTTCGAGATAGAAAGATTTCAACATAGTTATAATGTTCGCTGTGTCTAATACCATGTTGAAAAGTTTGGGTGCTTCGAGTCTTCTCCCCCCTTCTAGGAAGGCAAAGGGTTAGGAGTGAATTATTCATAACCTTAAGCTAAAATCATGATAAAAAGTACTGGAATTAGCACAAATATATTGGTGAGCAGTGGCGTAGGCAGAAAATTCGTGAAGGGTGTCCAAAATAAAGACAACATAGAAAAAAAATGTGGCCCTGGGAAATTGAACCTCAATGGCAAACAAACTTCTTCACATATTTCCACTAAGCTACCATTGTATATACAACAAAGTGTTTCATTTTTCATTTAATTAACCGTTTTACAGCAGACCACATTAAACAAACTATACAAAACATAGATGCAGTGATTTGAACTTGGGTATTGTGTACATATTGGACACACTTTTGCCATTGAGCTATGACTCATTGTTGTTGTTTAGGGTGTTCAAAATGCTTAATTTATCAGTATAAAGTAATATTTGACGTGACAGCAGTACTAAGAGGGCTAATTTACTGTATAAAAAACAAGCTCAAGAAGGTTATTCTAGAAATAGATCACTAGGAATCATGAAAATGATACTTAGAGAATGGAAAATACAAAGGGCGATACTAGACATAGTGGAAGAAGCAAGACAAATTGTGGAACAAAACAGCTTCAAAGTTCAGCATGTATACAGTGAAGGAAATCAGCTAGCAGATGTCATTGCTAATAGTGCTTACAGTAAGTCCGAGGTACAGGAATACAAGCAGTTTGAACAACTACCAGCTAATTGCAGAAGAATTCTAAACATGGACAAAGCACAAATCGCAAGTTTGAGAATCAAGACAAGAAAGATAAAAGACATAAACAACCAATATGGACCATAATTACATTAATCAAGATGTGGTGAGTCTCGCAAGATTTTATATGTACACCTCAAAATTCTGCATATACTAGTGCTTAAAATCGGTGAGAAATAAAGAGCTACCTGCTTACAAAAAAGGAAATCAGTAAAAGTCGAGGACTATACATCCAAAGCACATCGTCCATTATCATAGAGAGGAAGATCGAGAGCAACATATTTGGATCCACAACTAGCAATGGTGTTAGATCCAGAAATCAGAACAAGTTTAAGCAATTAATTAACAATACAAACAAAAATTGAGTACTATTAAAAATAGCTCAACACAATAATTATCGACTATTGGAGATTGCAATGTTAGTAATTTCTATTTTTTGCACTCACATATTAATATATTGTATGTAGATATGATATTAATAAAGTAGTCCACTGTATGATCTAATAAAGTATTAAAGTTTGGAGCCTTAAAAGTAATTTTCTATTCATATGAGTTTATTTTTGTAACACCTTGGTATTCCAAAGAGCTAAAATTAAAAAGAACTAAATTAGAAATAGGAAAATCTAAAATATTGCAAGTTATGCTTAAGTTGTGAGTTTTTAGTTAACTTCAAACGACCATAACTTTCAGTACAAGATGAGCTAGGTGGCCCATAAGATATCAAATGAAAGGTCTTGGAATCCTCTTCCCAACTCCACCGAGTTTGCTACATTGCTAGAATGGGCCCAACATTTTATATTTTCAAGTTGTGGATGTTGTGCATAATCATTTTATGACGAAGGATAGCAGCGAACAATAAAAAAACGGTTCAAAAGTAGCACATCAAAAAAGAGATTAAGCTAAAATTGCATATGTTGAAATGATTGACGCAGGGAAAAGACGATTATGTGCAAAGGTTGATCAATGATAGATGCCAAAATAGAGTAAATATAGACAGACAATAAAAGATCACATCATTAGCTACCGTGCGTTTTAAAGGTGAATTTAACTATAGCCTACGGGGCTAAAAATAACAAATCAGAATTAAGTTGTAACAATTAGCCAAAGTACTTACTCCAACCCTTAATTAAGGAGATAAATGTTTGACTGAACCTATAACAACATAACTATAGATACTGGTGTTATTCTTAAGACAATTAGGCCTTCCATACATGAAAAATAAGATAACACTAGTAATGACTATAAAAATTGCTTATCTAATCCTCCGATCTTAGACATAGCTAACTTGAGAATTGAACTCAATCAGTTGTCTGTTATTTCCACGTAGATCATCTCCTTCTAACTCATATTGTTAGTGTACCTTGAAATGAGAAGTACAGTGAGATAGAAGTAGCATAATTTTTTTTCCAATCTAGATGTATGAATAGCAAAAATGAACAATATACTGGATTTCTTTTATTCTTCATGGTTATGATGTTACACACTATAATAGACATTTGTCAACAGTAAGAATAGGAAATGGGCTTTGAGTTTGCTTCGTCTTGAAACCTGTAAATCAGCAAGTGTTTTTTGCTTTTAGCTGTAAGAAACATAAGAATGTGCTTTTATCTCATAATCCTCACATATTTGACCTTTTCTTCTCATATTGACATGTATTTAGCTACCAATGCTAACAACAATAAAATGTCTCACTTGCCCTTTTTCTTTATATTTTATTTATACACCATATATCTCTCTTCTAGTTGCATCTTAGGAAGCAGCTGATTGCAATTCCTCACCTTAGCACATCTACATAAATGCTTACTTACCTATTTTTTGCCAAGACTTAATAGAAGTGATCAAATCCAATATGCACTAAATACAATATACAACACCATAATCTTCACTAACCATCATCAGTACACTAAACAGAACACTATGGTTCCTTATGAACAAAAAGGGGGGAAAATTTAAAGAACCTGAAAAAAGTATGTGAGATTGTACCTGAAGGACTTGAAAATCAAGAGAATCTGAAATCAACCCTTCCCATAGTTTAGCCTACTTCTTGTTCTGTCTCTAAACCTTGATTGTTCTCTGCCACATTAGCTAAGTCGAGGTATAGTTGTGAAAGTGAGCAAGGATCCAAAAGTATTAATTGTCACGTATATCAAACGTCTTTAATCGCAAAGGAGTTAAATCCATAAGAACTCGAAATAAAAGTAGGTGACCTCATCTGTTGTCGTGCCAGAATACTATTGTGTTGGAACACTAATTTTTCATGCTACAACTCCTTCAATTACCTCTACAAGAGACTTCTTATACGATTATACCAACATAATAAGACAGTTGGACAACTATGAAAATTTCGGAAACAACTTCTCTACTTTCATGAGGTAGAGATAAGGTCTTCTTAAACTTTATCCTCTCCATACTCTATATGTGGAATTTGATTGGGTATGTTGTTGTTATTGACAACTATGAGAATTATCAAATAGGTCACTACGACTAAAAATCATCGGATTAACAGAGTAGTTTTTGTATAAAATACCGCATTCCGTTAATTAGATTTTGATATCAATAACTTGTCCATGTTAGAACGTTTATGGAAAAGACTAAAAGTCACATGTTGGTGTGAGATTAAATTATTGTTTTGAACCTAAAAAGATGTCAAAGTTTTTATGACGATTAACCTCAAGCTACAACAGACCGCTCAAAATTTATTGCAAAGGGTGACAAAACATGTGCAGCAACAATTAAAGAGGGATATATCACAAATTCTAACATCAAGATCTTCAAACTCACATCTTTATTTCCAATTTGATACTTCCCACCCAAGATATGTGATCTCAAATAGAGTGGTTAAATTCGTAGAGGTCATCAATGCTCAAAACTGTCCTAAGATACACTCAAAGTTCAAAACATGTACATCAACCAAATGACATAAGCATTATTACAAATTCAATATCAACAAAGAAACTGAATTTGTCTACTACATAAATAGAAATACCATTTCGATTATTCCCTTTGTTGATGACCAAAAATTGGGAAAAACATTGAAGATACGAACTTTCATTTTGATTTACCCATTAAGTTAGAAAGAAATTTGAATGGAAAAATCAAATTTCCAGCCATGTATTACCCCTTATTAGAAATGACCCATTTTGATTTTTCCCTTTAATTAGAAACAAAAATCCAATTGTCATTCTCAGGTTATCATTTGAGCACAAAGAAAATTGAAGAGAGAAGAAGAACAAAGGGATAAGAAATACCTTAAACTGCAGCAACACTTTTAGAAGATGGAAGATGAAGAGTAACACTTTCAAATGATGGAAGATGAAGACAGTTGTGGGAAGTGGAAAGAGAAAGCCAAGGTCAATGTTTTGTAGCCAGTATAATCAACAAGAAAATAAAGACAAGTCTGACATTTCATAATACAGATGTCTCTCGAAAAATGCATGAAATTTTATAGCCAATGAAATTGGGCCACAAACAAAAAAATATTAAATGCATCATAGTACAATGTAAATAGAATTTGATCCAATTCTTTAATGCAATGTTCGTCCAAAAAGTCCCATTTCTATTGAAAATTTTAAGTCTATTCTTTTATGGATTTAATGATTTCTGGGAAAATTTTCAACTTCAATGTTTCTATTTTTTTTCTCAAATTTTACCAAATAAGTATTTTATTTGATGAACCTTTCCGAGAAGCAATGTTATATGAATAATTTGTACAATATTTCTTGCCGCTATTGTTGATAAAGCCATTTTCCTAGCAGGCATATGGCGCTAAGATTGAACATCGATCAAATAACAACCAAAACACCGGATTGGACATGTTAAGTCCAAATTGTGGACATGAGTAGAGAAAGAGTAAGCCTGCGCGCTAACGCGACGTGCCTAAAGCAAAATTTCAATTCGAGGCCTAAAATATAAACAAACTTCATATATGTATTTATTCAAAATTTATTTTTCTAACAATATTTAGATAAAGACTATTAGTATTTTAATATTGTTTTTTCAGTTATTAGTTTTAGGTAAGATTTTATTAAGTCAACATTGAAAAACATCCTTTTAGTGAGGCAATTATTATATGAATAGTTAACATAATTCTATAAGTAATAGGTTGACAAATATTAAATAAAGATAAGAGTTAGAACCATAGAATTTGACTCAAGAAGTTGACGACTTGTTATATCCCATTTTAATATGCCTTTAGTAATGCTTGAAACTAAAATTTAAAAAGAAAAAAAGGAATTTGTAACTCACTTTGTTCAACACTTTTCACTATTAATTTTTATTTTTAACAAAGTACAAAAGATGTTAAAGTGGGTAATATAATATATATTTTTAAAAAAATTATACTTTTTATCATAAATAATCAATTTTTGTATAGAAATTTTAACTCATAATTTATTCTTGATAAAAATTTGGGGGCCTAAGGCAAAAGCCTTATTTTCCAAAGCATAGAGCCGGCACTGTAAGCCCAGAGAAAAAACTCAGATTCCAAAATCTAATATTGGAAGACGAAGAGGTACTTACACCTATAGTGATAACAGTCAACTTGTATGGAGATATAATTTAGTCTCATCAATATAGACATTAACATTTACAACACTTTACAGGCCTAAAAATGATGCCAAATTGAAAAATATTATCTATAAAGCATGCAGTACAATTAGTGGAATATGTGTTGGTCCTTCAAAAGTCTCACTTCTAATACAAAGTATATTAACCAAAAGTTAAATGCTTTGGTAAATCACTGAAATAATTTCTGACAGGAAAAACTGAAATAATTTCTAACAAAAATGAAGAAATTAGTTTATGAAATTTATTATCCCTACAGGTCAAACCTATCAAACCAAAATTCAACTGAAATTTATCAAATTTCTATACTAAGAAGAATCATTGCGGCGGTTATCATCTGAAACCATGAATTACCGACATCATTCTCAACATAGCCGCAAAAGTTATGACAATACTAATATAAACCTTAGTTACAAACTTATAATTTAAAATTCAATGCTTTAGCAAAATCACAATAGAACTGACAATTATAGAATATAAAGAAAGAAAAAAAGAACATCTCTTGAAAATATGCGACACGTGCAGAAATAACAAAGAAAGAGGAATCAACTTATAAAGTTCAATTAAATTTGTATAGAGATAAATCACACGAATAATGACTAATTTTCTTGAAATACTTTTAAATAGGAAGACACAATGTTTTTACAATGAATATAGGCATTAGAACTTTTGGGGTAAAAGTTGCATGTGTTCCCAATTCTTGGCAACCTTCATCAACTTCATCAGCATTTCGATGACCTAGCTTATCACTTTCTTCCAGTAAAACATTAAAAAGCTTCTATGAAGAATTCGAAGAATTGAGGAAACTGTCGGAGGATATAAAAAGACATTATGTAACAATGATTAAGAACTAAATACCTGAGAAGCAGAGAAATTGGAACTTCAATCCAACAACTTCATTACTATGATTGAGAGAAAAAATAACATGGAGTTCAATGTTGCCCAGAAGAAAACCCTGTCAACTAAACTTTCAATATCATGGGAACTATAAATTTTATTAACAAAGACGCGTGGGGACTTAAAAGAAATTACACACCAGGTTATAATTAATACTTTATGTATTATCAAAGCCAGTACAGTACTTGTTTAATAAAGTGGGCCCTAACATAGTACAACTTGAATTACATTTGGAACGACTTTTTGGAGCTGTGTTCGTCCTTTCTAACTCCCTCTTCTAAATAAGGGTTAATCAATTAATAATTGTACCAATAACACTGTGAGTTGTACTATAAACATTGACGAGTTTGATCGATCATTGAACATCTTTTTTTATTGTGAAAGCACGTGTATTGTACATCTTTTTCATTAAACACGTGTAAATTCTCACTAATTTTTCTTCCCTTCATTTGCACGGCATTGTTTTATTTCATTGATTTCTAGGTTTATAAATATTTTACATAATTTCTCTCTCTAAAATTATACAATTTTTCTGTCACGACCTGAGTCTACACCCTAAACATAGTCGGCACTCGAGAACCATTGTTGGTCCCCAAGCGAACCCTCATCCTAGCTGACTACAAGTGGAAGACTAACTCAAGCATACAAAAGCTTAAAACCAGAATAAAAATTCATGAAACTTAAATACAAAGCCTTAACCCAAAAGAAAACCCTGAATAATATAATATATTCAACTCGCCCCAAAATGGGCAACTTAAGTCTTTTAAACATTTAACAAAATAAATGAACAGACTTCTAAAACTCTACTGTCTATCTATAAAGCCTCTAAATAACAAAGATGGAAGTTGGGACAAAACCCACAACATCCTGATAAAATTGAAAAGTAAATGAAATCCTCCCGATGCAAGGAGGCTCACCATAGCTAACTCGAACTTCATGTGTTATTAACGAAGCTACTATTGATGATCCCGAATACCTGAATCTGCATCATGAAATGATGCAGGCTCAATGGCTCAGTACGTGAAATGTACGAGCATGCAAGGGGAATTCTAAAGCATAACATAAGCTTGAACTTGATCAAAAGGAAACATACTTACCTCTTTTCAAACTTACTCAACTCAGGAATAGTCAAGAATACTCAAAACTACTCAAAACTTACTCAATTCAGAAGTATTCAAGGATATGATACTCAATTCAGCAATAAGGTTCTCAACTCAAAGATAAGATACTCAACTCAAAGATATGATATTCGACTCTGGATACTCAACTCTAGATACTCAACTAATATAAAGCAACAATACACATGCAATATATGGAAAGCTCTATAAAACAGTAAAAACAACTTAGTTCGTTAAAGAAAATGCAATAACAAACTCAACTTTACTTATATAATAAAGTAGTATAGTTTATGTGGGAGTTTCTCTAGCCAACAACCACCACTATGAGCCTAAGTGGTAATACAGCATCTTGCCCACACTGTCAGAACTGTCCTATACTTTGCCGTCATATAAAACGCTTAACTTAGTGGATCCACTAGCTTATGCTAAAAGCATCTTAAAGAGTCATCTAAAAAGTATGATCCTTTACTACCCATGATGGCTACATGGTTTATGGAGACATGAGTTATCTGAACTCAAACTCACCCCCATATTGGTACTCAATATTACTCCCAAAATATACTTAGCTCATATATTTGTTAAAACAAAACTCTTTCTTTAGTTTGAGATAATTACTCAAAAACTTAGCTTAAAAGCTCTCTTGGAATCGATGTTCCCTTTCTTGCTCAAAACTGTTTTGGAAATATCAGTTTCCTCTCATCTTAAATGTGAAAACATTTACTCTTGGGAATACTTAGTTCCCATATATCATTTTAAAGAAAATGAACTTTACTCTTACTTTTTACTCAACTTCAGTTCTTAAGTCTTAAAACAAAGTTTAAACATTTGTAAAAAACTTCTTAAAATATGGTTCACACCGAATTATGGACTTGAACGACTCAATGCAAGGTTTTCAATAACCATAGATAGAATTCAAATACTTGGAACTCAAGAACTTCAATGATACTACTAATTTCAAGAATGCTCAACTCAGAGGGTTCATGTGGAATTATGAGCATGAACTACTCAACTCAAGGACTCAAAGATACTTCTCATCCCAAGATTGTTCGACTTATAATGTTCATGCGGAATTATGGGCATGAGCAACTCAACTCATGGACTTCATATAGGTAATAGGTAATAGTCCCATGATTACAATTATAATCTCAGAAGGGTTAGGAACTCGATACTCAAGACTTAGAACTTGAAGATACTACTCCTTTCAAAGATACTTAACTGATGGAGTTCATGTGAAAGTTATGGGCATGAACGACTTGACTCAAGGGTCAAAATATCAATAAGGAAATCAGGTTTATGACTCTTCTCATTCTCATACTTACTTCTCAAAACTTAACTCAAATCAATGGTGGATCTCAAAGGATTCACAATTGAACTCAAAAACTTTTTTGAACTCTACTCTTCACTCTCTCTTGAATGTGAATTATGAATTCAAGAGTTATGGTTCATGATATGAAGGATCTTTGTGATAGTGTAGACTTATGAATACATTCTCCTCACTCTCATGCTCACTTACTCGAGTCTTGAAACAAGTTATTAGAAGTTGTAGAAGACTCCTCAAAGGGACTTTCTCAAAAAATGTTTGAGAGAACTCTCAAGACTTGACTCTCAACTCTACCTTGAATGTGATTTATGAATTCAAGGTTTTGATTTGTGATAGGAAAGATTTCATGATGTTTAGGAGTGTTTTTAGATACTTAAACATGAGAAACGATCAAGAAATCATTGTTTGGAAGCAAGTCTACCACGCAGAGATAAATTAAAATATTTGGTCATGAATTAACTTTTGAGCCAGAGAGGTCCGTGACCTTTCTGCGACATGAAGATAAACTTTATGAAATGGGGAGGTAGGTCTGCGACGCGAAGCAAGGTGCCAGATTCGCTCGACTCTTTCCTTCTTTATTTTCTAACCCCAATTACCCTAAACTTGGTTCTTTTTCTCAATTCCTCTTTAGATCTGGATACCCAGCACATGAACACAAGAGTCTACTCATAAAAAACTATAAAATAGACATGATTTCATCATAACTCAATAATCTCATCTAAACTCAAGAACTAAAGTCAATTTCAAGAACATCATACTTTCAACTTTCTAGGACGAACTTAACGCTGAAATTAACATGATTGGCGTGTGGGTGAACAAACCCAACATTATGGAAGTTTACATACCTAAAAGAACCATCTTCTTGTAGCACTTGAAGGAAAATCTTGAAAGATGAACCCTAGCCTTAGCATTTTCTTAAATCCCTTGAGCGTAGAATATTTGGAGTGGATGAGAGGGTTTGATTTAAGAAAACTGATTTTCTACTCGTTTAGGGCAATTTAGATGACCTCCTAAGGGTTTTTAGGACTAAAATACCCTTAAAGAAATAATTAAAATGAGCTGGGAGTCGGAATGATTTTTTACTAGGCAGTGAGGTCTGTATTAGCTCCGTAACACAGAGCCATCACGGAGCTGCTGCCAGGTTTGTGAGTCGTTAGTAAATCAGTCATAACTTTTTACTCAGAGCTCAAAATTTTGCAAACGCGATGGAGTTTGAAAGAGGAATCGAAGGGCTTTAATTTTCTATCTTGTAGCTCACCTAACTCATCTTGTTGTAGGAGTTATGGTCATTTGAAGTTGACCCAAAACTGACCCAAAACTTAAGAAAACTTAAGAATGACTTGAATGCTTTTCTCTTTAGTTCTTCTTGGAACTCAAGGTGCTACATCTAGTGACCTTAATACTCAAGAAATTTTAAATTCCTTGCAAGAATCTCACTCACTACGAAGAATGATTCAAGTCTTAGCTCAAAAATTTTCTGGGGTGTTACATTTTCTTTTTAATAGTTCTCATTCTTTATCTAATATTAAGAAAATTTTCTTTCAAATTGTGAGCTATTTATGTTTTTTTGAGGTTTTAAGGAAGTCTTTCTTTAGTTATTGCACTTTCATTATCTGTAATTGCCATTTGTTCTTCTGGGTAGTTTTATATAATTTGTCTGATATGCTTATTCAATATTCATGTTTGAATTGAGATACTAAGGTGCAATCTTATGAGATGTATTACAAATTATGTGTTCTGTCTTTAAATTGTATATTGCGTGGTTAACTTAATTTAAAAATTGGTGCAACAAAGGTGTTCGATAGTATGTTTGAACGAACTAAAACACTTTTTCATTTTTTTTCCCTACAGATTTTATACAACATACACTCATGTTCATTATGAAGATTCTGGGTTAGTAATGAATTTTTTTGGCTTCTGTTACTAAGTATAAGCGTTAATATACTTGGACCTGAAAATCTTTATATATTCCTTTTATCTTTTCACTAGTGCAAAATACTTATTTGTTAGAGTTTGAACTTCCAAGATACTACTACTGTTTTCACTGTTAATGAATATCCACGACCACTTTCTCAAACTTTTTTTTGCGTTATTTACTTTAGCAATTCCTCACTTACACATTTGATATTTACATGATTTTTCTAGTGTGGGGTGATTATTATCATAAGAACAACAAATCTAAAGGGATGGATCATTGTAAAATGGAGCAAAACAGGGAAATGTGAGACTCAAAACCTTTCTCTTATTCTTTGTTGTAGGATATGATGTGCTTAAAATCCTTTGGACATCAATCACTGCAACTTTAGAAAAAGAGAAACGTTGTATATTCATGTATTTTAAAAAACATAGACAAGGAGAGCGAGAGAAGGAGATATGAGCCAGGAACAATGAAATTACAGCATTCTGAGTGTTCCAGAATGATATGCGCTTGAGGATCACGCCTCGGTGACCATCTCTTTTCTATATTTATTCATATTTATTCTAGACTGGACATCACTTCATGTACTTAAGTAATGATTGCGTTGGTATTAATCTACAAAGTGTAGTCATCTAGAAAGTGAGTACTAGATATCTATGGAAAACATTAAAAAAAAAAAAAACTCATTCGTTTTTCCATTACATGCTTACAGATGGGAAAATCAAGACTAGGGATTAAGATATAATGGTTGGTTGTGAATTAGTTATATTTACTAAGAGCCACAAAATAAGTATCTTTTTGGGTTCATTATGGTTGTGTTGACACATTATAGGACTTAATCCAGAGAGCTAATATACCTCTGAAGAAAAGATTGGAAACTACATATAAGATGTAGAATCTCTTAATAATGTGAGATCTTTCGAGAAAAACCTTACGATCATGGCAGACAATATCACACTCATTTACAAGCTTTATGCAGATCTGAACTTTATTACAGTGGACTTTTGTGTTTGGGGTTCATAGTTGCTCTGGTGAAGATGAAACATCAGCTTTCCCTCTTAGGCTTCATTTTACTTTAAATTAAAATGCATTCCCTAACTTCTAAATTTTTGAAAAGTATTATTTCAATGTGTTTATAAAGTTCTTCAAATATGTCGATTCTCTATTTTCAAGTTATTCAATATATATTGTGTCATTCATTTTCAAATGCTGAAGGAATATTTAGATTCAACTCGCACTGATATTTACACTTATATATAAGTGAGCAAGAGAAGGACGAACACTACAATCAATAATTGTAGAAAAATCAGAGAGATGCCAAACACCAACTTAGCCAATCGGGAAGAGCTTTATCTAGCTTCTTCAAGTAGTGGCTCCACATAGGACTATCACTTTGGATATGGTATTTGTACTTGAATACTCCACTGTCTCTCAGGTTACTTCTACTCCTTCATGTTAGTATTGAAAACATAGATAATACACCAACCCCATTTGCAGATCAATTTCTGAATCTAATATTGTTCATCATCTAACACATTCAAAAATCAACACTAACTTATTGATCAATTGTACATTTGTAGCTTCTGATTTTCTTGTTTACTGTATCATTGTGTAACAAGTAAGTTTTTTTCTTTTTGGAAGACTGTGTTATGGTCATATTTCTATGTCATTTTTGAGTTGTTCAAGTACCTTCTAAATTACTCGATCTATCATCTCCACTATTCTCTCTTTGTTATAAATTTCTCTATGTTCACGCATGTACCACCATATATATCCTTTTTTTAGAATATTTTTTTCCATGCTTATTATATTAGACAAAACAAAAATTTGTATAATTGAAATTCTTTGAAAAAATTATCTGAATTGTAGTCTTCAAGTGATTTATTGTTACATTACATGTGTACATTTTGATATTTTATTAGGAAGAAATCAGTGTGGTCGTTCTTTTGTTTTACCAGCAACTAATGTGCTATTTATTTTATGAGCTCTCCAATATTTAACATATTCGGTATTTAACCTCTTGATAAAGTTTCAATAAGTGATACTATGATAGATTCTTGATTTTCTTTGTGGGTGATCCTTATATAATGCTGAAAATGTCAAGGCGGCTATATCAATCTGGAGACAATTATGTGTTCATATTTTTTCCAGGTGAATCTTATCTTTTCACATATATGCTTTCTACTCTCACATCAATCATACCATCATCACTAATTTTATCCAATTTTAGCTTTATGGTTTTTCATTTGCTATTTTGTCACTTTTTTAATTTCTTATTTCTTTCTTGATATCCTTTGGCAACAAACGACTATGTAAAGCATACACCACATGGAAAAACCAACTACACAAAATATTCACCACATGAAAATATAAAACGTTGGGCCGGTACTGGAAAGGGTATTTTCAGAAGTGACAACGTGCCTGAGGAAGCTGTCGTAAAGATTGTGTATTGCTTCCATGGACAATCTATTGGTACAAACACTCAAGAATTCAAAATGAAATTTCTTTTGTTGATTATTGATGTGTATCTATTTGTTGTGGTAACAGATTTCTTTAGTGCTCTGAGAGCACGAATATATGATAATGAAGTGAGGTTTTAGTCACTGGAATTGAAGCCATTGAGGAAAAACTTTAGAACTCTAGAGAGGGACCCCCAACTTTTGACCAGCAAAAATTACCCTTGAGAAGCTCTTTGGGTATGGTAATATGCTTGTTCAAGGGCAAGAGAATTTTATGAGAGTCCAGTTGGCTGAAACCTATCTTAAAAGAGGCAAATCTCGAAAATGCTAACGTGGCTGCCATCAACATTGGAAATTACTAAGAACCTTCACCAATCTCAAAGTCTAAACATGAGGTTGGGACCTTTTTTTCTCAAAAGCTTTAATAATAAAATTGAAATTCATAGAAAAATATTCTCTAAAAAGTTTTTCATTATTGTGTGGATGCAGGGGCGTGACATGATAATCATCACGTTGCTTGAAGTCTCTAATGATTCAACTTCAAGGGGTGATGTATTTCATTTCTACAACTTTTTTTTTGGCAATTTGTAAGGGTAGCTATAGAAGGTGACGGAACTGTTAAATATTGTGTAAATCAATTGTGTTCAGAGTTAAGCGAATACAAACTCCAAATAATATTTTGTTTTCAGTTTTTGTCATTATATTCTTCTGTAATCAGCTTCTTGAATTGAATTTCAATGGTAGAGGATATGTTTTAAGCGGCATTTTCAGTTCTATAGAATGAATGTAAAAAATCATTTATGAGAAGTTATAGTGGAATTGTTTACACTTTAGTTAGAACAATAATTTAATTTGTGTGTTGGGCTCGTGCTCAAGCACGGGCTATGCCCATCTAGTAAAACTAGACATGGTCATTCCATAAAAGCCATTTTTGAACCAACGCTATTGGTGGGAAGTGAAAAAATTCAAATGTTAAGTTTTTCTCTACCTTTTACACTATATATATAATCCTTCTCAAAGACTTTTATTTCACCAAATCCCCATTTCTCTCTTTCATTTGCTTTCTCTATTATTATTTTTGCTCTCTTCCAATGACCAACTCTCATGCTAAGAATGTCGCCCCTCCTCCTCCTGCCCCTCTCTCTTCCCCTGCCCCTTCCCCTCATCGTGTTCGCGAGAAGGCTACACCAACTGCTGACACTGAGATCTAAGAGGTTTATGGGAGTAACACCTCCATCCACTCAGTCAATGCTCCTCCTAGAAAGAGGGGAAACATGTTGAATGTTGGGGAAGGAACATTTGGGGTTCGGTCCAAAAGGCCCAATGTTGACACTTTCAGTTGTTGCTGCTCCAAAAGCTTCAACATTGGGCCTTTTGGCCCGAACCACATATGTTCCTTCCCTTGCATTCAGCATGTTTCCCCTCTTTCTAGAAGGAGCAATGACTGTATGGATGGGGGTGCTACTCCCATAAACCCCTAAGATCTCAGTGTCAGCAGTTGATATAGCCTCCTTGCGAATAAAAGGAGGGGAAGGGGCAGGGGAAGATGAAGGGGGAGATTAGGGAGGGGGAGAAGGAGGAGGGGGGACATTCTTAGCATGAGAGTTGGCCATTGGGAGAGAGAAAAAAATAATAATAGAGAAAGCAAATGAAAGAGAGAAATGGGGATTTGGTGAAATAAAAGACTTAGAGAAGGATTTTATATATAGTGTGAAAGGTAGATAAAAACTTAACATTTGAATTTTTTCACTTTCCACCAATAGTGTCAGTTCACAAAGGGCTCTTAGGACAATGTCTAGTTTTATGTATATATGTTGACCACATCTTTAATTTATTTTCTTATGAGATTTGTTTAATTTGAATTCGTACTTCCTAATTAAAACTTTATGTTTTCTTTGAAAATGTTGAAGCGTGTGACAATGTCATTTAAAATTATGTTTGACTGATTAAATATCACATTTTTTTAATTAATTACTTAATAATGTTTTCAACTCGCACATTTCTCACATGTGGCCTAATTCTTTTTGGAGATAGAAAGATTTCAGCATAGTTATAACGTTCGCCGTCTCTCATTCCATGTTGAAGAGTTTGGGTGCTTCGAGTCTTCTCCCCCCTTCTAGGAAGGCAAAGGATTAGGAGTGAATTATTCATAACCTTAAGCTAAACTCATGAAAAAAAGTACTGGAATTAGCACAAATATATTGGTGAGCAGTGGTGTAGGCAGAAAATTCATGAAGGGTGTCCAAAATAAAGCCAACATAGAAAAAAATGTGGCCACGGGGAGTCGAACCTCATTGGCAAACAAACTTCTTCACATTATTGCCACTAAGCTACCACTCTATATACAACAAAGTATTTCGTTTTTCATTTAGTTAACCGTTTTACAGCAAACCACATTAAACAAAATATACAAAACATAGATGCAGTAATTTGAATTTGGGTATTGTGTAAATATTGGACACACTTTTGCCACTGAGCTATGACTTATTGTTGTTGTTTAGGGTGTTCAATATGCTTAATATATCAATATAAAGTAATATTTGACGTGACAACAATACTAAGAGGGCTAATTTACTGTATAAAATACAAGCTCAGGAAGGTTATTGTAGAAACAGATCACTAGGAATCATGAAAATGATACTTAGGGAATGGAAAATACCATGGGAGATACTAGACATAGTGGAAGAAGCAAGACAAATTGTGGAACAAAACAGCTTCAAAGTTCAGCATGTATACAGGGAAGGAAATCAGCTAACAGATGTCATTGCTAATAGTGCTTACCGTAAGTCGGAGGTACAGGAATACAAGCAGTTTGAACAACTACCAGCTAATTGCAGAATAATTCTAAACATGGACAAAGCACAAATCGAAATTTTCAGAATCAAGACAAGAAAGATAAAAGACATAAACAGCAAGTATGGACCATAGTTACATTAATCAAGATGTGGTGAGTCTCGCAAGATTTTAAATGTACACCTCAAGTTTTTGTCAATACTAGTGCTTAAAATCGGCGAGAAATAAAGAGCTACCTCCTTACAAAAAAGGAAATCGGCAAAAGTTGAGGACTATACATCCAAAGCACATCGTCCATAGTCATAGAGAGAAAGATCGAGAGTAGCGTATTTGGCTCCACAGCTAGCAACAGAGTTAGCTCCAGAAATCAGAACATATTAAACTAAGATAAAGGAGAGATTAGAAACATAAAGAAGGAGGAAGATAAGGAGGAGCAGCACCTATTGAAGCTGTTGAAGATGTGTAGTGGTACTCCACCATGGTTGAATGCTGATGATCTAAAGGAGACAAAGAAGAATCATGAAGGCGGCACGGAGAAGAATATGAAAGAGGATGATTTGGAAACAAATGTTAGGGAAATTGTTAAAAATAGGGTGAGGAATAAAAAGGGTATTGATATATTTGGGCTAACTTTCCTTTTCAAAGTTGGGCCAAGAAGCCATGTATTTTTTATATTTATGATTGAATAAATGAACTTCGAGCTCAAATTTGATTAAAAAAATGTAACATTTGGCCTATATATATCATGTAATTTTTCGGCGAAGGGTATCCAATCCTTAGCTTCAGCCCTGTTGGTGAGATCAAGTTTAAGTAATTAATTAACAATGCAAACAAAAATTAGAGTACTGTTAAAAATAGCTCAACACAATAATTATCGACTATTGGAGATTGCAATGTTAGTAATTTCTATTTTGTGCACTCACATATTAATATATTATATGTAGATATGCTATTAATAAAGTAGTCCATTGTATGATTTAATAAAGTATTAAAGTTTGGAGCCTTAAAAGTAATTTTTTATTCATATGAGTTTATTTTTGTAACACCTTGGTATTTGAAAGAGCTAAAATTAGAAAGAACTAAATTGGAAATAGCAAAATCTAAAATATTGCAAGTTATGCTTAAGTTGTGAGTTTTGAGTCAACTTCAAACGACTATAACTTTCAATACATAATGAGCTAGTGTCACGACCGGGGTTACCCCTAGACGTAACATGGCGTAGTTGACCCCGAAGGGGTCGCATACAAGCCCTTAGCATAATCATACACATAATGTCATAAGAAATAATGCGTAAAATTAAAACTTTTCTAAACAAAAATCAAACTTCAAATTTCATATATAAAGAGTTGTTGAAATACTAGACTTGTCTCATTAAAAACCATCTAAATATAAGAGTACGAAATTAGGGACTTAACCTTTTACATCAATGAAAGTCTTAACATAATAAAGTACGACTGAAACTAAGACTGAAATAAACATCTGATCCTCAAACTGGAGGACTCACCAAAACATAGGGAATAGTCGACCCAAGCTTTACTTTGAAGATGGTAATGAATCAACGTCCTTGACCTACACTCATAGTAAGTAGAAGAGAAGGGGTTAGCACAAATATGTACTAAGTATGGAAACATGCATAAAAACATTTAAATATGCTAAATAGGACATTTTTCTTGGAAGTATGCATTTATCAAGTTTGGAAAGCGAATATGCATATACAACATAGAAGACAAGCTATAATCACAATACACTAATAACATAGTAATATCAATACCTTAGCAGCCTCTAAGAACACTTGTGCAATGTATGGTTGGCATCCCATAATACCAACCTTACTAGGCACTCCTTGAAGCCACATATTCATTACCATAATCTTCAAGCTTACCATAATCCATAATCATAAATGAGGAATTATACGAGTACATGAACTAACATAAGGAAAGTCATTTATTCATATCATATCATATCATAAGGAAACCATTCCACAACATCCTAATAAGTCTCCTTGTGCAATGTAAAAGTGAAGTCCCATACCCCAACTCCTACCAAGTAAACCCATTAAGAAGTCATAGTATAGTTCCTATCATATTCATTATCTTTTTTTTTTTAATTAGGGAATATTAGCCATAACCGACATAGACCATGTGAGCTACATGGAATCCGGTGTCATATAACCCCACACCGAAAGAAGGCGTTCTTACTTGCTGAAGGTAGAACTAATCATGTTTAGCTTCTAAGTGGATCCACTAGCTAAGTCCTATGTTTGGCACATAATTATGGGATAGGGAGATTGCTACTAGAAACCCAACCTATTGCATTAGCGGAGGAACTTCCATTTCATGAATTTACTATAGATGACCCAACCTATTGCATTAACGGCGAGGCCTTTTCCTCATTGTCCATATCCACTCGGTACTAAGCATTATTTCCCAATTATACATAATTAGTATGGAATTGTATCGACATGTGTGAAGGCATACTTTACCCTTCGTTCAATCAACTCACTAAATAGCTCATAGATTCATTTAAGTGAGAACTACCTTTCACCTTAGAATCATCATTTTAGGGTGAGTAACTTTCACCTCACTATTCATAGTGTTTTCATGAGAACTAGCCCTTCAATCAACACAACAATATCAACATCATCCTAGACAATTTATACATAAACATGTGTAAGGATAGGGGAAATTAGTCTTCCAACAACACCTCAATTCACACAATAGTCATAGGATTCTCACCTTTCAAATGAGTTCATAAGTTCATCAATAGCTATCAACAATCATGAACAATCCTTCACAATTTACCCCTTGCAAGGCATGAACCAATGCTTACACTTACATTTAAGATATACTATCATCAACATGAATAAGGCAAGGTTTCATAACCAATTTAACATAACCACAGTACATACTAGAAATCACCTTGCATCAATACCTTCATTAAAGTTCATGAAATTGGGGTCATGGGGTAGTTCATGGGTTCATGGGGAGTTTTACTATAAAATTACCACTAAAACGTCAAATCATCCATAATATACATCAAATAACATAATGAAAATGTTTTTAGGAAGAACCCATGACTAGAATGAAAACCCTAGTTTTTGAACAATAAAATCCATTTTTGAAATTGAGTCGAGAGGGCTTCATGGAGGAAAGTATTCCATGAATCAAGGTTCCCATACCTTAATCGAAGCTTTCCCACGAAATTGAAGTGAAGAGTTTGGAGCTTGAACCCTAACCTTGACCTTCTTCTTTGTTCTTCAATGGAGGAACTTCTTAGTGAGAGAAAAGAGGATTTGGGAATTTATTTTGGGAGTCTGAGTTAGGTCTTGAAAATAGATGAAAAATGACTTAAAACCATATATAAAACACCCCCTAAAATACCCAAAACACCCCTCACTTAATTGGATGAAAATAGGAAAGGACTTAATTGACCTTCGTTAAATGACCCCGCCCAAGTGTCACGCCCATCTTCACATCTCGTAGCAAGGAGCATGGATCATGGTCTTGCTCGTGAAGATGACCAAGTGGCCTCCACAAATGGCCCTCACAATTCCTTAGCCAAGTAATCTCCACGGGCCTCTTCACGGCTCGTGAAGTGGACCACGGCTCATGGTCACGCCCGTGGAGTTTGAGGCAGTGGCCTTGCCACTTTGAGGCCAACTTGGCCGCCATTTGCCTAAGGCAACTTCACGAGAGCCTCCCTTGGTTCGTGGTCAAGACCACGGACCGTGGTGATGGCCGTGAAGCTGAGGCAGTGGCTAGGGAAGTTGGAGGCCAAATTTCCATGGCCACGCCCACCTTCACGAGGCGTGGTGAGGACCACGACCCGTGGTCCTCCTCGTGAAGGCTGGGGCAGTAGCCAATGGCTAGGGGCTGCCTTGGCCTTTTGGTTGTGGCTTGGCCCCTTCTTCCTTGGCACTTGTCCAATTGCCTTGACCCCTATACTCCCATTTCAAGACGTTCATCCCAACGTTTAGGCTCTAGTTTAACCTAGAATTTTTCAGAGTGTCACAGCTAGGTGACCCATAAGATATCAAATGAAAGGTCTTGAAATCCTCTTTCCAACTCCACCGAGTTTGCTACATTGCTAGTACGGGCCCAACATTTTATATTTTCAAATTGTGGATGTTGTGCGTAATCACTTGATGACGAAGGATAGCAGCGAACAATAAAAAAAGGGTTCAAAAGTAGCACATCAAAAAAAAATTAAGCTAAAATTGCATATGTTAATATGATTGACACAAGGAAAAGTCAATTATGTGCAAAGGTTGATCAATGATAAATGTCAAAATAGAGCAAATATAGACAGTCAATGAAAGATCACAGCATTAGCTACCATGCTTTTTAAAGGTGAATTTAACTACAGCCTACGGGGCTAAAAATGACAAATCAGATTTAAGTTGTAACAATTAGCCAAAGTACTTAATCCAACCCTCAATTAAGGAGAGAAATGTTCGTCTGAACCTATAACAACATAACTATAGATAATGGTGTTATTCTTAAGACAATTAGGCCTTCCATACATGAAAAATAAGATAACATCAGTAATGACTAACAAAATTGCTTATCCAATCCTCAGATCTGAGACATAGCTAACTTGAGAATTGAACTCAATCGGTTGTCTGTTATTTCCAAGTAGATCATCTCCTTATAACTCATATTGTTAGTGTACCTTAAAATGAGAAGTACAGTGAGATAGAAGTAGCATAATTTTTTTTTTCTAATCTAGATGTAAGAATAGCATAAATGAAAAATATATTGCATTTCTCTTATTCTTCATGGTTATGATGTTACACAATATAATAGACATTTGTCAACAGTAAGAATAGGAACAGGGCTTTGAGTTTGCTTCGTCTTGAAACCTGTAAATCAGCAAGCAAGTGTTTTTTGCTTTTAGCTTTAAGAAACATAAGAATGTGTTTTTATCTCATAATTCTCACATATTTGATCTTTCCTTCTCATATTCACATGTATTTGGCTACCAATGCTAACAACAATAAAATATCGCACTTGCCCTTTTTCTTTATATTTTATTTATGCACCGTATATCTCTCTTCTAGCTGCATCTCAGAAGCAGCTGATTGCAATTCCTCACCTTAACACATCTACATAAATGTTTACTTACCTATTTTTTGCCAAGACTTAACAAAAGTGATCAAATCAAATATGCACTAACTACAATATACAACACCATAATATTCACTAACCATTACCAGTACACTAAACAGAACACTATGGTTCCTTTTGAACAAAAAGGGGCCAAATTTTGAAGAACCTGAAAAAAGTATGTGAGATTGTACCTGAAGGACTTGAAAATCAAGAGAATCTGAAATCAACCCTTCTCATAGTTTAGCCTACTTCTTGTTCTGTCGCTAAACCTTGATTGTTTTCTACCACATTAGCTAAGTCGAGGTATAGTTATAAAAGTGAGAAAGGATCCAAAAGTATTAATTGTCGTGTCTATCAAATGTCTTTAATTGCAAAGGAGTTAAATCCATAAGAACTCGAAATAAAAGTAGGTGACCTCATCCGTTGTCGTGTCAGAATACTATTTTGTTGGAACACTAATATTTCATGTTGCAACTCCTTCAATTACCTCTACAAGAGGCTTCTTATACGATTATACCAACATAATAAGACAATTGGACAGCTATGAAAATTTTGGAAACAACTTCTCTACTATCATGAGGTAGAGATAAGGTCTTCTTGCACTTTATCCTCTCCATACTCTATTTGTGGAATTTGACTAGGTATGTTGTTGTTATTGACAACTATGAGAATTATCAAATAGGTCACTACGACTAAAAATTATCAGATTAAAAGAGTAGTTTTTGTATAAATACCTCATTCCATTAATTAGATTTTGTTATGAGCTTGAGCAATAACTTGTTCATGTTAGAACGTTTATGGAAAAGACTAAAAGTCACACGTTGGTGCGAGATTAAAACATTGTTTTGAACCCAAAAAGATGTCAAATTTTTTATGATAATTAACCTCAAGCTACAACAAACAGCTCAAAATTTATTGCAAAGGGTGACAAAACATGTGCAGCAACAATTGAGGAGGGATATATCACAAATTCTAACATCAAGCTCTTCAAACTCGCATCTTTATTTCCAATTTGAGACTTCCCACCCAAGAAATGGGATCTCAAATAGAGTGGTTAAATTCATAGAGGTCATCAATGCTCAAAACTATTCTAAGATGCACTCATAGTTCAAAACATGTACATCAACCAAATGACAGAAGCATAATTACGAATTCCATATCAACAAAGAAACTGGTTTTTTCTATTGCAAGAATAGAAATACCATTTTGATTATTCCCTTTGTTGATGACCAAACATTGGGAAAAACATTGAAGATACGAACTTTCATTTTGATTTACCCATTTGGTTAGAAAGAAATTTGAATGGAAAAATCAAATTTTCAGCCATGTATTACCCCTTATTAGAAATGACCCATTTTGATTTTTCCCTTTAATTAGAAACAAAAATCCAACTGTCATTCTCAATTTATCATTTGAGCACAAAGAAAATTGAAGAGAGAAGAAGAACAAAAGGATAAGAAATACCTTAAACTGCAGCAACACTTTCAGAAGATGGAAGATGAAGAGAGCTAACACTTACTATAAATTTGTTGAGAGTTTTTATTAAGGAGAAAGAGAATTAAAGTGATAATGCAAAAAAAAAAAAAAAAAAAAAAAAAAAAAAATTGATAATGCTATTATTGCATATCTATTGCTGCATGTAACAAAAATGATTCACGTGTTCATGTACCAATAAAAGAACACCAAATTTATCATATACAACATTTGGTTAAAAAAGTTACAATTATATGACATGCAGTGTTCCTACACGTGTACTAAAAAGGTAAAAATAATGGTTTACTTTGAAATATAGAATACAAAGTGTCTTCTGTAATAGAAGAGCAAAGAAATCCAGTTATCCAATAATATATGCCCATGTTGACAATACACTTTACACTATTGTTACTTTAAAAGTACAATTTATGTTGCTTTTTGTACAAATATTTGTAGCTGCATTCGTCCTCGTCCTTCTTGGATATGTGTGGAGTAAGCTTTGTATTAGCTGTACGATAGTTATACTATGTAAAAATAATTGTGAAAAAGATTGCGTCAACATCAATATAAAGCTGCGATCTGCTCAAATAGAGATGTTTCTACACTTAACATAAACTTGCCATGACTATTTTTAGTATATGACCTTTTCAATAATTTGCAAGAACAAGATACCTCCCCGCCTCCCGAAGATGTCGGTTTTGGAATGCAGAAGATTGGCTAACAAGCTTGAACTTTTACTCAACTTTTGACAGTAGTTGTTTTTATGGTTTATAGCGTCTATTGCAAACAATGCTAGCAGATGATTTAACTTGACAACATACTTTTTGTACATACTGTTAATATATTATACTATTCTATTATTAAAAGACCGTATTATAAGTGGTTTAGCACGTTTGAAATCTTGTAGTTTGGTAAATATGTTGGTTGAAGCTTCAATTGAGTTATTTTGCAAGCATGGGTTGTTAATGACTTTTCATTGGTTAGGATTGTGTTGATCTTCGATCTCTTATTTAGAGACGCCTCTTTTCTAAACGATGAAAACGTTGTGAAAAGTTAGCAAGTTATAGTTGAGTTGATACAGATTTCAATACTTTCTTTGCATTCTGCAGATTTTTATTGATCTTCTTTTTGTTTCTTTCATACACAACTGGCAATGAACACTTATCAGTTTTGGTTCCCAGCAGTAGCATTTTGAGAGCTAATTTAACAGTGATAGCAGTAGAAATTATCACAAATACATATGTTAACATCTCTTTTTAGTCTTAACTGTCAATGCTTGCCCGTATTTTCTGTTCTTATTTTACCCAGGATCATCATGAACTTGTTTTTGTATAACTGATTTGTTTAAATGTTTCATGAAAAACTAATCTAACAACTTTATTCAGGTTGGAGGAGGAATATTCGTGGAGAGACACCTATTTACTCAGGTTGCAATTACTACTTTAGTCGGTCATTATTTCTGTTGTGAAAACATCAACTCTCAACGAAAGACAACTTAACAACAACCAATTTTGAGCTATTGAGTTAAGAGTTCTGCAATCTAAGGCTCCACAGTTGCATGTTTCGGCGCACATTGATAAGAACGAACATTTACAATACCAAACTTTGAATTATAGGGCACCAAATTTACTCTTTCTATTACTGTCGATGACATATTGGGCCCGTGCACGGGCTTCACCCTCTAGTATATATATAGAGAGATTATTTGAAAATTTATAAAAATGACAAATTTATTTAAAATAACTCGCAACTATTTTGAGTTTTATAAAAGAAGCAAATTATTCTAAATTGTTTGTAATTAAAGAAGTTCAATGGTTAATTTATATTGTAGATGATCAAAATTGGGTGTCAACAATGATAATGGTATATAATTGCACAAATACCTATTCTATCCTTGGAAAATTCTAAATGAAGCACTATTTTCAATAATTACATTTTTGTCCTTTAGCTCCCATCTTCAAACTTGCGTTGGACCGACAAAACACTGATCAAAAATTGTGGAGAACCAATTGCCTCCACAATTTGACTTTCAGTTCTCATAGGAGCATATGCGCTGGGACCGACGAATCGTTGATCAATCATTGTACTACACCAATTGCAGCGTTAGTACTAAATCATCTTTGCTCCATTCAAGTCATCATTTAGCTGATAAGATGCATGTTGGTGCCTGCGGGACGCCAGTTTTGTCACTAGTGTGCTTCAATGATTTTCAACTTCAAATCCATCATACTTATTTTTTTCAAAGAATGTCTGCATCCAAGAGAACTAAGGCCTAAAACTCCTTCAATTAGCATTAAAATATGGCGATAATTCATAAATTTGAGTCTAATGGGTTGGTAAATACCAACTCATTAGGTGTTGCCTCACCATGTCCGCTATAGCAGGGGCACTATAGCGGCCCAGTCCCGCTTGTTCATCCCGTGAATTTCAAAATCAAGCAATGTTTTCCATTCACATATCTATACCAACTCTAGGAACACAACTAAACTTCATAAAATAATCCCAAGATCATCTCCAGACACGAGTATCACAGACATTCAAACCATAGATTCAACATAGACTCTAGGATCATACCCAGTAATACATAGTTAGGCACTGAACACCACATTATCATGAAACTAGTCCTGAATTATTCCCAGAACTTATTTATCACATAACAATTTATCGCTAAACCATTTCACATAATTAAGTTAAGACTTTTTCTTCTCCACAATCTCAAAGAAATTAAGACAATTACTTCTCACACAATTTCAGTCATTCAGGCAATGCCCTGAACATAATAACAATCATCAAGCTTTACAACTAAATTAAATCAGTTTCATTACATTCTATTAGCATTATAGATGACCACTAGCCGCCCATTCATGCATTCACATGATTATTAAGGCCAGATACCAAGTGAAACATTTATGGTTCCAACTCTCCTTGCTTATGTTCCATCAGCCTTGTCAACGGTATCTAGTTTACTTTGTTGAGATACCAATTGGACCCAACCCATACGATAAGAAATAGACCTCACGAAAGGAGTGAAAGAAGAGAAACGACTTCCTAGAAGGCTTCATATCTCCTTGAAGATTAAATGTGGACGTCAATACACCAATTCTCGTGACTCCATTCAGCATCTGCTCTTGTACTGGATGATCGATAACCAGAGCTCTGATACTAAATTGTCACAACCTAACCCATCGAATCACACGGGCACCTACTCTACTACCTATATAGGAGAATCCTTATAACCAAATTTAAAACTGGAATTGCGGAAGTAAGTAGAACATAAGAAATCTCTTTTGAAAAATGGAATAACCAAGAAAACTCAATTCTAAGAATCATATTTTAACAAATAACTGAACCTTCTCAAGTAAATAGTCTAAATAGGTACAAGAGCTACTAAGAGAGTACAAAATAATGAAAATAGACACAACTCCCACCATAAGGAAAAGAGGAGTAGAAGTTGTTGAAGATTACCATCGTCTTCACCTATGAGACATCACAAATCCTGCAACCAAACTATGTCAAACGATACGTACTAATAGGCATCATTTGTCGATCTGAATCCACCACCTAATATAAAGTAGACACCTATCAACTTGACCTAACCAAACCCATGAAATGTGCCCCACCAAATCACACACATCCCATATTCGAGTCCTACCTTCCAATTAACCCGGACCACCCAAGGATCCTCTAAGGCATAATCTATGATGTTCAACCTACAATCCATATCTACCTAAGAACTATTCTAGCCTTAAAATACATCAACCCGACCACTCAAGGACCAACATGTGATAAATATAACATAAATAAGAAACTCGGTCCACTCACGAAACCAACATGTAAATTCAATTCTCTCATGGAACTCACACACAAACTATTAGTGTACCAGTGCAGTACTCAAGCCAATCGTTGTTGCTATTTCATACCAGGCGGGGCATCTGAGCCAACTATTAGTATCCTACACCGACATAGTACACCAAGCCAATCATCAATCACAAATAGTATGCACTATCATAATCACAATGAACAACCACACTTGAAGCTAGAAGTAAATAAACATGTTCATTGCATGAGATTATTAATTTGATGTAACTTCACATCAACCCTTTATTCCACACATGCATTGCACAAGTAACAATATACAATAGTTAACATGCATACATTACATAACTCAGAAAAGCAACAACCATAACCTACATACATATCAATATTCCTAATCAAGAATCCATTACGAGTACACAATCATTCTAGAAATTACTTGATCCCCAATCCTATAAATCAATACTCCTCTCGTCCATTCTATCTTTCCTCGATCACCACAAGTCCCAGAAATAGCTAAATCCCCGAAATTTCATAACATTTGACCTTACAATTACCACCAAACCACTCCCAACAAGAAACCTCATAGTTTATAACCAAGAACCACCTTTTAGTCATTATCTTTTCCTACATTAACAACAATAAACAACAACATTTCACCATCAAAACTCTGTACCGGTAGTCCTAGGCATGAACTCTCCTGTCAATCTACAAAATATCATGCAATTTAAAATAGGTCTAAACTATTCAGTTAAGCAAACCTAGCCTACCAGGATGTCAAGCAACTGTTGATGAACTTTGAACATAGGCTTCTAGCTCCGTGAGTATTGACCAACATAGACCATAAATCCTTGAGTTCTTACCTCCTTTGTGCTGAAATATCTCCCCTCAATTTCTCCTATACTAGGGTGTCTTAGGAGAGTTTTTGGGCCAACCCTCGTCTATTTTCTCCCTGGAAATTAGGAGGAAAATAAAATACATCGTATTTAACTAGGGTTTGATTTCGCCAGTCCACTATAGTGGCCCTGCATGCGCTTTAGCGGGCTGTCGTCAGCCCAGATAAATTTAAATTAAATAATTTAGTCGTGTGCCCCAACTTTTAGTTTGCCACCATATTTCAAGAATTTGGGATTCCGTATGTGGTGCCTTTGAGTAATGATGGTTCAGGTCGTTACAATTATTGTGTACATGAATGATGTATATTATGGTTAAACAATGGTGTTCAGTTCAACATGATGAATAAAATATGACCTACACTAAGATATACATCATAACCTAACCAAAATGGGTTATGATTAATTAATGATTGAGATATTTGTGAAAGGTAAATAATAAAATGGGAGAATATTAAGGAATCAAAATCTTATTTAATACTGAATCATTCATTTTTTCATTTTCTATTTTTTTAATTTTTTATAACGATTCTATTGTTATGTTGGTGAAAAGTCAAACTACTATTATATAGGTGTTGTTTGCGTGCTTAGGTCTTTTACCATGTTTTTTTTTAAATCTTGATTCTAAACTCAAAACTAGTAAAGCACAAATAGAATAAGGTGAATTTTACTAGATTAGGTCTCTCAGTTGATATCACAGAGCACGTGACTCCCAAATTCCAATTTCGAGGAGCTTGCAAGCGGAATCCATTATCATAGAATTGGATTCCTTTCTCCGTTGTTGTTGACATTATATTATTAGTATTTATTTAGGGTGTTTAGTTGGGAGATTAAATTATCTAAATTTATATTATTAATTAAACAAAACGGCATTTCTCTATTTTTTTTAAATTGCTTTATAATAATTTACTTGAATTCAGTATTTATCATTAAATAATATCTTCAAGTCCATTACAATTAAATAAATGCTATGAAATATTAATAATAACTAAAAGGAAATAAAGAGAAAGAGTAACAAAGGAAGAAAGAGACTATTAGGACAACGAAAGTGAGAGGGTAGTAGCTTTTCTTTCACTATACTAATGTTGCCTTTTTATAAGGAAACATTACTTGTAGAAGTTATACCTCTATAGTAAATAGGTCCCAAATATGGATATTCATTTTACTTACAACACTCCCCCCTTAAATATCAATGTATAAAGAAAAGAAATAAAATATACATAATTATTTGTAGTATGCATTATTTACTGCCTCATTAAAAATCTTAAAGGAAAATCTAGTGGGATAAAACCTTGGTTAAGGAAAAAATAGTGCAAAGTGTATTTACTCCCCATGATGAAGATGTTACTTAATACTCGAAGATAATGTATTTATCACGACCCAAAGTATACCCTAGAATGACATGGTGTATAAGACTGTAAGAGGCCCTACACAAGCCACTTGACATACATTCAACACAATAAACCATAAAAAGGAACATTTAAGTAAAGAGTCTCATATCATAAAAGAGGCCTAAATATAAGTGTGGAATACAAAACTGTCTTTACAAGCCAATCTAACCAACATAAGAGTGGTTGAGATGTAACCTATACACCACATACAAAGTCTTAATGAAACAAAATAAAAGCAATAAAAGTCTTCATGGTCTTGCCCTCAGAGTATGAGGACTCGATCCAATAGCTATGATCAAGTCAAACTAGCCACGGAAGGAGAAACGTAGGACCCTATATTATAAAAAATATAGGAACGAGTATGCATTAGTACATGAAATGTACTAAGTATGGAAAATTCATAAAACACATAAACATGATCATACGAGGATTTAAACATGAAATGCATGACCAAGCTAAAACATGAGTAAAAATCATTTAAAGAAATCGTAAGTCATAAACAAGGTCAATGCATACTTAATCGACACTAAGACCATGCGAGCTATAACATGGGATCCAATATAACCCTCACATTGAAAGGGAAATCCTACTTGTCAGGGTAGTCTCTATAACAGTCATTCATATGTTATTTGTGGATCCAGTAGCTAGGTCACCTAGGAAAATCGTATGGGGGAACGTAGTTTGGGATAAAGAATTTTTTGGCAGATACTCGACCTTTACTAACGGGAGAGCCTCCATTTCTGGTCCTCTTGGTGCTAAGTAAAATCCCAACAGAATTAGTCATAATCATAGTGATATTATCATAATTGGAAAGGTACAATTAAACTATCAATCCAATCATAAGTCATCGTAGAGTAGCTCCTAAAAATCATAATTTATACATGTGTGAGAAAATCTTTCACAACCATAATTTCAAAATATGTGATAAAATATTTCATAATTCATTGATACCTATCTCATAAGCATCCTTAGTTCACAAACATTATTTTCATAAACATGCATAGCTTTCCTAATTCATACTTCATAATTTCATAATCTTTCTTCATAAATTCATCATCATAAAAAAAGCATGGGTCTATAGAAAATGAATTGAAAATCACATGTTTTAATCAATTCAGACATGAGAAGATTCAAAATTGAATAGTTAAATCAAAATCAAGCAAGACCGATGGAGATGGCATGAAACCCTAAGTAATTTAGGTGAAATTGAATTGGAAACTTGGAAATCTGGATGAATGGAATTCATTGGTGAATTCTAACATACCTTGATGATCAAAGCCTAGCAAGCAAGAGAAAGATGATAGTTGAAGCTTGGAACCCTAGCTTTCTTTCTTGAGCTTGAGAGAGAATTGGAGAGGATGAACTTGGATGAAAATTGGGGATTAGAGAGAATGAGAGGGTTTTGGTAATTTTAGGAGTTGAAAGGTAGTTATAGGTCTTATAATTTGGGTCAAAACGGCATAGCATAGGCATTAAATGCATAGGAAAAGACTCAAATACTTTTAAGAATTAACTGCCTGAAGTGATCTACAATCTGTAGACCTTTCTACGGCCCATACTGGTCAACTATTGAACCAACTTCAGAAATAAAAAAATTCATCTACTTCCCATGGAACAATTCTATGGGTCGTTCAATTTCTTTCAACTTGTAGAACCCAATTTCAAGCATAAAATTCCACTAAGTTTGGAACCCTTCTACGGAGCCCATCTACGGCCCATAGAACCAACTATGTGTCCCTTCTTGTCTATTCGTAGGTCCAACATTAGAGACTCGAAATTTTCAAAAACTTAACTCAACTAAATGACTTCCTTCCTGCAGCCTGTAGGACTTTTTACGATCCGTAGCTAGTACTCGGTGCCAAAACTCTTAACTCTTCCTTCTCAATTCAACTTTTCAATTTTCGAAGTGTTACAACATCCCAATCTTGTATCTCAGATTCTCAAATGTTGAAGTTGATAATACTTTGATGAACATGTTTGCATATTATCACTGGAATGAACTTGTTGAACATCTATTTCACCTTACCTTTGAAGATCATGAGTAAAAAAGAATTTTGATTAAATATGTTTTGTTCTTTCTCCTTTGATATACCCCCCTCTTAGTTGATCTATACACGCATCATTTTCTTCATATAAAGTTGTTGGGATATCTCTTTTTTAAAGGAAGGCCACAAGTTTCCTATATGTGTTAGGTTATTGTCTCAACCACGAGCATTCTCGACTTGCTTTATAGATGACTATTATCTCTTCATGAGTTGAAGAAGTAGCAACCATAGTTTATTTTGTTGAACACTATGATATAGTTGTACCTCTAGATGTAAATAAATAACCTATCTGAGATTGACCTTTATGTGGGCCAAATAAATATCATGCATATGCATATCCAATTAATCGTGAATCTGACTCTTTTGAATATAATAGTCTCATATACATGGTCCCTTGAAGGTATCTAAATATATGTTCAATACCTTTAAAGTGTCTTTGTGGATGGAAAGAACTAAATCTTTCTAATAAATTTACAAAAAAGATATACTTGGTCGAGAATTACTAGCAAAGTACATCAATGCACCAATTGCACTAAGATATGATATTTCAGCACTAACAAGTTTGTCATTCTCATAAGATTCAAATGAATTTTTATTAGTGTCGAGTGATCTCACATTATCAAGGTACTTAATAAATGTGCTTTATACATGTAAAATATTTTTAAGATTGTAGGATTTATAGAAAGAAGTCGACGAATTGTGTACCTTATGTTTTGCAGCGAAAAATCGACGAAATCCTTTTCTTTGAAGAATTGCTCCAAGCCAAACTTGAATCTCAAGGAAACAAGATAAATGATTCACAAACTAAATATATTTTGGTGAGTGTCTTTTTCTTAGAAAAAAGTTGTGTTCAGAGTGTTCACTTTTTCTCTGTTTTTCTTCTTCTGTGTCCAGTGCGTAAAAAGTTCTCTATTTAAAAAAAAAGGTTTATGTACGTTGGAGCAGTTACATAGTAACTATTCCCACCCGTATTTTTTAAATTAAGACTTATCTCATTTTTACAGATAATATTTTGAGTTGGGTCAGGTCGATCCACATGGCGATCCATGACCCAAAAACTTACATCTCCCACTTCGCACATGGTGAACAAGATCCAAGCCAACACAACATCAACTAGACACACAATTGATACGATAAATAGTTTGTGCGACCTGTGAGCATCAAGAGCTTACCCTTAAGGTTTTACAAGCCCCACATAGGAATCCAATCATATGTGGAAGGAATTCACTACTTATATAAGAATACTATTACTCACAATACCCCAGACTTCATTCACTACTTCAGTAGTTACTTATTTGATCCCTCATCCTCTCAAGGATGTTAACTCGAGTTCATATTTAACTTTATACACTCAATACCAATATGGTTAGTGCAATAGCCATCTTGTGTATATAAGTTTATTATTCATTTATTTGTCTTTCCTTTCTACTCGAATCTATCTACTCCTATTAACTACTTTCCTAGACTTGCACTGCATTGTCGAATCATTCATGGCTATTATTAACATGCTAAAGTAGTAACATCGATTGAAACTGCAAGAAACAACAAAAGGTCAAAGGGTATTTCATTGAAAAGTCAATTTAACTTTTCTGGGTCTCACACAATGAAGAAGCAGGGAATATTCTTTCATTGACCCATTGATCGCTTGACACACGTGGTATGAAGCACATGTTACGATGTTTTCACCTTATACTAGTGTATGTGTCTCATCCTTCCGATTATCCAACATCGTACAAACCTCGATCTAAACACCTCAAGATGTTTAACCTTAGTTTCTCTTTTTCGGTAATCCTTAAACTCATCTTCGTAGAGAAACATTTGTTTGGCTCATAAAACAAGTCATACTATGGTGGTTAAACTCAGCTCTTCATGTTACTCGACGTAAGAGGTAATTGCTGGTGTGAGAGAGCCAATCTTGTGACTTGTTCGACACACTTTATTTCTTATAAAATATCACATGAATACTACATTTGAACATAAATTCAATAGTTTTATATAGAAGATAAAATTATAACAATCAAGTCATTTTACAATACTGAAATATCATCATACTCTATGTAAACCTAGAGCCTTAACATGTTTTTCAAACAAGTCTCTAGAGATGGCCTTCGTAAAAGGATCAGCTATCATTTCACGTGTAGCAATGTATTGCAAAGTTATTTCTCCACTTGCCACTACGTCTCTCACAAAGTTATACTTAGTGTCGATGTGTTTGGTCTTGTTGTGATACTTAGGATCCTTTATGTATATGATAGCCGCTTGACTATCACAATATAGAATCATGGGACGCTTAGAATTCTTTGCAATACTCAAATGCTCAAAGAATCTCTTTAACCAAACAGTTTCTTGTACTACAGACGCACAAGCCACAAATTCAGATTCCATGGTTGAAAGAGTTGTGCAAGTTTGCTTCTTACTTTTCTATGAAATAGCACCACCATTTAGTAAGAAAGCATAACCAGATGTTGATTTTCTATCATCCCGGTCACCAGCCCAATCAGCATTTGTATAACCTCTTATGAATAAATCAGATCCACTATAATACAGTGTATGATCTCTAGTTCCCTTCAGGTATCAAAATATTCTCTTTACTATTTTCCAATGATCTCTTCCAGGATTGGATTGATACCTGCTAACTAGACTTATGGCATAACAAATGTTTGGGCGAGTACACATCATAGCATACATCAAATTCCCGATAGCACTAGAATAAGGAACTCGAGACATGTCTTCCCTTTCTTTTTCATTCTTTGGACACATTTCAAGGCTTAAAGTTTCACCCCTTGCTACAGGAGTATCCATGGATTTGCAACTATTCATTCGAAAACATTCCAATATTTTCTTTATATAAGTTTCTTGAGATAAACTCAAAAATTTCTTAGAACGATCTCTTTGGATCTTAACACCCAATATATAGTCTGTTTCACCCATATCTTTCATGTCAAATGATTTTGAAAGCTATGACTTGATAGTTTTCACATACTCCAAATTATTTCCAACTAATAAAATATTATCTACGTAAAGAGAAAGAATTACAAAATTTCCATTGGACTTTTTCACATAGATGCAATGGTCTTCATCGATCATGGTGAAATCAAATGACATCACCTCCTTATGAAATCTTAGGTACCACTATCTTGAAAAGGTTTCCTCATAGTCTATTCCAACTTCTTGAGTAAAACCTTTTGCCACCAATCGTGCTTTGTGTCTTTCTATTAACCCATCCAATTTACATTTAACTTTAAGAATCCATTTATTCCCAATAGCTTTATATTCCTTAGGAAGGTCAACTAGATCCCAGACTTTGTTGGTTTTCATGGATTCTAATTCTTCTTTCATCGATTTTAACCATTCATCCCTTTCAGGTCTCGATAAGGCCTCAGTTACAAAATTAGGTTCATCCAATTCTGTGGGAGATACCAGGAAAACATAATCCTCAATCTCATAAGATCGTTTAGGTACACCTTTTCTTGTACTCTTACGTATTTGAAGTTCAGATTCATCTATAGGATTTTGAGATCCATAACTCCCACTCGGACCAGGAATCATTTCTTGATCCATTGAATTATCAAGTATGTTTGACAACATTACCTGATCTTCTGAATTCAACATTTCGTACAGAGGCTCAACTTCACCTATTTCACCCTTTTTGGGAAAATCATTTTCCAAAAATTTGACATCTCGTGATACAATTTCAGTAATACTTCCATCCTCCAATTCATCGATGAACACATATCCTTTAAAGCGTTTAGAGTACCTTATAAAGATACATTTCTTTCCTTTTGGACTTAGTTTACCAAACTCACCAAAACTATCTTTAATATATGTCGCACAACCCCACGGTCGTAGATCATTCAGGTTTGTTTTATGACCAGTCCAAAGTTCATAAGGAGTGGAAGACACTGACTTAGAAGGCACTTTGTTCAATATGTAAGCCGCAGTCAGTAATGCATCCCCCCAGAAAGAGATAAACAAATTTGCATGCGCCATCATTGATCTTATCATGTCTAATAATGTTTTATTCCTTCTTTCAGCTACACCATTTTGTTGAGGTGTATAAGGAGTGGTTAACTGTGTGATAATACCTTTTCAGAACATAATTCTTCAAATTGTTTTGACAAATATTCACATCCTCGATCGATTCTTTTAGCTTTTATGCTTTTATCTAATTGATTTTCAAATTCATTCAAATATCTTTTAAAGCACTCAAGTGCTTCAGATTTATGAGAAATCAAATAGACATAACCAAAATGCATGTAATCATCAATAAATGTAATGAAATATGTAGCACCAGACCTTGCCCTTACATTCATTGGACCACAAATATCAGAATGAATTAATTGAAGTGGGAACTCAGCTCTCTTAGCCTTTCCAAATGGTTTACGCGTAATCTTTCCAGCAAGACAATTTTCACAAGTTGGCATTTCAATTTTGGTGAAAGAACCTAAATGCCCTACTTTTGCCAACCTATTCATTCTATCTTGCCCTATGTGACCTAATCTAGCATGCCATGTAATAGCATCAACACATTGTTACTTGAATAACATGCCATTACACAACGGTCAACATAATAGTCATAAATTGAAGGATTACAATCTAATACGATAAAACAGTCATAACGAAGTCCAAAACCATATAAAACATTATCTAGAGTTATTCTAACACCATTACGACTAAAAAACAAATCAAAACCAACGTCTAAAAGAACAGACACAGACACTAAGCTTCGTTGATCTCTAGAGTATATAGGACGTCATGAAACATCAAGGAACGGCCACCACGCAAGTCCACTTTGCAAGTGCCTATACCTTTGACTTCAAGCCTAGCATTATTTCCTACGTAGATCCACCTTGATTTAGATGAAACCCGATGAAACTCCATAAACACCTCTCTAACTCGACCAACGTGGTCAGTGGATCCTAAGTCTACAATCCACATAGGATAAGATTCAGTTAGTAAAGAAGTGCTAGAAACATAGTAGCACTTAGAAATGCGTTTAGAAATGCTACCTTTTTGGGATCGGTACATTCACAAGCAAAATGCCCCAATTCTTGGCAATTGTAGCACTTCATTTTACTCTTGAATCTCTTCTTTAAAAACCGTTTTCCTTTCTTGGAGTTTGGCTTCTTCTTTTTCTTAGAGGGTCCTTCTCCAGTCTCTTTGTCTTTCCCATTTCTTTTCCAATTTTTCTTGTGCTTGAAGCCTGAAGATTTTGTACCACTTAACTCTGCCACAAAGGCATTAGAAGCAGCTTTAGCAGCACCAAGGCACTCATCTTCAAGTTAAACATGGCGTGCAACATCAGAAAAAGTTTTGATGCTATCATTATGGGTCAAGTTAACCTTCAAATGTTCCCAATTATTGGGAAGAGACCGAATCACTACCTGAACTTGTTGTTTATCTGAAAGAACATGGCCAGCAGTCTTGAGTTGAGCTATCATATTTGACATCACCCTAAGGCGTTGTTTGATATTCTGGTCATGATGCTTTTTATAAGTGTCAAATTTGATAGTCAACTGTCGGAGGCGAGTTACAGACGTACCCCCATACGTTCCTCGCAGATGTGCCCACATAGCATGAGCAGTAGGGAATTCATCACATTCATGTATGAGGCCATAAACTACAGAACTAACTAGTATTCCACGTGCAGTGAAGTTAGCCTTCTTCCAAGCTTTGTAAGCTTCAAGATCCCTTCTGTGTTGTGCAGTATTACCCTCTTCTGGTTGATTCAAAACATGATTTATACCTTCCAAACCATTTTGCTCTTCCAGTACATACCATATTTTACGACTCCAGATGTCGTAATTATCACCGTTAAGTCTTTCACCTTTGTTTAAGTCAGCAATGATACTTTTTGATGCCATGTCTGTTATTGACATATAATTAGGCAAGAATTTTAATCAATTATGCAAGCGACATACACATTCAAGTAAATTAATTCTCATAAAGATTTCATATTTAATGTAAAATTGAAAAGACACGTATGCATCCAAACATCATCTACAAACTAAATATTTAATCAAAATTCAAATCTAATTTCTAAATGTGTATAATTAATATATTGAAGACTTTGATAACAAGGATTTTAAGTCTAATAACCTAATTCGAGAGAAAAACAAAGTACATAATTCATATCTTGAAAAACAATTAAGCAACAAAAAGTTTACAAGTAATTCAAAGATTGAAATCCTCCCACAAGTCTTCAAGACAACAAATGTAAACCCTAAAAGGTTGATTGGGCCAAATGTCATGATAAACATCAGTCAATCTACTACCCCAAGGTTCACAGAGAGCATCTGTTAAATCAGCTAAGGCTCTCCAATATGAAATTTCCATATAATTAGCCAGTTCATCCCATTTTATTTCAAAAAATGTGAATAAAATCATGTGCTGATATATTAGGGGACATCTTCAATGACTCAAACTCTTTAATTTTTTTCTCTTTTCCCCCTCGAATGGCCCTTTGGTTCCTTGACTGATTTTGTGTCGTCCTTGGGACACCAATCTGTATGATTTCACGCCCTCGGAAACATGTCTTACGGTGGCTTACTCTTCTACCTTGTCCCTTTGCTCGACTTTGAGAACTCCCACTTGGAGTAGTTTGAGCATGTTCCCGTTCAGCCATATCTGAAATGGGAACAAAACGAAAATATGGTTAATACCATTTAATGCGACAACATATGTCACAAATTTTCGTAAAAGGCAAGGAACTGCTCAAGGAACAGCTTAAGGAACAGAAGGATTAAACTAATTTATCAAGACCAATTTTAATGCACATATTAAAATTATAATCTAATCAAAACAAGTGATCATTATTCTTCATTAAGTAAAGAAGATAACTCATGGCCTTTAAAAAAAAAATTCAAAGTCAACCACAATCTAATTTGACCACTTGAAAAAACTTATGTTAAAGTAAATACTAAAATAAATACTTTGTTAACATAAAAAAAAAAAAAATACCATAAAACCATTGTCTATTTGTCATAAAAAAATAATAGTGCTTTATTATTCCAAAGAAAATGGTATAAGTATTTTGTTAAAAAAAAAAAATGGACCATTTTCTTTTTTTTCTTTTTTTTTAATCCTTAACAAAAAAGGACAAAAAGAAACCCCTTTCGCTTTTTTTCTTTTTTTTTTAAATTTTAATAGTGGGACCATCTTTTTCCTTCTTAATCCTTAAAGAGAAGGACAAAACAAATTTAAAAAAAAAAAGAAAAAGAAAGGGAGACACGTCCAATTGAAAAAAAAATGGGACCACTTTATTTAACCCCTTATTTTTTCTTTTTTTTTCTTATCCTTAACAAAACAACTTTCACTCGATTATGTCCCTCATAATCTCTTTCAATCTTTTTTTTTAATTTTATTAATATAGAAACAAAAGTTGACTTTTTCAAGTCCTTATCCAACTCAAAGTCTTTTTCCTTTTCAACCTATAAAATAACTCTTTATAAATATTATTCATCTTCTCCCGTTACTTCCATGGAGAAAAAAAAACAGAGAAACAACAAACAAAACTTCAACAAAATTCCATGAAAGAACCACAAGGCAGAAAAAATACTCAGGTCAGTAAATATTTTCTCTTTTTCCTACTCATAATTGAATGTCGAGTAACAAAAAAAAAACAGATCGATATATTATCATATTTCAAATTTCTCGATTCATTCAACCAGAGAATTTCAATCATTATTCAAACAGGGAACAAGTAAACCAGGCTCTGATACCATTTGTAGGATTTATAGAAAGAAGTCGACGAATTGTGTACCTTATATTTTGCAACGGAAAATCGACGAAATCCTTTTCTTTGAAGAATTTCTCCAAGCCAAACTTGAATCTCAAGGAAACAAGATAAATTATTCACAAACTAAATATCTTTTGGTGAGTGTCTTTTTCTTAGAAAAAAGTCGTGTTCAGAGTGTTCACTTTTTCTCTATTTTTCTTCTTCTGTGTCCAAAGCGTAAAAAATTCTCTATTTAAAAAATAAAGGTTTATGTACGTTGGAGCAGTTACATAGTAACTATTCCCACCCGTATTTTTTAAATTAAGACTTATCTCTTTTTTACAGATAATATTTTGAGTCGGGTCGGGTCGATCCACATGGGCGATCCATGACCCAAAAACTTACAAAAATATTTTTAATATATGTTGATTGATGAATAAACACTCCATTTGTAAAATGCTCAATTTGTAGACCAAGACAAAATGTGTCTTTCAAAGGTCTTTCATTTCAAATTCTTTTTTCAAACATTCTACTACCTTTGAAAGCTCTTCACGAGTTACAATGATATTCAAGTCATAAATATATAAAACTACTATAAGAAATTCATATTCAGACATTTTAATAAATACACAAGGATAAATTGGGTCATTCTTGTACCTTTTTTAATAGATATTCTCTAAGGAGCTTAAACCACCAGTGTTCTGATTGTTTCAATTCGTAAAAGGATTTTTGAAGTTTTGTTGAATGTTTTTTGGGAATCTTATACATTTCAGACATTTTAATTCTTCAAGAATTTTCATCAAAATATCTTTATCTAGTGAGTCATATAAATAGGTTGTAACAACATTCATCAGACACATGTTAAGTTTTTCATGAACTGTCAAATTTATAAGATACCTGAACGTGATTGCATCCACCATGGGAGAATTTTTAGCAACACCACGGACTTCGAAAGAGCTAAATAGAAATTCAGGCAAGTCACCCATTAGTTTTTAGTTTTGGATCAACTTCAAACGACTATATTTTTTAGCATATAAATAATTAGGTGTACCATGAGCAATAAAATTGAAGGTCTTTGAGTCCTCTTTCCAACGACACCAAGTTTGTCCGATTTCGAGCTCGGAGTAAAAAGTTATGGTTGTTTGAGTGAAGCCTCTCCATTTAAGGCATTCCATTCGTTTTAGTAAAGGGTATTTTGTTCTTTTCCTTTTTATCACTTGTATTAGCACGTTTTTCCTTACCTAATTAAGGGTTTAATCAGATTCTAAATCACCTATTCACGTTCCTAAACACTTAGGGATTTAAAGTGAGGTTCAAGAGGGAAAAAGGGGCTAAGTTCAAGCGTTCTTCAAGATTTGTGGAATTCGCCAAGAACATCATTATTTCCAGATATGTAAGGCTTCCCAGAGTGTTGTACTTGTTTGTCCTCATTCCATACATCGATATTCATCCATGAAACTGTTATATTAAGAGATTCTTATTAGTTCTTGATTGTTGTTTCATTCTTTAACAACGGAAGTTCTTGAATTTCTTCAGTTGAGGATCTTGAGTATGAATTGTGATTTTTGATAGAGATTGTATGAAATTTCGATGAATTCATGTTGAGTTTGTGAATCAAAAAGAGTTTATAAGAAATCACTCGATTCTAGATAAGTTAGGACCCAAAATTGAGTAAAATAATTCGTCGGAATTTTGGGTATGGAGTGGGGAGATGCGCCACCATAGCGCCAGAACTACTGGTCTGTAGTTTGGGGCTTGGCGCACCACGCCAGTAGTTTAGGGCCTAGGGCCCTGCGCCACTCAGTAGCCAGGGTCGCCTGGTCCTTTTCTTTCCGTACTTCATTTCTGGACGTGTTCCTTTGAATCGTGACTATGTTCTCTTCTTCATATTAACTCCTAATGGTTCCATTAATCCTTGAGATGTCCTACATTTCGTAATCACGTGTCTTGATTTTCATTTCGCTTAAAGTTGAAGTAAGTTAAAAGTGAAGTTTCAAAGCTCTATTTTCATAAAAACTTAAGCGTTTTCAGTTGTATATATATATGTGTACCTATATCGATTTTGCGATTGAGAGATAAGTTCATAGTGCATGTTTTAAGAATGTATGTCTAACGTTTGAAAATCACGTTAGTAATGTAAAAAGGTCATTTCTTTGTAAAGGGTGAATGGAGCATAAAGTTATATTAATTATTTTGGGAGTAATATCGAGCACTGAATTGGGTTAGAGTCTCTTATAACTCGAATGTCCCATTAAATTACATAGAAATCGTAGGATAGGATAGCATTGATTCTTCATGCGACTCCTCACAGCCTCTATAAAGGCCTATTAGATGGATCCATAGTCACAATATCATCCTATACCCCGACAAGGTATAGGATGGTCCTTACAATGTGGGTGAAACGTTGTATCATTGTTAGGCTCATAGTAATGGTTTTTGGTTTGAGAAACTCCCCACAAGTAAATTATGGTAATTTCATTTTGTTTTATTGCATATCCTATTGTAAAGCTTAAAGGTTTTCATGTCTTATTCCTGTATTGATTCAGTTGAGTTGCTTTTAGTCTTTTAGTTCAGTTTCCGTTTTACTTAGCTATATTACATACTCGTACAATCAATGTACTGATGTCATTTGACCTGCATCTTTTATGATGCAGATACAAGTGTTCAGGATCATCAACAGGCGCTCCGTTAAGATCATCTCACACTCGTAGACAGTATTGGTGAGGGCTCCTTGCTTTCAAGAGACTCCATTTTCATTCTGTTTTAGTAGCATTTGAGGTGTCGTGGTTCTTGTTCCGACATCTATCTCAACTTTTAGAGGCTTCATAGATAAACAGAATTAGATGTTTCATTGTTTTCTCAAGATGTTTATTTAAATTATGACTTATGTTGAGTATTTTTAAGGCATTATTTTAAGACCTTAAATGTCTAAATGTTCATCTATTTTAAGCTTCTGTGTATTGTTTAGAGTTATGTTAGTCATGTAGCCAGACCAAGGTTTCTCTTGGGGATCAAAAAGAATTCTCGAGTGCCGGTCACGTTTAGGGTGTAGGCCGAATCATGACATTTATCTCCATGTAATTAATTCCAGATCTTTGCGAAAATTCTTGTGCCACAAGTCATGCTTTATATTTTAATACTTCATTTTGTTTTCGCATAGAAACTCATTTGTACCCCCACTGAATTATACCTTTAGCTGTTCGGACTATTAGTCCAAAAACTTCATGTTTTTCAAGTGAAGCTAATTCAACTTGAATTGCATCTTTCCATTTTGGTCAATCGTTTCTACATTCCTCGATATATTTTGGTTCAAGATCCTCATTTGTTGCATTATTTCAACAATAACATTATAAGTAAAAATATTATTGACAATTATTTCATTTTGATTTCATAATTTTCTGATGAGACATAATTTATTGAGATCTCTTTATTATTTCAAGGCGCTTGAACCATAACGAAGATTTTATCAATTATTATATCTCCTCGATCTTCTTGAGCAGGTTCTTCTACACTATGACAATCTTGATTATTTGCTTCCTTTTCAAGGATTTTTATCTTTGGAATCGATCGATATACCACATTTTAATTGTGATTTAGACTCATTTGCATTAATTAATTGTCTTATCGGAACATCAACTCAAATTGAAGCATTAATGGTTGGAATATGAAATTTAGTAAGTCTTGATAGGTTAGTGAATGCATCTAACAATTGATTTGCAATATTTTGCAAATGAATTATCTTTTGAACTTTCAATTCACATTTATTTATAGGAGGATCTAAATAAGATAGTGATAATGCATTTTATATCTCCTTTTTCAGCTACTTATTTTCTTCCCCCCTAATGTTGGATATACTCATTCAACCAAATGACAATCATCAAATTTTGTCATAAGTAAATCTCCAGTCATAGGTTTCAAATATTTTATAATAGAAGGAGATTCACACCCAACATATATTTCCAATCTTCTTTGGGGACCCATCCTTGTACGTTGTGGTGGAGAAATTGAAATATATACCACACATCTAAATATCCTGAGATGAAAAATATTCGGCTTCTAACCTAAAATCAATTGTAATCGAGAGACTTTATGATAACATGTGGGTTTGACCCATACAAGAGTTATTGCATGCAAAATAGCATGTCCCCATAATGAAATGAGAAGTTTTGTTCTCATAAGCGATGGACTGTAATTAATTGGAGGCGTTTAATCAATGGTTCTACTAAAGTATTTTGAATATGAACATGAGATTCAAATGCTCAACTGTTATCTCAGTTGATATACAATAACCATTAAAAAATTGGGATGTAAATTCACAAGCATTATCAAGACGAGTTTTCTTAATTGCATAATATGAAGATTGTGCTCTTAACTTTATTATTTGAGCAAGTAATCTCGTGAACGCCACAATGTGAGCTTATAATAAGCACATATGTGACCATTTTGTAAATGCATCTATTAAAAACATATAATAGTTAAATGGTTTACATGATGGGTAAATGGACCCATATATATCACCTTGTATATGTTTCAAAAATTTAAGAGATTCAATTCCCACTTTGATTAGTGATGTCTAGTAATTAATTTGCCTTAAAAACATGCAATACAAGAGAATTCCTTAAATTGAAGAATCTTTAAAGAATGACTATGTGAATTCTCAATTATTTTGCGCATTATATTAGAACAAGGATGGTCCAGTCGGTCATGTCAAATAATAAAATTATTTGAGTTAGTAAATGTGTTTCAACCATTCTAATACTTGTGTAGTATAATCCGGATGAAAGAGCATATCACTTTTCAAGTATGATCTTCTTACCTGATCTTTGTAGTAATATAAAGATATTCATTTTTTTATCGTTTGTAGTTTTAATATGACTGCCATTTTGATGATTGTATTTGAAACTTAATTAGTTCCTTTGAGACTAACTACAATATAATGATTCATCAATTGTCAAATTTGTTCCTCTGGTAAGTACTAAGTTATCTTTTTCAGAACCTTCAATTAATCTTACTACCAGAAATTGTATTAACATTGACTTCTTTAATCACCAAATAAGAAAAATATTTCTTTATCGCTTAAAATAGTGTGTGTTGTAGCATTATCTATAAAACATGTATCATCACAATTGATTTTTGATTCAGTTATGACTGAGGAAATCCCATTTTCTTCATAAAAATAAAAGGTGCTCCCTCTATTCCATATTAAGTGATTTTTTTTTTTAGGTTTTTCGATTCAAAATAATATATTGTTCAAGTTCAAGATAGATGTTTGAAATTTTTTTCATATTTGCCCTTTCATTTATTGAAGTTTTCTATCTTCTAGGAAATAAATTACACTACTTACAAAGCTATATTTATGATTTCACAAAGGGCAATACTGAAAATTATGGTTTAAATTATGTCCTTAAATATTTTTCTTGATATGTGTGCATTTCCTCAATTAAAATGAAATAGACGGAGTACATTAAAGAAATGTGTTAAGAACCAACAATATAAGAAACTTTAAGAAATTGTACTACCAATGTAGAAATTAATAAGACCTACTGCCTTAAGAAAAACATTTAAGAAGAACAACATAGTTATAAATATAATAAAAGAATAACTATTCTTATAGTTTTATTTCCCAGTTAGATGATCAGTTCTTCAGTTAATAGTTTCATAAAAATCTTCGGCTTTCAAATGAGTAATATTTGGAAGGCCTTTAAAGTCATCATCTTATAAGCAAGATTTGCCTCAATATCATCATATTTATTTTAAGGAAGCTGCTTCATTATCGTCATTTCGAAAGGTCAAGTGTGTCTCCACATTTCTTTTGAGAGAACCTTGATAAAGCTTCACAAAAATGATAAGGCGTATGACAATCACATGCCCAATGACCTTTCATACTACATTAGTGATAAATATTGATTCTACCTCGAGATGGATTTTTTTTTGAGAAATTTTATTGTTCTCATGTTTAGTTCCATCATAATAAAGATAATTATTTCGTCTTCTGTCATGTCCTTGCCTAGGTTCATGATCCTGGTCATGACCACGATCACAATAATTATTTTGTCTTAATTCAGACTGATTATGTGTTGCTTCAACAATATTCGCTTAAGGAATAAAGCAGATCCAGTGGGACGAGATTCATGATTTTTCATCAACAAAGTATTATTCTTCTCAACCACAAGTAGGAATGTAAATAATTCAGAATATTTCTTAAATTCCTTTTCATGATATTGTTGTGGAACAACACATTTGAAGTGTGAAGAATTGAAAAAGATTCTCAAGTAAGTCATCACTAGTGATAGTATCTCCATATAATTTTAATATGATATTTACTTTGTATCTTTAGAATTGGAGATGTATCTATTCATATCGAGCTTTCGATAACACCGTAAATTTTAGATGGTCATAACAATCCTTCAAACTGATACATAATTCAAACAAATATTTCACAATTAAATATTCAACTTTTAGCCCCTCAAGAAGATGATGACTAAGAAAAATCATGGTCTTCGCTTTATCTTGACTTCATGCTTTATTTTCTTGTTTGATAGATTCCTCAAGACCTTTAGCGTCAAAGTAAATTTCAGCATTAAAGACCCATGACAAATAATGCTTTCCGATAATCTCAAATGGCACAAATTTAAATTTTGACAGATTTGACGTGATAGAAACTAAAAACAAAAGACGATCTAGACATAACAAAGTTGACTAAAACTAAATTCTGAAGCAAATAAATATAATAGATCCTAAAATATATATTCATATAAAAATAAGTTGGTTACTAATTAATGAAACCCTAAAAGCAATGATAATATATGATATTAAAATTTGGTGAGAAATCACAAGATATTAGTTTACAGTATGTAATTAATATGTTATTTAATTATTTTTTTAGATCTATCATTTCAAAACTAAAATCAACAATAGAGTAATACATTAAATAATAAACCTATTAAAAAATACATAAAATTAATTATAATATAACATACATAAATAAAAATTTAAATAGTATCATAAGATGTTCAAGAACAAAAATAGGCATTTGAATATCATTCCAGTTCCCCTCTTTGCTTTGCCTATGATTCTTGTTAGGGTTTTGTCCTGATTTTCTTACCTTATTTGGAGTTTATTTTTTCCTAAAAGAAAAGATAAAACATTATAAATGTTTTTACATTTTCTGAAAGGAAAATATAATATTTTTCCATATTTGAGTTAATCTTTCATTGGAAGAAAAGTTTGGAAATCTATAAATTGAAGACTCCTCTTCTCATATCAAAAACACAAGAGCATCCACAATGTAGTTTATGGGGAGATTTTCTCTTAAACATAATTATGTTTTTTTTTAATATTATATTAGTTTTATAATATGTAGGTTACTTGACCAAACACTATTAATAATATGTTTTTAGTATGATTTTATTTGTCGTCTAATTTATCAATCATATGATTTGCAAATTATAAGCTGCCGCATAACGCCCTAATCACCTTAATAACCCAACAAGTGGTATCAGAACATATGGTTCAATGATCCAATGGTTCAACAAGATTGAAGAAATGTTAAAGTGGTTTCTAATCAATTTGCAACAACTTTGATGATAATGAAGATTTTTGTTAAGCTACATGTGGAGAAAATTTTCAAATATATTTTCAACAATCCTGTTGCTCTATTCTTAAAAACAAAATTAATTTTCAACTCCAGCAAACTTTTAATGCTCGGGCTCCACTTTTAACTCATGCATCTTACTTTTAACGCATGAGCTCCACTTTTAACTCATGCATATTATTTTTAACGCATGAGCTCCACTTTCAACCCTGATCATAACTTTTAACACAGGGCTCCAATATTAACTATATCAATTTTTAAATCATGATAAGCAACAGTGATACATGAAGATTGTGTGAAGAAAGAGGATCAAGATTATGATGCAAGAAAATTCAAGCCAAAAGGGGAGATTTGTTAGGGTTTTGTCCTGATTTTCTTACCTTATTTGGAGTTTATTTTTTCCTAAAAGAAAAGATAAAACATTACCATAAATGTTTTTACATTTTCTGAAAGGAAAATATAATATTCTTCCATATTTGAGTTATTCTTTCATCGGAAGAAAAGTTTGGAAATCTATAAATTGAAGACTCCTCTTCTCATATCAAAAACACAAGAGCATCCACAATGTAGTTTATGGGGAGATTTTCACTTAAACATATTTATGTTTTTTTTAATATTATATTAGTTTTATAATATGTAGGTCACTTGACCAAACACTATTAATAATATATTTTTAGTATGATTTTATTTGTCGTCTAATTTATCAATCATATGATTTGCAAATTATAAGCTTCCGCATAACGCCCTAATCACCTTAATAACCCAACAATTCTCCCCTTCTCAACACACCAATAATACTTAAGAGAAAAAGAAATATATATACTCAACTTCAGTTTCTTGATTTCTTTACATCTTGTTATTGTAATCCATATTCAAAATTCGAAAACAAATTATGATAATATTTATTTATTTATACTATGTAAATATAAAAATAGCTAAAAAAGTTCTATACATAGTAAAGTTAAAATACTTTCTCCATCCATTTTTACTTGTCACTTATTTCTAAAATAGATTCATTTTTACTTGTCGCTTTTGACTTATTAAGAAAAGACAATAATTTTTTTTTCATGTTTTAGCCTCAGTATTAAATATTTATTTTCCAGATCATTTTTAAAGACATCATTTAATAGGAATAATTTGGAAAAATATCGGTGAAACCGTGAAGAAAGAAAAAAATAGGTGAAAACGTGACAGATGGGGAAAAAATTTACTCGGTTAAAACCTAGAAAAAAGGGTAATGGGTAGTGGATGTATTTTTTTTCTTTTTTATCAGTTAGTGGTGTAGAAGTTGGTCTAATGTTGGACTGTTTTGAGAAATGAAAGAAAAGAAAAATAATAATATTTGGATACAAATTATTTTCTAAAATATTGACATTTTGACATTTTGAATAATTATTTTAAAGTGTAGATGTTTTTACTAATTATGTTAGGGATTGTGACTAGTTTGCTAATTTTTCCTTTTCTAAATGACGGAAAATCTGTAATACATAAAATCTAAAATACAACATAATTGTTGATTTTGAAAACAAAATCAAAAGAAATCTCACTAAATAATTGGTGACTTCGAAATTACCTTTATCAATTGAGAGATTTCTTGAATTAATTGAGAGATTTGTTGAAAAAATTTGGAGAAACTTGAAGAATTAGTTTTTCATGAACAATGAGAGAGAACAATGGTGAAAACGTGAAGAAAGAGAAAATAGGTGAAAACGTGAAAGATAGGGAAAAATTTACTTCGGTTAAAACCTAGTAAAAAGGGTAATGGGTAGTGGATGTATTGTTTTTTTTCTTTTTTACCGGTTAGTGATGTAGAAGTTTGTCCAATGTTGGACTAATTTGAGAAATAAAAGGAAAGAATAATAATAATATTTGGATACAAAATATTTTCTAAATTATTGACATTTTGTATAATTATTTTAAAGTGTAGATGTTTTTACTAATTATGTTATGAAATTGTGACTAGTTTGTTAATTTTACCTTTTCTAAATGAAGGAAAATCCGTAATACATAAAATTTGAAATACAACACAATTGGTGATTTTGCAAAGTAAATCAAAAGAAATCTCACTAAATAATTGGTGACTTCGAAATTACCTTTATCTACTGAGAGATTTCTTGAATTAATTGAGAGATTTGTTAAACAAATTGGGAGAAACTTGAAGAATTAATTTTCTTGAACAATGAGCGAGAGAACAATGGTGAAAACATGAAGAAAGAGAAAATATATGAAAACGTGAAAAATGGGGAAAAAATTTACCGGGGTTAAAACCTAAAAGGAAGGGTAATGGATAGTGGATGTATTTTTTTTTCTTTTTTACCGGTTAGTGGTGTAAAAGTCGGTCCAACGTTGGACTATTTTGATAAATAAAAGGAAAGAAAAATAACAATATTTGGATACAAAATATTTTCTAAAATATTGACATTTTGTTATTTTTAATAATTATTTTAAAGTGTAGATGTTTTTACTTATTATTTTAGGGATTGTAACTAGTTTCTAATTTTCCCTGTTCTAAATGAAGGAAAATCCTTAATACAAAAATTTGAAATCCAACATAATTGGTGATTTTGAAAACAAAATCAAAAGAAATCTCACTAAATAACTGGTGACTTCGAAATTACCTTTATCAATTGAGAGATTTCTTCAATTAATTGAGAGATTTGTTGAACAAATTAGGAGAAACTTGAAGAATTAGTTTATCATGAACAATGAGGGAGAGAACAATGGTGAAAACGTGAAGAAAGAGAAAATAGGTGAAAATGTTAAAGATGAGAAAAAATTTGCTGGGGTTAAAACATAGAAAGAAGGGTAATGGGTAGTGGATGCATTTTTTTTTCTTTTTTACTGGTTAGTGGTGTAGAAGCTGGTCCAATGTTTGACGATTTTGAGATAAAAAGAAAAAAGAATAATAATATTTGGATACAAATTATTTTCTAAAATATTGACAATTTGAATAATTATTTAAAGTGTAGATGTTTTTTCTAATTATGTTAAGGATTGAGACTAGTTTTGTAATTTTCCCTTTTCTAAATGACGGAAAATTCGTACTACATAAAATCTGAAATACAACATAATTAGTGATTTTTAAAATAAAATTAAAAAAACTCTCACTAAATAATTGGTGACTTCGAAATTACCTTTATCAATTGAAAGATTTCTTGAACTAATTGAAAGATTTGTTGAACAAAATAGGGAGAAACTTGAAGAATCAGTTTTTCTTGAACAATGAGCGAGAGAACAATGGTGAAAAGGTGAAGAAAGAAAAAATAGGTGAAAACATGAAAGATGGCGTAAAAAATTATTGGAGTTAAAACCTAGATAGAAGGATAATGGATAGTGGATGTATTTTTTTTCTTTTTTACTGGTTAGTGGTGTAGAAGTTGGTCCAACGTTGGACTGTTTTGAGAAATAAATAGAAAGAAAAATAATAATATTTAGATACGAATTATTTTCTAAAATATTGACATTTTGAATAATTATTTTAACGTGTAGATGTTTTTACTAATTATGTTCGGGGTGTGACTAGTTTGCTTATTTTCTCTTTTCTCAATGACAAAAAATTTGTAATACATAAAAGCTGAATACAACATAATTGGTGATTTTGAAAACAAAATCAAAAGAAATCTCACTAAATAATTGGTGACTTTGAAATTACCTTTATCAATTGAGAGATTTCTTGAATTAATTGAAAGATATGTTGAACAAATTAGGAGAAACTTGAAGAATTAGTTTTTCTTGAACAATGAGCGAGAGAACAATGGTGAAAACGTGAAAAAAGAGAAAATAGGTGAAAACGTATTAAAAGATGGGGGAAAAATTTACTGCGGTTAAAACTTAGAAAGAAGGGTAATGGATAGTGAATGTATTTTTTTCTTTTTTACCGGTTAGTGGTGTAGAAGTTGGTCCAATGTTGAACTGTTTTGAGAAATAAAAGGAAAGAAAAATAATAATATTTGAATACAAATTATTTTTAAAAATATTGACATTTTGAATAATTATTTTTAAGTGTAGATGTTTTTACTAATTATGTTAGGGGTGTGACTAGTTTGCTAATTTTTCGTTTTCTAAATGACGGAAAAATTTGTAATACATAAAATCCGAAATACAACATAATTGGTGATTTTGAAAACAAAATCAAAAGAAATCTAACTAAATAATTGGTGACTTCGAAATTACCTTTATCAATTGAGAGATTTCTTGAATTAATTGAGAGATTTGTTGAATAAATTGGGAGAAGCTTGACGAATTAGTGTTTCTTCAACAATAAGGGCGAGAACAATGGTGAAAACGGGAAGAAAGAGAAAATAGGTGAAAACGTGAAAGATGGAGAAACAATTTACTAAGGTTAAAACCTAGAAAGAAGGGTAATGAGTAGTGGATGTATTTTTTTTTCTTTTTTACTGGTTAGTGGTTTAGAAGTTGGTCCAACGTTGGACTGTTTTGAAAATAAAAAGAAAGAAAAATAAGAGGAAAAACATAGAGTGACACCTGAAATTGTCTCGAATTTTCAAAAGACACATTAACTATGTAGACGTCTTATTGCCCCCCTAAACAATTTTAAAGTGAAATTATTACATCATTTTTAGGTCAATCTCATATTTTAAAAAGTAAGTGTTATCACACACCAATCATTATGGGACACGTGTTAATTTAATTTAAAATATAATTTTTTTTCATTTTAATTTTTTCTTTACCTTTTTTTTTCTCTCTTACTTTTGCTTATTTTATATTTATTACTTTTATTTTAATTTTATCCTACATTTCACTTCACCTTCCATCCCACCCTACCCACCCCCACTTTCAAGCTGACCTCCTTCCTCCATTTTCTTTCTTCTTCTTTACCTTTCACTTTCATCCTTCCCCACCTTCGTCAAGCTGTGTCCCTTTCCATTATTGTTTTTTCTTTTTTTTTTCTTCTCCCGTCAAATTCCTTTCTTTCCAATGCATTATTTTTCAAACTTTGTTGAGTTAGTGTTAACAAAACTAATTATTTTTCTAAGAAAATTTAAAATTTTGAAAGTATCATCAATTAATTTATCTTCTTTTCATATAACTTCAAAATTTAAAATAACAATTTTGAAAGAATAAATGTATTCCCCCAAAATTGAAAGAGCTTGATGAAATCCGGATAATAAAGTTAAATGATACCTCCTAATCATTTTGAAATCTAATGGGTTCATCAAATTGTTCGAAATTTTTTTAAAAATTAGATAAAGGTTTAAAATTGAAGAGACTTAAACTAATAATAGTAAAAAAAAAAAAAAAAAAAAAAAAGGAAAAAATGAGGCAAAATTGTGGTAAAAATTGTGACATTGAAAGTGGAGAGTTTTAATGAAGATCACAATGAGTTTTCGAAGAAGAAAGAAGAAAGAAAGAAAGAGGAAAAATAACAAATAAAAAAAAGTTAAAATAATAAGAAAAACAATAAAATTATATTTTATAACAAAATACCTATAAAAATAAAGTTATATTCATTATTTTACTGTGGTCGCGCTCTTTAAAGAGAGTGCATACACTCTCTATGCCAAGTGAACGAAAAAAGATGTAATAATATCAGTTCAAGATTGTTTAGGGGGTAATAGGACGTCCGCATAATTAAGGTGTCTTTTTGAAAATTCGAGACAACTTCAGGTGTCACTTTATGTGTTTTCTCTAAAAATAATAATATTTGGATACAAACTATTTTCTAAAATATTGACATTTTGAATAATTATTTTAAAGTGTAGATATTTTTACTAATTATATTAGAGATTCTGACTAGTTTGCTAATTTTCCTTTTTCTTAATGAGTGCGTCAAGTCAAAATGAGACAAGTAAAAATGAACGGAGGAAGTAGCTCATAACTCAATAAATAATAAGAGTTTAAATATATTAAATATAAATAATCAAATTAACTAACTAAAATAAAATAAACAAGACATGCGTTCATTAAATTATAATTATACCTAAAATAGGAATTTATTGATAATAATGTTGCAATGCTAAATGGGTCCCAAGAATATTCATTTTATTTACCACAATAAACTAGGTATAAATTTAAGGTTGGGTATCACTATTTGGGTACGGTTTGTTGGTAGTATTTATTAAAATGTCACCGCTTGCTGCTTCTCTTTTGAACCGCCATACCCTTTTCTTCTTATCCTTTCTAGAAAAGCCCTAGTCAAACATTTTAGAGTTTTTTCCCCAGCTCTTTTCTCCTGCTCTTTGTTGTTTTTTTGTTTCGTAATTTTGGTTCGTCTTTGGATCTGTGAGTTACTTGACATGGATATCCGCAAGAGAAACAGGAATGAAGCTGGTTTTAATAGCAATGGTGGTTTCAAAAAGGCTAAGCCAGGTTTGTGTTTATATTTTGTGCTTTTACTTTTAGATCTACTATAGGTTGCTTTCAACTCTCTTGTGATGTTGTGGTTGTAGAAGCATTTTTATTGTATTTCTGATAGGTTTTTTTTATTCCTAATTTTATTCATCTGTCAAAAAATTGGATTTTGTTTTGATGAAAAGCTCACGCCAAGGCTTGGTGCTGCTTACTCCCTCCTCTGTAACTGACTGCAACTGAGTTTGATTTATTTAATATGTTATTGCCTATTGGCAATTGAAGAAAATATAGAGTGATGGGTGAAAAATTAGATTTGTTGAAGCAAAATTTATTATTCTTGGGTTGTTAAATGAATTTGAATTCTTCAACTGTGAAAAGGTTTGTATAAATATTAAAATGTGCTGGAATATTTTGTGGAAGGATGTTATTATATAAACATTTAATTATGTATAATCAATGGTTGATCTGGGATTTAAAGATAATGGGTGCTCTCTTGCATTAAGGGTAAACCTAAACTAATCACAGTAAAAAGAAATATTAGTCTATTAGTTTAGCTGATTTCGGGTTAATTATGTATAATCAATTCAATTTTTGGTTCATATGATCATTAAACCAAAATGAGTTTTGTTTTGTTTTTCAATAGGTTAGATATGTTCTATGTTCACTATCAAAGCAGAAAAAAGAAAATTCCATTCAAGAGAATATTGTCTTTTAAACAAATACAAAGTATCAATGTAATAAATTTTTTAAATAATTTGAAATGTTCAAATTAGATATCTTCTATAATATTCTTTGATGGTAATATTTTTCTAACCTTATATAATATCCAACAAGAGCTAGGCTTACGAATAAAACATTTACTATTATATTATGGGAGTGTGGAGCTTGACAGAAAAAAATTCCAAAAGTATACAAGGGTGATGTGTCCCAGTAACTCTTCCATTTTCCGTTTCACTTGTTAACCTAACTTTATATTTTCTATCTAAAAGAATTGGTCTCTCTTAATCAAAGATATGATTAAATATCATTTCAAACAGTTCAGCGTAATTACTAACCTATAGTCCATGTTGGAGTTCTCAAGTTCGAAACTCTATGCCAGCGAAAGCAATGGGTCTGCCTTCTGGGTCGAGCTCGTCGCACCGGGCTTGCCTAGTGCGGGTTACCTCTCCTGTGTGGTTTGCAGACTATTGCATATGAGCGGGAGTTTTACCTTGCGCACAGGGTAGTGGTCGCCGGTTTCCCTTGTCATAAAAAAAAAAAAGTGGTAAATAAATAAGAGAGAAAAATCTATTTTGTCTAAATTTAACTTGAACTAGGAAAAACTGGAAGAGGAACAAAAAAGGAGAACAAGGAATGAGAAGTGATAAACAGGAAAGGAAGATTAATGTGAAACTTGGCTGAAAAAGGAAGGAAAAGATAGAACATTATGTGAACTATTATCAGATTAACATACGCTAAAAGCCAAAATAAAATAAAATAGCGGATATTGTTCAAAAGGAGGATGGAACCCTTGACCTTGCACAACCAAAATCCCGCCTTTTGGCCATAGCGCCCAGCTTCTCCAGGACAATGGGTGCTAACTATTCTATATGGCATAATTTTTAAGAAACTTCTACATAATTAACTGAATTCGTGGGTGGGTGCTTAAGCACCCCTAAGGGTACACATGGGTCTGCCCCTGTATTGAAAACCCTAAAGAACCTCTAAATTGAAATTTAATATAGTTACTTTGTATGATGAGTGGAGTATCTTATAGTATTCACCTTATGTCACAAGGTAATTATTGTTATACCGGTAATAAGAAATATAATGTCTGTCTAATTTAAATCTAGCATCAATTTTAAACAACTCACTAAATTCTAACTGGTAAAAAATTAATTAATTTGGTGCAACAGAAATGGACTCGTTATCAAGTGGTATAGGAAGCAAATCAAAGCCGTGCACAAAGTTTTTCAGGTACAAATCTTTGCCTATCTAATGTAATGTTGAAGCGTAACCCTCAATTTATTGTGGACTTCAGTTGATGTCCAGTGGAACGATTCATAATTTCTAGTACTACTACTCTTGGCACAAGCGCCAAAAGAAAATATTCTGCTCGTGAGATTCCCAATAGCTCTAAAAGCATAATGATAATATTTTTTGCTGAGATAAATATTGTCAGCTATTACGTATTCGGAGAAATTATAAGGTTTACATACAAGCTAATGTTAACAATCTTTGCCGAGATAGCATTCCCAGCTGTAATGGAGATGGAGTGAGAAAACAATATGGTCACTCAGTGACATTTATGGTTTCTTATGTCCCAATAATCGTGTAATTGTCTGCCTAATAATTACTGTGACTGTTGTTCTTCTCCTTTCTGTAATATATTAGATAGAATGTATGTGATTCTTCCTGTTATTTACCAAGGTATGCTAACTTTTCCAGTTTAACTCTTATAATCTGCATAGGAATATCTACTAATATTAATGATTTTGATGCCCATAATCTTGTGAACTTGTTATGACAGTCTGAGAGCTATTCTAAGTTGGTTTACCATCCTAATAAGTGAATTACTGTAAAAAGTTTTGAGATGGAAATGCTTGGGAATCTGTAAGCTCCAATTCTGTTTACCTCAATCCTTTGTGCATCCTCTTAACAGTTTCCATTAATCATGTGAATAGTTCTGCAGTGAAGTTTTCTGAGTCCCCTTTGACGGTTGGGAGAACATAGAAGTATATATAATTTAGATTTTATTTTGATTTTAAAAGAATAATGTGATCAGATGGAAGTGGTGTCCTACTATTTGGGTCATGACTGTTGATTGCACAGAAGATATGGCCTAGCCTTTTCCCCACTAGAAGCGTTGATACTTTGTCTATGGATGAGGCAGTTTTATGTGTTAATTATTTTTGAAACTCATTTTAGTCCAGCCAGGCTGCTTAGCTTTCTGTGTGTTCTTATTTTTTCCAGCCAAGTTTGTAGGCTAGAGAAGTTTTGCAAGGGGGGAAGGGGTATTATTTTAAATGATTTTTCTTTTCTATTGGTTTTTTAAAACAAAATTTAGTGTCGGTGCAAACTAATAGTCTTTATGTCTGCTTTCAAGCGGGAAAAGGCGAGAATCGCTCATCGACTTCTGGGAAGTTGGATTATATAACCTGGACTCTCCAATCCTCCTTCATGCTCATTGTCTTTGGAAATTATATTATATAACTCTGAGGCTCTCCCCATCCTACTTCATGCAGCCAGCTTACATGATTAAATCGATCTTAAGTTATGACTGTCAAACATGATAACTTCACTTCATAGCCCAGGAAAAAGACCCTTATTGCTTGGTTAGGTGTAATTGGAGAATTTGTATTGTATTTAGAGAGTACTTGTGCTAATATTTTAGCCTAGTTGTGTGGATAGAGTGATTATCTGCTTGCAATCTGCTGTCTGCGTTATTCATGCTTCTAAATGAAATGAGAAATCTTCTTTTAGGCTGATTTTTTAACTTGATCTTGTTCTTCTGCAGCACTGTTGGCTGCCCTTTTGGTGAGAACTGCCATTTTCTTCATTATGTTCCTGGTGGCTATAATGCTGTGGCGAAGATGATGAATATCGCACCATCTCCAGCATCACCTATTGCCAGTGGGAATACTCCTGCTGTGAAAACCAAAATTTGCAGCAAATTCAACACAGCTGAGGGATGCAAATTTGGGGACAAATGCCGTTTTGCTCATGGGGAGTGGGAAATTGGCAAGCCTATTGTGCCATCACCATGTGCCATGGGTGTTGGACCTATTCCTGACCGTTTTGGTGGGCGAAGGGAGCCTCCTGTTTCAGGAGCTGCTGCTAGCTTTGGTATGTCAGCCACTGCAAAGATCAGTGTGGATGCTTTCCATGTGGGACCCATCATTGGAAAGGGCGGAGTGAACTCTAAGCAGATCTGTCGGCAGACAGGAGCCAAGCTGGCAATCCGTGAGCATGAAATAGATAAAAATCTGAGGAACATTGAGCTTGAAGGCACATTTGAACAAATTTCGCGGGCTAGCGCCATGGTGAGAGAGCTGATCAGCAACCTTGGATCAGTTGGTGGCCCAGGAAGAACTGCAGTACAGGGTGGACCTGCACCTCCAATGAGCAACTACAAGACTAAGCTGTGCGAAAATTTTGCTAAAGGTTCTTGCACTTTTGGAGAAAGGTGCCACTTCGCCCATGGTGATGCTGAATTGCGCAAAACAGGGGGGTGAGCTTTACAGGTACCTTAGTCATTGTAGTCCCTTGCTATGTGGGAAGCCCGATTATGCTGATCCATTGTAATATTCTCAATTTTTGGTCTCTTGTAATGCGCTATTTCCATTTTCCTGGTATTAAGTTACTGTCATTTGAATGGAAAACAGAAGTACCTAATTTTAGCTGTGACATGTTTATTAGCTTTATTCCCCCCCTCTTCTGCTACAAAAAAAGGATAAAGTTAGACAATCTTTCAATCTTTATATATCTATATATACTATATTAGAAATATGAAGGTTTTTACAAAAGTTGATTGAACTTTCTGCTCTTTCATTAAAACTGACAAAATTGTCATTTATTATTTCATCTTGAATAATTGTTTGATCTTTTATTTCTTTATTTTTAATATTTAATTTAAATTAGAATTTCTTTTATATTTATAATTCATTTTTGGATTAAAATTTCTTTCTATATAGAATTCACTTTTGGTGTAGGATTGTTCCACATAAATTGCGTAGGCGGCAAAGGAAAGGAAACATTAGATTTAAGTTCCAATATTTACTACCGCATTAGTTTGAGAGTTCTACTAATTAGTTTTACTTGTGTTAGTTTCCAATTATAGCTCAATTAGTGAACTAGTTCGTTTTTTTGCGTGACTATAAAAATATTATTAAATTGTTAATGTAATATTTTTTTTAATGCAAACAACAACATATCTAGTGAAATTTTATAAGTGAGGTCTTAGGAGGATAGAAGGGACATAGACTTTGTCGCTACATTATTTTTGAAAAATGATAGGCTTCAAATTCAGGTACAAAGGAGACATTAAAGAAAATACAAGTAGTGATAAGGTAACGGTGCGAAATCTATTACAAAATAACAATACAATAATGTGATAGTTGAAACTTACTAAACAACAAACTAGGATACATTATAGAAAACAATAATACCAATGATAAGCTCAGCTAAATAATACAAACCACTAGCCACCCTAAATCTCTAACTAACCTTCTACCTTAATATGTGTTATCTATATCTTTTTATTTAAAGATATGCTATCGGTAATCTAAAGTTTCATCATATCTCGTTTATCACCTTTCCCCAATACTTTTTTAGCTTACCTCTGTCTCTCTTCGTACTTGTTATAACCAACCTCTCATACCTCCTCAATGGTGCGTCTACACATCTCCTTTTCACATGTTCAAATCATTTCAGTCTCACTTCTCTCATCTTGTCCACCATCGAGGCTACTTCCACCTTATCCAAAATAACCTCATTTCTAATTTTATCGCTCTAGTATGATCACATATCTACCTCAACATCCTTATCTTTGCAATAGTATCGTGGAAATTTTTGACTGACTAACAATCTGCCCTATACAATAATGTTGGTCTAACCACCACTCAATAAGATTTACATTTGAGTTTCGACTGTACCTTTTATCACATAGGACATCAGAGGCGAGCCTCTAGTCCATTCACGTTGCACCAATATGATGTGTGATATCAGGTTGATGTCCCATTCCCTTAAATTATAAACCCAAGATACTTGAAGTTGTCTCTCTTGGAAATATTTTTAATGTCAAGCCTCACTTCCATGCCTACCTCATGCATCATCATGAAATTCACACTCCACATACTCTGTCTTGGTCCTTACTCAATTTGAACTCTTTAATCTCCAAAGTTTGTCTCCACGCCTATAACTTAGTATTTGCGCCACTGCACGTCTTGTCAATTAATACTATGTCATCCGATAGTAACATACACCACGACACTTCATCTTGAATATCCCTCGTCAATTCATCTAATATGAAGGCAAGACTAAGAGTTGATCCCTGGTGTAACCCTATCTCCACATGGAGGTGCTCTGAGTCTCCTCCTACCATTTTTATCCGCGTTTGAGCTCCTTCGTACATATCCTTTAGTGCCCTAAATACAAGCCACTGATACACTTCTAGTCTCTGGGCATCTACACAAAACTTCCCTTGATACTTTGTCATGGACTTTCTCAAGGTTGATGAACATCATATATAAGTCATTCTTTATTTTTTGATACTTCTCTATTGGCCTCCTCACAAGATGGATGACTGATGTGGTCAATCACCTTGGCATGAATCCAAATTTAAATCTTCTTAGTCTTTAAATTTAAACAGATTGGATCTTAAGCTCTAAGCTATCTATATTTTCATTTATTTTCCTTTTATTTTTATAAAAATTAAAATTTTTTAATATTAGAATAATAATACTACTACTAATAATAATAACAATAATAATCATATATTATTATGAGTGGGAAAAAATTTAAGCAAAAATTAGATTACCATTTTACCCTACATTAAATTAAAATGTTATAAACTATTTTATAAGTTAAATATTAAACGATAAATCATCATATTAATACATGATTCATCTATTTCCACTAACTCTCCATTATGTAAATATAATAACTCCCACTGATTATGTTCTTATGATTTTTACTTCCAATTATGTGTTTATGCACGGAAGTCTAAATATACATATTAATTAACTTTTCATCTCGCATAATAATTATCTTCTTTATTATATTAGATATGTTAATATGCATTTATGTATTACCTTTCGGTATCCTTTCTATCACTTTATCATATGCACAGTTTCATAATTTTTTTCTTAAAAAAATTATTGATTTTTGTGGCTACTTTTCAACACCCGTTGGAGGTACATAATTTTATTTTTTGGCTCTATTATTAGTAATTAGCACAAATGATTCTCTCTTTAACCCATAACATTTGAGTTTTCATTTTTTTCTATACTTTTTGTTAGCACAACTATATATATATATATATATATATATATATAGGTAGCAACAACTCTAACTTTGGAATTTTTTTTGAAGGTTTCATATGATAACTGTCATTCCTTTAATTCGATGTGAATTTAGTTCTTTTAAAATATTTCTTAGTTCATATATATAGTTTTCTTTTTTATCTACAAAATTTACTTTTGAATGTAGTTATGCTAATCTTACTTTTGATTTTTTTGATAATTCATTCATTTAAGTTTTTTTCCTCCTAAAAAGTTATAAATTTATTGATGTGTTGTTTTGATTTTAATTAATATTTTTTTTAGCTTGATTTCTTTGTTTTAAACAAAATACTTGATCAGAGGTATGATTTCTTTTTATACAGTAATAATTGAATTTTCTCCCTAGACGAAGAAGTTGAATTCACATTTTTATATGAATTTTAATTACTAAATCAAAGGTATATTTAGTTGTCATTAACTTTCATCTTCTTTTTATTCCCCTAAGATGATAAAAAGGCACGCTTATGTATTATGTATATATTTTTTTATCTGCTTATAATTAATTTAGTTATGTTATTTATATATTACTATTTTTTCCAGTGGATTTTAATGTTATAACATAAGATTTGTTTTTAGGAGTAATATTTTTTTTTTTAGTATTGAAAGTCATGTACATATTTAAATTATATCTTATCTAAAAGCAAAATTACTTTCCATCAATGAACAACTTAAGTAATCACTTTATCTTAATTATTCTTTGTAATTAGATATCAGTATTAATAAGTGTGAGTCCTAAAACTACCAAACCAATTAATAATCTCCACGTACCTCAAAACTATCAAACCAATAAATAATCTCCACTTAGACTAAGACTATTACTGTAAATTTTATTTCCTTTATTCTTTGCTTCTTTCCTTAACACGTAGACTAAGACTATTACTGTAGATTTTATTTTCTTTATTCTTCACTTCTTTCCTTAAGTGAAACGTGTACAATCTTATGCAAATTCACGCCATTTTACTTTCAAGTTTCACGATATCTCAATGCACAAAATGCTACTATTACTAGATTTTATTTCCTTTATTCTTCACTTCTTTCCTTAAGTGGAATGTGTACAGTCTTACGCAAATTCACGTCATTTTACTTTTAAGTTTCACAATATCTCAATGCACAAAATGCTACTTTACTTTCAAGGTTCCCAATATCTCAATGCACAAAATGCTACTTCCTCCGTCCACTTTAAATTGTCATGATTTTCTTTTTAAAGTCAAACAATAAGAACTCTGACTAACATTTTATGATGTACTTTTTCATCACATTGATATGTAAAAATTACAATTTATAGTACTTTACGTATAGTTTTTGAATATCTAAATTTTCTGTTTAAAATATTGAATTAATGTAATCTAATTTAACTTTAAAAATTAGTTAAATCTGTTGCGTACCTAATGCTGGCGCAACTTAACCTTGAGAAGAAGCAACAACAGTTGGAGATATTCTGAAAATCCCAGCGGAGAGAAATGGAGAACGCTAACGATTTCAAGAACAATCTGCTACTTCCACCTACCCGCATCAAGAAGATCATGAAGAAGGACGAGGATGTCCGGATGGTCGCGGCTGAAGCACCTATTTTGCTCGCTAAGGCATGTGAGTTGTTCATTCAAGACCTCACCCTTCGTTGCCGGGCTTAACGTTGAGGAAAATCATCGACGTATTCTGAAGGAGGATGACCTTACTGATGTGATTATGCAGTCTGACAATTTCGATTTCCTTCTTGACGTTGTTCATGGGGATGATGCAACCGACCCCTTCACACTAAGTTTTGTTCCGTTCTATGCTGCTGGAGGCAACAATGGAAAGGATGGTAATAATCTTGATCATTAAAGGTAACTTTCTCATTTCATTAATTCACACCTATAAAAATACAAAAAGTACTGACAACATACTCTTTCTTTATAATGTTTGATAATATGGGTTCTGATGTTCAATATCCCGCTCGTGGTTAGTGGTACCTTTATCAACGAGCATCAGTATTGATGAGTCCTCATCACTTCGAGAACAACCCTTATCTTTCTTCTCAGTTATTACTTTGAGTTTTAGACAGTTGGAATTAGCTAGGGATTTGTCCTACCAACTCCTACTAGTAGAGGCTTTCAGACAACCATCTATAGATTTCTTATGTTATTTCTTTCAGATATTAGTTTATTAGGTTATCTCAGTGTTATGAGCTTTATATAGATGTTTCAGATTTAGCTTCCGTGTTTATGTCCCAATTTTATATTAATTTATGTTAATCTTAGCGTCATGTCATGTCATGTCATGAGGTTAGCTTGGAGTCATGACTTATGGCTCTAAGCACTGTGTCACGTCTAGAGGTAATCTCAGAGCGTGATCCTAAGCTTACAAAGAAAATTCTTGATTCATATAAGTTCTAAACTTGAATTATTCTATAAGTTTGATCTTGCTTTATCAAGGTATAGTTCATAGTCTAAGATACACCAGATTCAACACATTGTATGCATACATGAAAACTGACCAAAGTTTCTTAATATTTTTTTATTCGTTTTGTTTTTGCGATATGTGGATGATTATTGGAAAATATGATTTGGATATCTTAAAAAATATATTTTTATTAATGTCTAGGTTCATTTGTTAATATCTTGATATAATTAGTATTTAATATGATAATTATCTAACAATTTTATTGTTATATCTAACAATTTTCCTGTTCTAGCCCTGAATTGTTAACTAGGTGTTGTTCGAATTGTTATGATGTTTCAGTTTAGTACTTTAAAATTGAAGCATACATTAAGAAGATAATATGTCAAACACGCGGGTACAATATCTCTCCAGATGGTCAGGTATACTGTTTTTCATTTATTTACCAATTTGGTACACTTCTATCTGTGAGCAAGATTTGAAAGTGCAAAATTTCACGCTCTACTAATTCGTTCAATCATCTATCTATTTATCGAAAAAGAAAAAAAAATATTTTTTCATCGCGCTCTTACATTAGGTTTCCCCATTCATCAAACCAATTATTTGTTGGAACAAGAATTTTTTTTTTTTTTGCTTAAACGATCTAGCTTATGAAGAAACTATTCCAATGCAACTGATATTCCATACTATTATCCACCAATGAATCAAAAAAAGTTAGTGTAAATGTAAACTAAGGACTTCGTTATTGAAAAAGGAGGAAAAAGAAAAAAGTCATAAATAGTATTATGAGTTTGCATCTTTGCCAAAAAAAAAAATAAAAAAAATAAAAAATTAAAATTTTTACCTTATTTACTTGCGCTCTTTTAGTAAGAAAGTCAAAATTAACTAAATCAGAAATAGATTTAATATTACATTTGAAGTCAATATGATCGAAGTTCTATTTATAGAAGGAATTATAATTATAGTTTGAAATTCAAAACTTTTTTCAAGATAAGATTTAAAAGATCGAAGAAAATATAAGGAAGAAAATTTAGCAAGAAAAATCACAGTTCATGCATATAGCCCAACTCTCTGTTCAACAGTAACAAAAAATGATTACAATCATATATCAATTATTAAAACATTACACCAATAACTTTTGTCACTGTGTTAGTTGAAAATTTTGAAGAAAAAAAACTAAGAACTTTCTTTCTGAAAAAAGGAGAAAAACGAAAAAACTTCATAAATAGTAGGTGCCTAAATAATAGTATTTTCAATTTGATATTTTAAAAAGAGAAAAAAAAGTTAGTAGATGATGATATGAATATTAGTATTCATATCTAATTCACCCAAAAAAACAAGAATGAAAAGCTTCAACACTAAGAATGGGCTGGTTAGACGGGTGGTGACATATATATATATATATATATATATATATATATATATATATATATATATATATTATTCTGTTAAGTTCAAGATAAAAATTGTAATTATTTGTTTTCCAGTTGCATCTTCTCAAGACATGTCTAGGGAAGAAAGAAGGGTGATTTTTGAAGTCTATAAACTAGTATTAACTGGAAACATATATTATACATGGCAAGAGAGGAACATCAAAGAATCCACTAACGAAGAATAAAATTGATGAACAATTTAAATTTTGATGAAGAATTGATCAATCAAATATTTGAATGAAAATATTGATACTTATGTAAGATCATGAGAATTGTAGGAACCAAATTTGTAATAATCATATTTTATTTTGCGGAGAGAGAATAATGATTTTCCCATTGAGAGAGAGAGAGAGATGCAAAAATATGTATGAACACACAAGTGGTTTTTCCTTTAGAAAATGAAAACTCGTGTTAACACAAAATAAAGACCGAAAATTTAGCCCATAAATAATGTCTAAAATCTAATAAAACATTCCTTTTCTAATTTATTTCAATCTACTATATACAAAATTATATTTCTTAAAGATTTAAAACGTATCTTAAGTTTTGTAATGTTGCGTCTAATTTATTTATGGGGGTGTGATTTTCTCATAATTTATCTATGACACTCCTCACTATTAATAAGATTTTCATTTAATTAAAATAAGTGTATGGCGTCAATTCCCTCATTTGCTTACCACAATTGCATTGTACCTCAAGCATTGACACTTATACCTTCATTACGTTTAGCCAATTTGTAATTAGTTTTCTTTCTCCTTTGTATATATAAGCACCAAGATTTATCTTACTTCCATTTTTGTCTGTGTTAATATAGGAAAAATCGCTCCTTGTCCAAAATTTCATGAAAAATGACTCTGAGCAATCGATGGTGAATGCAGCGGCAGCGGAGTGAATTTAACAATTACTCTATTGTATTAGAAAAATGTGTATATGTACCACTTACCAACACAATAATAAAACAAGTTTAATGCGTATATACGTTTAACCAAATAGGCTTTGTTTGGTTGCAAAATAACTTAGTGGACAGAATGAGGTACATGAGAATTTGAGAAGGTCTGGAAAAAAAGAAAGAAATTGAGAAGACAAATAAATTAACTAATTCTGTTCTCTTTTATAAAATAAAACAAAATTAGAATAATGCAATATATGACTTGTAAAGCTAATTTTTCTTGCAAAGAAAACAAGAAACATGAAGTTACTTTATTCACTTGTCGTCATTGTTGGTAAAATAACAAATATTTTATATATACATTAACATGCTTAAAGTGTTGAATCTAAATCAATTTTTTTCAAAGAGGCACAGTATAGATCAATTCAAAGATAAAAAGAAACATCAGGAATGTGAGATTTTTATCAATTTGAAAAGATTAACAACGGTGGTACATAACCCAATCCATGTGATTTGAGATCGAATGAACTAGGTTCATATATGGTCAAAATTGACGGAAAAGCGACGCAGTCACTTCAATCGCTTTTTAGCTCGACGCTTTTCAAAAAGCGACGGACTGCGTCTTTTTTTTTTTGAATTTTTTTCATAAAAGTGACGGACTCCGTCTCTTTATTTTAATTTTAATTTTTTTTATTTCTAAAATGTGACGATGTCCGTCGCTTTTCTGGAAATTTTATTTTTGAAAATCCCAGAAAAGCGACGGATAGAACCACGCTGTTCGTCGCTTTTCTGGGATTTTAAAAAAAATAAAATCCAGAAAAGCGACGGAGAAAACCAAGCTATCCGTCGCTTTTCTCGAATTTTAAAAAAAGTAAAATCCTGAAAAGCGACGGACAAAAAATTGTCTAAAAAAGACGGCAAAAAGCAACAGACTGCGTCGCTTTTTTGGTCAAAATCGACGGAAAAGCGACGCAATCACTTTCGTACTTTTTAGCCCGACGCTGTCGCTTTTTGCCTTTTTTTTTTTGAATTTTTTTCATAAAAGCGACGGACTCCGTCTCTTTATTTTAACTTTCATTTTTTTATTTCTAAAATACGACGCTGTTCGTCGCTTTTCTGGGATTTTAAAAAAAAAATAATCCATAAAAGCGACGGAAAAAACCACGATGTTCGTCGCTTTTTCTACAATATTTTTGCCATTAAATGATTCTGTACACACACCTGCAAATACAATTCAATTCAATTCTACACTATTCAGCCCAATCAAACACACAATTAATTATAAACAATCTAAACAAAACATAAAATAATATTCAAAAGTATATAAATCAAAAATTAAAGAATTATAAGGTCTTTCAAAATTCGTTTAAAAAAGTTTATAAATGTCCAGAGATCTAAACTAGGGGGTGAGATCTACATAATCATCCTCATCACTCTCGTCGTCGGTGTCATCGGGAGCCGAAGTAGTAGGTCGACGAGCGAGGTTCATCACTTGTTCTTTGATTTGCTGAACGGTCTCATTCATGCTTTCTTGTTCAGCTACTCTTCTCCGCTCCGACTCTGCTAGTGCCGCTGTAAGTTTAACTATTTGATTCGACATTGCAGCAATTTGAACACCGTCAAGTGCCTCGGCTTGATGTGACGATCCAATACCTTCTAAGCCTAACTAGAGTCGTCTAATATCATTTAAATAAAATTTCTAACACCGTCAATAAACTCAGGTTTCAAATCAGCACCAGTTTCATAATGCATATTATAAATCCACAAACGATGATCCATCTCCAAAAATATAGATATTCAATTATATTATAAATAATTATTTATTTTAACTTATTTAAACAATATAACAACTTTAACTAGTTTAGTTTTGACTTAATACAACAACTAAATCCACCAACTAAACCACATTATTTATTTTAACTTATTTAAACAACTTAACAACTTTTTAACTTGAACTAGTTTAGTTTTGACTTAATTCCAACGACTAAATCCATCAACAAAACCACATTATTTATTTTAACTTATTTAAACAACTTAACAACTTTAACTAGTTTAGTTTTGAATTAATTTCAACAACTAAATCCACCAACTAAACCACATTATTTATTTTAACTTATTTAAACAACTTAACAACTTGAACTAGTTTAGTTTTGACTTAATACAACAACTAAATCCACCAACTAAGCCACATTATTTATTTTAACTTATTTAAACAACATAACAACTTTAACTAGTTTAGTTTTGACTTAATACAACAACTAAATCCACCAACTAAACCACATTATTTATTTTAACTTATTTAAACAACTTAATAACTTTTTAACTTGAAAAAATTTAGTTTTGACTTAATTCCAACGACTAAATCCATAAACAAAACCACATTATTTATTTTAACTTATTTAAACAACTTAATAACTTTTTAACTTGAACTAGTTTAGTTTTGACTTAATTCCAACGACTAAATCCATCAACAAAACTACATTATTTATTTTAACTTATTTAAACAACTTTAACTAGTTTAGTTTGACTTAATACAACAACTAATTCCACCAACTAAACCACATTATTTATTTTAACTTATTTAAACAACTCAATAACTTTTTAACTTGAACTAGTTTAGTTTTGACTTAATTCCAACGACTAAATCCATCAACAAAACCACATTATTTATTTTAACTTATTTAAACAACTTTAACTAGCTTAGTTTTGACTTAATACAACAACTAAATCCATCAACTAAACCACATTATTTATTTTAACTTATTTAAACAACTTAACAACTTTTTAACTTGAACTAGTTTAGTTTTGACTTAATTCCAATAACTAAATTCATCAACAAAACCACATTATTTATTTTAACTTATTTAAATAACTTAAAAACTTTTTTTGAACTAGTTTAGTATTGGTACTTATGCTTAACAAACACATTATTCCTAAATTAAAGCTTAATATCAACACTAGATGGACACAAATCGATCTTGCAAGAAAATCAATTTTGTCATCAATAGGATCACCTAGTGTTGGTACTTATGCTTAACAAACACATTATTCCTAAATTAAAGCTTAATATCAACACTAGATAGACACAAATCGATCTTGCAAGAAAATCAATTTTGTCATCAATAGGATCAACTAGTGTTGGTACTTATGCTTAACAAATATATTATTTGTAAAATTAAAGCTAAGTATTAATACTAGATGGACACAAACACATTATTGAAAACAATTGTACTTGAACTTAAGAAATTTAGAAGAACCAACCTTATCTCCAACTTTGATGAAAGAAGCAATTTAGTCTTGTATCTACTTTTTTAGATGTTGAGCTTCCTCAGTTGCCTAGCACGAAAAGTTCTTAAATTAGTTAAATATAAACTTCAAATCCAAGAATATATATATATATATATATATATATATATATCTAATTTCTAAACTTAATTAGTTATATATTCAAGCTAATTAGTTCCAAGTTCAAGTTCTAATTTCAAGTTCATATTCCTAATTAAGTTCAATTTATAGTAAATTCAAGTTATAATTAATTATGAGTTCTAATTAAGTTGTAATTCAAATCCCTAAAATTCCAAATTCAAACTAGCTAGCTAGTGTCCCAAATTCAAACTATTAATTAGCCTAAAATATCAAATATAATTCAAACTATTAGTCCTAATCCCAAATTCAAACTATTAGTCCTAAAATCTCAATAATAATTCAAACTAACTCAAATAATACCCAAATTCAAATAACTCCCCAAATATAATTCAAACTATTAGTCCTAAATTCCAAATTCAAACTTGTCTTAAAATCACAAATTGGAATTACTCCTAGAATTCAAAAACCAAACTATAGTGCTAAAATCCCAAATTCAAACTATTAGTAGTCCTAAAATCTCAATAATAATTCAAACTAACTCAAATAATACCCAAATTCAAACAACTCCCCAAATATAATTCAAACTATTAGTCCTAAATTCCAAATTCAAACTTGTCTTAAGATCACAAATTGGAAGTACTCCTAGAATTCAAAAACCAAACTATAGTGCTAAAATCCCAAATTCAAACTATTAGTAGTCCTAAAATCTCAATAATAATTCAAACTAGTCCTAAATTCAAAATTCAAACTAGTCTTAAAATCACAAATTCAAACTAGTCCTAAAATCCCAAAATCTAACTAGTGCTAAAATCCTAAATTCAAACTAGCTAGCTATTCCTAATCCCAAATTCAAACTATTAGTCCTAAAATCTCAATAATAATTCAAACTAACTCAAATAATACCCAAATTCAATTAAGCAAATATCTTTTTTTCATACCATAAACATTACTTACAAATTTAAGCACATAATAGACAAATTCTTTATACAAAGATATTTCCACGATTGAATGCATTATTTTACTAATACAATATTCTGATAATTTTAACAACATTTCAAAAATAACCTTTTTGCCAGTGGCTGGTGCTATCCTCGCTGGAGAAGAGGAGAGAGGGGCGAGGGGCCTCGCTAGGTGATTTCTCCTTGGTCGGTTGTTCTCACCGATGTTGGAGCTAGCGCTCTGGCGGCTGCTGTCTCTCGCGTTGCTGCCTGCTGTGGTGTTGTTGTCGCCGCCAGTCGGAGCGAAAGAGAGGAGAAGGGAAGAGAGGGAGAGAGAGAGGAGAAGCAGCAGCCTGCCGGCAGAAAGAGGAGGCAGCAGGGAAGAGAGGAGAGGAGGGGAGGTGAGGGGAGCGAGAAGCGAAGGGAGCAAAGGAGGCGGCGATGCCTCTACTGGTTTCGCCGGAGCCAAGCGGTGATGAGATAGAGGAGAGGAGATAGAGGCGGCACTTTTTGGAGAAAAAAGAATGGAGAGAAAGGTTAGGGTTAGGGATCTTAAGGAATAAAATAGGAAAGTTGAGAGATTTCATCCTAGCCATTGATTTAAATGGAGGAACGGTTAAGATTGAATCTTCAAATCTTGATCAAAAGGGATGGACGGATGAGATTGAATCAGATGGGGTTTTTAAGACATGGATTAGATGGGCTACATTATAAATGAATTAGGGCCACAATTGAAATAAACATGTGGCTATAATTGAAATAAAATCTGAATTGAAAGGTTTAATTTATCGAGGTTGATTTTATTAATTAAAATCACACACACACACACACACACACACACATATATATATATATAATTTAAATACACATCAACAGAAGTTTAATTTAATAAATTTAATTAATTTATCGATCAAGTTAATTTAATTAATTTATCGATCAAGTTAATTTTATAAATTAAAATTATATATATATATATACACACACACACACACACATATATATAATTTAACTACACATCAACAAAAGTTTAATTTTATAAATTTAAATTATATACCTTCTAATTATATAAATTTAATTTTATTGATCAACAAAAGTTTATCAATATCAAATTTAATATATAAATCTCCTTGAATTGATCATACGTATTTCTTTAATTGATAATGTATTTCATATCTGAACCACTAGTATATAAGACTTGATTTGTTAAACTATTCGAGGAGTATATAATTAATCAACGTATTTCATACTCCGATGAAGTATCCTTTACATGTCATCATAATTAGGAGGTGATCACTACACTTGACATCCATTCAAGATCGAACGTATATAATAATACTATCTCGCATTTCATACTCGAATGGATTATATGTTAGCTCTTCACCTCTACATCATGAGATGAGATATTAAGTTCATGATTAGGCAATGGTGATAAAATTTGTACATTACTCTAGAAATATAAGTATATATAATTTTCTCCTAATTCATATCAACGTAGTTTCATACTATAAATATGGATTATAGATATTTTTTTATTTATTCCACGAATTCTAAATTTTTATTTATAAAAGTATACAAAATTGTTATACTTTTTGAACAATTAATTGTAGGTGTAAATGAAATTTTAGTATTATGCACAATAGCAAAATTATGATTAATAGGAATATTTTAAACAAACCAACCTCCGGATGTCGTTTTTATTAAAAGTAATTAGATTTAATAAAAAAATACCGACCTCATGAGGTCGGTATCACATTAAATTTTAAGATAAATAAAAAGCAATCATGTTAATTAAATAATATTGACATCGGGAGGTCGGTATTTTATATTAAATTATTTTTTAACTTATATAAAACCGTCATTCGGAGGATGATTTATTTAAAGTTAATTGAAAATATTAATTTATTACATACTATTTAATTTTACCGACATTTGGAAGTCGGTATTATAATTTTTTTGTTTTTTATTTTACACAAAATCGTCCTCAGGAAGACGATTTAAATAAAAATAAATCAAAATATTTCTCAAAGCGACGGACAGAGTCTCTATGTCCGTTGCTTTTTTTGAAAAATTTTTGACCAACATTTTGACCAAAAAGCGACGGACATAAAGATGCTGTCCGTCACTAATTTAAAAAATAATTAAATAATTAAAATTAATAATCGTGACTTTTTTAAAATTAATAAATAATTATTTTTAATAAAATGCGACGGACTGCGTCTCTATCGATATAAAATAATTAATTATTTATTATATATATTGTTGGTGCAAAATTCCGCAAAAAAAGCGACGGACTCGGCGATGCAGTCCGTCACTTTTTTTAAAAAATATTTTAATTAACAAGCGACGGACTCGACGATGCAGTCCCTCGCTTTTAAAAAAAATATTTTAATTAAAAAGCTACGGACTCGACGATGCAGTCCCTCGCTTTTAAAAAAAAATAAAAAAAAATTATTTTAATTAAAAAGCAACGGACGGCATCGCTTAGTCCGTCACTTTTGGGAGCGACGCCGTCCGTCTCTTTTACTTCCGTCATTTTTTAGTAGTTTTTTAGTAGTGTAAAAGAGTTTGAAAGTTGATGTTCTTGATATTTATTCTTGAATTTGATGTCGTTCTTGAATTGGGCTGAGATTGAGAAGTTTCTGAGATCATTACGTCAAATTATTGAGTTGTTTGAAGTTAGGTTCTTAGGTGCATTTGCTGGGTATCTGTATCTAAAAAGAATTTGGGAAAAAGTTTGGGCGAATTGGGGCTGGAAAATGAAGAAGGAAATTAGTCGGGCAAATCTGGGCACTGGCTTCGCGTCGTGGACCTGCTCCCCAGATTTGGGAAAAGTCTTTTCGCGTTGCGTCGCGGTCACGGACCGTTCTGCCTCTAAAAGTATTTTCGCGACCAAAAATTTAATGTTCTAAATGCTTTGTATAAATTGTACTATCATTGTTGTTTTACACTGCATTTTGAGTTGAGTTATTCATGAGTTGAGTAAAGCCAATGTAAGTTTCCTTTTAGTTTCTTTTCAAGCCTATGTTATGTTTAGCATTCCAACTCTCATACTCGTACATTCAATGTACTGATGCCAGTTGGCCTGCATCATCTTATGATGCAGACACAGGTAACCAGAATCATCACCCAGCACCTCGTTGATCCAGTTGAGCACTCAGATGGTGAGCCTCCTTGCATTCTGGAGGACTCCTTTTACTTTGTTTTCAGTATTTCATTGCTAGGATGATCGGGGGTCTTGTCCCGACATCCCTCTATGTTTTAGAGGCTTCATAGACAGTCAGACAGACAATTATAGTTCTTTAGTCTTAATTTATTCAGTTGTATACGTTTAAGACTTTGGTTGCCATTTTTTCTAAGATATTATTTCTTAAAGTTATTGCATGAGTGATACTTCTTGTGTTTAAGTCTTTCACCGAGTAAGTAAGCCAGACCAAGGATTCGCTTAGAGCCAACAATGGTTCTCAAGTGCCAGTCATGTACGTCGTGTAGGCTCGGGGCGTGACAAACTTGGTATCAGAGAGTAGAGTTCAAGAGTCCTAGAGAGTCTATGAAGCAGTGTCTGTAGAGTCCTAGTTAACGGTGTGAAATGCGCCACATATATAATTAGGAGGCTGCAACACTTACAAAAATATTCTTATTTCTTTCATACTCATTTCGTGCGTTAGAGGTTGATCTCTAAAAGTTTCTTCTAATTCGTGCTTGCATGTGTTTTCAGATAATCATGCCTCCACGAAGAACTGTCAAAGGTCGTCCTGCTAGGCGTAATATTGAGGATCAAGAGTTACTGAATGCACCTGAAGTGCAATCTCAAGGGGAAGTCACTAACACTGAGTTCAGAGAAGCAATAAGGATGCTAAGTCAAGCTGTGACTAATCAGGTTGGGCAACAAAGATGAGCTAGACAGGAAGTGACTAATACTTCGAGGATCCGAGAGTTCTTAAGGATGAATATTCCAAGTTTCACGGGTTCGAGCACTACTGAGGATCCAAGAAACTTTATTGAGAAGCTGAATAAGGTATTTGAGGTTATGCATGTTGCCGATACTAAGCAAGTTGAACTAGCTGCATATCAACTGAAAAATGTTGCTAGGACTTGGTTTGACCAGTCGAAGGAGGGTAGAGCTGAGGATGCACCACCTACGAGCTGGGCTTGTTTTGAGGAGGCCTTCTTGGGGCGTTTCTTTCCTCGAGAACTGAAAGAGGCAAAGGTACGAGATTTTCTTACCCTTAAGCAAGAGTCACTAAGTGTTCATGGGTATGGGTTGAAGTTCACCCAACTATCCCGTTATGCTCCGGAGATGGTTACGGATATGAGGAGTAAGATGAGTCTGTTTGTTGCGGGGTTGTCCCATCTATCAAGAAAAGAGGGCAGGGCAGCGATGCTAATTGGGGACATGAATATATCAAGGTTAATGGTATATCTGCAGCAGGTTGAGGAAGAGAAGCTGAGGGATAGGGAGAAGTTTAGAAACAAAAAGGCTAAGATAGGGAATGAGTTAGGGCAACAGAAAAGTAATGTGAACCGTTCGTCCTTTCAGCAAAAGAAAAAGGGGCCTACTCCATCATCTGCTAGTGCACCTGCACCCAGAAACAAAGGTGAGTATAATATTCAGAATTCCCAGCATTTCAGGGCTAGACCTGCCCAATCTCAGGGTAGTGTGGAACAAGGAGGTAACTGGGCTCCTACATGTGCTAAGTGTGGTAGAACCCACCCAGGTAAGTGTCGTGATGGTTAGTTAGGTTGTTTCAAGTGTGGGCAAGAGGGTCACTTTATGAAAGAGTGTCCTAAGAACTGGAGAGTAGTGGAAATCAGGGCAGTAGGGCCCAATCTTAATCAATTGCTCCACCAGACAAGGCTGCACCTAGGGGAGCTACATCTGGTACTGGCGGAGGAACACACCGTCTTTATGCGATCACTAGTCGCCAAGAGCAAGAGAACTATCCAGATGTTGTCACTTGTATGATTGAAGTCTTTACTCTTGATGTTTATACTTTGCTAGATCCAAGAGCAAGTTTATCTTTTGTGACTCCTTATGTTGCAAATAGTTTTGATGTTCTTCCTAAGAAACTTTGTGAACCCTTTTATATTTCTACACCTGTTGGGGAGTCTATTCTAGCTGAGCGAGTTTAACGTGATTGTGTTATTTCCATCAATCACAAAGACACCATGGCTGATTTAATTGAGTTAGATAGGGTAGATTTTGATGTCATTCTAGGTATGGACTGGCTTCATGCCTGTTATGCCTCCATTGATTGTAGAACTCGAGTTGTTAAGTTCCAAATTCCAAATGAGCCAGTCTTAGAGTGGAAAAGTAGTTCAGCAGTGCCTAATGGTCCTTTCATTTCGTATCTTAAGGCAAGAAAGTTAGTTTCCAAGGGGTGTGTCTATCACTTAGTTCGAGTTAATGACTCTAGTGTTGAGATACCTCATATTCAGTCAGTTTCAGTAGTAAGACAGTTTCCAGAAGTCTTTCCTGACGATCTTCCCGAAGTCCCTCCTGAGAGAGAAATAGACTTCGGTATAGGCACTCTTCCAGATACTCGTCCTATATCTATTTCGCCATATAGAATGACACCAGCATAGTTGGAAGAGCTTAAAGAACAGTTGAAAGATCTCCTTGATAAAGGCTTTATTCGACCAGGTGTCTCACTTTGGGGAGCTCCGGTCTTATTTGTGAGAAAGAAAGATGGTTCCCTTAGGATGTGTATAGATTACCGCCAGTTGAACAAGGTTACCAACAAGAACAAATATCCTCTCCCAAGGATTAATGATCTTTTTGATCAGTCAGGGTACTACTTATTTCTCTAAGATAGATCTTAGATCTGTCTACCATCAGTTAAGAGTAAGGGAATGTGATATTCCAAAGACAGCTTTCAGAACCCGTTATGGTCATTATGAGTTTTTTGTCATGTCCTTTGGTTTGACCAATGCGCCTACAACATTCATGGACCTTATGAATAGAGTTTTCAAACCTTATCTAGATATGTTTGTTATCGTCTTAATTGATGACATACTAATCTATTCAAGGAATGAAGAAGATCATGTTAGTCATCTCAGAATAGTTCTCCAGACTTTATAAGATAGGGAGTTATATTCCAAGTTCTCTAAGTGTGAGTTTTGGCTTGAGTCTGTGGCATTCTTAGGCCACATTGTGTTTGGAGAGGGAATTAAAGTTGATACTCAGAAAATTGAGACAATGCAGAATTGGCCTAGACCCACATCAACTGACATTAGTAGTTTCTTGGGTTTAGCTGACTATTATAGAAGGTTTGTAGAGGGGTTCTCATCCATTTCATCCCCTTTGACCAAGTTAAATAAGAAGACAGTTAAGTTTCAATAGTTTGAGGCTTGTGAGAAAAACTTTCAGGAATAAAAAAAGAGGTTAACTACTGCCCCAGTGTTGACCTTACCAGAAGGTACTCAAGGTTTTGTGGTGTATTGTAATGCATCTAGAGTTGGTTTGGGTTGCGTATTAATGCAGAATGGCAAGGTTATAGCTTATGCCTCCAGACAGTTGGAAGTTCATGAGAAGAATTACTCAACCCATGACTCAGAGTTGGCTTTTGTAGTATTTGCTTTGAAGATATGGCGTCATTATTTGTATGGTGTTCACGTTGATGTATTCACTAATCACAAGAGTCTTAATATGTGTTCACTCAGAAGGAGCTGAATCTTAGACAAAGGAGGTGGTTAGAACTACTCAAGGATTATGACTTGAGTATTCTTTACCATCTAGGTAAGGCTAATGTTGTTGCTGATGCTTTAAGCAGGTTATCTATGGGTAGTACCGCCTATGTGGAAGAAGAAAAGAGAGAGTTAGCGAAAGATGTGCATAGACTTGCACGCTTGGGAGTCCGACTAATGGATTCCACAGAAGGAGGAGTAGTGATGATGAATGGGGCTGAATCATCATTAGTGTCAGAAGTAAAAGAGAAGCAAGACCAAGATCCCATTTTGCTTGAATTGAAGGCAAATGTTCATAAGCAGAAAGTTATGGCTTTTGAACAAGGGGGAGATGACATAATGAGATATCAAGGTAGATTGTGTGTGCCAAGGGTGGATGAACTCCAAGAGAGGATCATGGAGGAAGCTCATAGCTCCAAATATTCTATTCATCTGGGTTCCACAAAGATGTATCATGACTTGAGGGAAGTGTATTGGTGGAATGGCATGAAGAAGGGCATTGCAGAGTTTGTTGCTAAGTGTCCGAATTGCCAACAAGTTAAAGTAGAGCATCAAAGGTCGGTGGTTTGGCTCAGAATATAGAACTTCTAGAATAGAAGTGGGTGATGATTAATATGGATTTCATCACGGTTTGCCAAGGTCTCGCAGGCAGCACGATTCGATATGGGTGATTGTTGATAGAATGACAAAATCAGCCCACTTTTTGCCGATAAAGACTACCCATACAGCAGATGACTATGCCAGGTTATATATTCAAGAGGTAGTAAGACTTCATAGAGTCTCTGTTTCGATTATATCAGACAGAGGTGCACAATTTACTACCCACTTTGGAAGTCATTCCAAAAAGGCTTGGGTTCAAGGATGAACTTAAGTACTGCCTTTCATCCTCAGACAGATGAGCAAGCAGAGCGCACTATTCAGACCTTAGAGGATATGTTGAGGGCTTGTATAGTTGATTTCAAAGGTAATTGGGATGATCACCTACCTCTTATTGAGTTTGCTTACAACAATAGTTACCACTCGAGCATCCATATGACTCCTTATGAAGCTCTTTATGGGAGAAGGTGCAGATCTCCTATTGGATGGTTTGAAGTTGGTGAAACAGGGTTGATAGGACTAGATTTAGTTCATCAAGCTAGGGAGAAGGTGAAAGTGATTCAAGAGAGGTTGAAAATGGCGTATAGTCGTCAGAAATTCTACACTGATCTTATGAGAAGGGAGATAGATTTGAAGTAGATGATTGGGTATATCTAAATGTTTCACCCATGAAAGGTGTCATGAGATTTGGTAAGAAAGGGAAGCTTAGTCCCCGGTATATTGGCCCTTACAGAATATCGGAAAGAGTAGGTAATGTAGCTTATGAGTTGGAGCTACCACAAAAGTTAGCAGCGGTTCATCCGATTTTTCACGTCTCCATATTGAAGAAGTGCATGGGTGATCCTTCGTTGATCATACCAATCGAAGATATTAGGATCAAGGATAGCTTATTTTATTAGGAGATTCCTGTTCAGATTCTAGATAACCAAGTTCGCAAGTTGAGAACAAAATAGGTAGCATCAGTCTATGTCCTTTGGAGGAACCAATTTGTTGAGGAAGCTACTTGGGAAGTTGAGGAGGATATGAAGAATAAATATCCACATCTCTTCTAATCCGGAGAACATTCAGACCAAGGTACTAATTCTCTTTTTAGTACTCTATAATTTATATACTTGATGTGTTAGATTTTCTTGTTGGGTGTTAGAACTGAGTGATTAATATTATACCTTTAGCCTAGTAAGAGCAATCTCATTCGAGGACGAATGTTCCCAAGGGGCAGATATTGTAACATCTCGCAAATTGAAATAACTAGGAAGAAGTTAAAGAATTGGAAATAGCCATTTTGGAAAGTATATAAAAATCTGGAAAGTTATAAGGGAACTAAGTATTCCCAAGAGTTTAAAATGTTTTCACATTTGAACAAAAAAGGGAAATACCGATTTCCAAAAGAGCTTTCAAGCTAAGTTTTGAGTAATTATCTCAAACCAAAGAAAGAAGTTTGTTTTAAAACATATGAGGTAAATATATTTTGGAAGTAGTATTGAGCACCGATATGGGAATGCGAGTTCATATTAACTCAAGTCTCCATAAACCATGTAGCCATCATGAGTAGTAAAGGATCATACTTTTTAGATGATTCCTTAAGTGCTTTTTAGAAGAGACTAGTGGATCCACTTAGTTAAAGTGTTCTATATGACGGCAAAGTATAGAACAGTTCTGGCAGTGTGGGCAAGATGCCGTATCACCACTTTGGCTCATAATGGCGGTTGTCGGTTAGAGAAACTCCCACAGAAAATATATTACTTTGATATATAAGTAAAGTTGAATTCGTTATTGCATACATTTAACAAGTTGAGTTGTTATTTAATGTTCTAAGTGCTTTGTATAAATTGTACTATCATTGTTGTTTTACACTGCATTTTGAGTTGAGTTATTCATGAGTTGAGTAAAGCCAAGGTAAGTTTCTTTTCAAGCCTATGTTATGTTTAACATTCCAACTCGCATACTCGTACATTTAATGTACTGATGTCAGTTGGCTTGCATCATCTTATGATGCAAACATATGTAACCAGGATCATCACTGAGCACCTCGTTGATCCAGTTGAGCACTCGGAGTCAATTGGTGAGTCTCCTTGCATTCCGGCGGACTCCTTTTACTTTGTTTTCAGTATTTCACTATTAGGATGATCGGGGGTCTTGTAGTATACGTTTAAGACTTTGGTTGCCATTTTGGCTAAGATAATATTTCTTAAAATTAATGCATGAGTGATACTTCTTGTGTTTAAGTCTTCCACTGAGTAAGTAAGCCATGCCAAGGGTTCGGTTGGGGCAAGCAATGATTCTCAAGTGCCAGCCACGTCCGAGGTGTAGGGTTGGGCACAGTATCCCTCCAGATGGTCAGGTATACTATTTCTCCTTTATCAACCACTTTGATACACTTCTATCTGTGAGCAAGATTTGGTGGTGCAAAGTTTCACGTTCCACTAATTCGTCCCTTCATCTATCTCTTTATCCAAAAAGGAAAAAGAAAATTCATCGTCGCTCTTACATTAGGTTTCCCCATTAATCAAGACAATTATTTATTGGAACAAGTGAATTTTGTTTTTCTTAAACAATCTAGTTTATGAAGAAACTGCTCCAATGCAACTGATATTCCGTACTATTATCCACCAATGGATCAGGAAAGGTCAGTGTAAATGTAAACTAAGGACATCATTCTCGAAAAACATAGAATAAAGAAAAATGTAATAAATAGTATTTTGAGTTTGCTTCTTTGTTAAAAAAACAAAAAAAACAGTAAAAAAAATTTCTTATTCATTTGTGCTCTTTTAGTAAGAAAGTAAAAATTAACTAAATCAGAAATAGACTTAATATTACGTTTGAAGTTAATATGATCAAATTTCTATCTATATTATAATTATAGTTTGAAATTCAAAACTTTTCTCAAGATAAGATTTAAAAGGTCGAAAAAAATATAAGGAAGAAAATTAGCAAGAAAAATCACAGTTCATGTTATTGCCCAACTCTCTCTTCAATAGTAATAAAACATGGTTATAATCATATATCGATTATTAGAACATTACACCAATAACTTCAATGTCACTGTCTTAGTTGAAAATTTTGAAAAAAAAACTAAGAACTTCATTCTGAAAAAAAGAGAGGAGAAATACGAAAAACCTCATAAATAGTAGGTGCCTAAATAATAGCATTTTCAATTTGATATTTTAAAAAGAGAAAAGAAAGTTGATGATGATATGAATATTAGTATTCACACCTAATTCATCCAAAAATCAAGAATGGAAGTCTTCAACACTAAGAAAGGGTGGGTTAGATGGATGGTGATATATATATTCCGTGTTTTATTGTGTTAAGTACAAGATAAAAATTATGATTATTTGTTTTCCAGTTGCATCTTCTCAAGACATGTCTAGGGAAGAATGAAAGGGGAATTTTTTAAGTCTATAGACTAGTATTGACAGAAAACATATATTATACATGACAAGAGAGGAACATCGAGGAACCCACTAACGAAGAATAAAATTGATGAAAATTTAAACTTTGATGAAGAATTGATCAGTCAAATATTTAAATGAAAATACTAATATTGATGTAACATCATGAGAATTGTACGAAAAAAATTGTAATAATTATGTTTTAATTTACGGACAGAGAATAATGATTTTCCCATTGAAAGTGAAAGAGAGAGAGAGAGAGATGCAAAAATGTGTATGAACACACAAGTGGTTTTCCTTTAGAAAATGAAAACGTGTGTTAACACAAAATAAAAACCAAAAATTTAGCCTATAAATAATGTCTAAAATCTAAAAAAAAAAACCTTTTCTAATTTATTTCAAACTGCTATATTTTGTATTTATTTGCTAAAGATTTAAAAATTATCTTAGTTTTGTAATATTGCGTCTACTTTATTTATGGGGGTGTGATTTTCTCATATTTTATCTATGACACTCTTCACTATTAATAAGATTTTCATTTAATTAAAATAAGTATATGGCCCCAATTCCCTCAATTGCTAACCGCAGTTGCATTGTACCTCAAGCCTCAACACTTATATCTTCATTAGGTTCAGAAAATTTGTAATTAGTTTTCTTTATCCTTTGTATATATAAGCACCAACATATATCTTACTTCCATTTATGTCTCTGTTAATATAGAAAAAATCGCCCTTGTCCAAAATTTCATGAAAAATTACTCTGAGCAGTCGATGGTGAATGCAGTGACAATGGATAAAACGAAGCTATAAGTGAATTTAACAATTACTTTGTTGTATTAGAAAAAAGTTTATAAGTTACCATTTACCAACAACATAATAAAACAAATTTGATGTGTATATATGTTTAACCAAATAGGCTTTGTTTGGTTGCAATATAACTTGCTGGACAGGATGAGGTACATGAGAAATTGAGAAGGATTAGAAAAAAAAAGAAAAAGAAATTGAGAAGGCAAATCAATTAAACTATCTGTGTTCTCTTTTGTAAAATAAAACAAAGTAAAAGTAATGCAAAATCTGACTTGTAAACCTAATTGTTCTCGCAAATAAAACAAGAAACATGAAGTTACTTTATTTACTTGTTGCATTGTTGGTAAAATAACAAATATTTTCTATATACATTAGCATGCTTAAAGTGTTGAACCTAATTCAAAAAATTTCAAAGAGGCGTACTATAGATCAATTCAAAGATAAAATGAAACATCGAGGAGTGTGGGATTTTTTATCAATTTGGAAAGATTAACAATGATAGTACATAACCCAACTATGTGATTCGAGATCAACTAAACTAGGTTCATATATGTAATAACAAATCATTAGTTAATATGCATTATTAAACTATGTCATCCCCTCCTATGATGTCTGAATATAGTGTTATACCACAAATTAGTGAGGCTAAGTTAAACGTTTAATCAAATTCGTATCTTGTATAGGTCGTATATTGCTCTGCAAAATACATTTGATACTTGTACCAATAGATTTTTAAACACTCATGAATCTTAGGATACACGCATGACATGTTACTACAAAACACTACAAGAAAACTGCTTTTTAAAGACCAACATTTAGAGATGGTGTTATAATCTAGTCCCTAAAAATATACTTATAGGGACGGAATTTATTTCTAGTCTCTAATTTTTATTTTTATATCTCAACTTAGCGAAGAGTCTAAATTTGGTTCCTAAATGAAAAGTAATCTCGTCCCTAATAATGTATCTTCAGCTGGAGAGGTGAAAAAGTAAAAAAAACAAAAATAAATGTACTTATAAACACCCCTACCCCCACCCCCACCTCCATTAAATAAAACCCTATCCTTCCTATGGCTTATAAATCCCAAATAATGGACTGTTTCAAATTTCTCTCACGGTCTGCAATTTCAATCCATATCTAGCTAAAGTGGTTGAAGATTCACAAATTCGCTGAAAAATATGTCTATTCGAACAGGTTTTTCTATTTTCTCGGTCTTTTCTTTTTTGGTTTTAAAAGAAGCAATTTTTTATCGATGAACATTGATTGTTTGAGAATGAAAACTTCTGAAATTGATTTTACCTAATATTGATTGTTTTAGCGTGAGATCTGTAACTTGGAGTATTGGGCCTTGTGTGAGGAATGGTGGTTAGTGTTAGATCTTAAAAAAAGGGCTTAGATCTGGGGGGAAAGAAGCTATTTCCCTCTAAATGTTTGATTCGTATGAACAAATAATTTAGAGAACAAAAGTGCTTCTTTTTTAAATGTTCTTTCTGATGCATGCATAAACACTTGTGTTTTTGGTATGGTGAATGAGAATACTCACAACTAAGAAAACAAAATTATTTATTTTCTTTAGTATATTAAAAGCTATAAACTAGTTCATGTTCAATCTTGCACCATGATTTTGTAATTTTTCCTTAAAGAGTAAAAAATAAGACAATTGAACAGAGAAAGTAGATATAAGAAAATTTAAAATCATACATATGAACTTTGATATTGACCTAAAGAAGACCATTAGTCATCTGGAAATTTGCTTGGATGACCAAGGATACCTGAGGTTAGGCTATAATTATGGCTTTTACTGTATGGTGAATTGGTTGAATTCAAACAATAGGTGTTTTTATTTTGCTCTTCGTTTCAGAATTATATTGTTTTGAGGAGTATGTAACCAACGTAGTGAAGGTAACACTGATTGAATAGGTTAATTTACTATTTTAAAGAAAATACTAAGCTGGAAATATTTTTAGTACTAATTTAACTATCTGTACTTTATGAAATCATGTGGATGAGTAATCTTGAGTTGTTCACTTGGTTAAATTTTACTGTGTACACATTCGGAGATTCTTGTATTTCTTTAATGTATGTTCTCTTTAGCATTGCAGCTAGCTTAGAAAATCTTATAACTAGAACTTGCTATACATTGACAGAAAAAGAAATTTCAAAAAAGATATATAGGTATTGACATGATTAAACTATTAGATTTTAATAATTAGTGCATATCTCAATGATTGTTTAAGAAGAAGACCTCGTGTTTTATCTACTTTAGCGTCCACAATGAGATGAGAATGACGTGTTTCAATGAATTTGAGCGTTAGCATGGAGTTTGTGAGTTTGTTGTCCTTAATTATAGTCCTTTTATTTTCTTCAGCTATTCTTGTGTGTTTGTTTTTCCTTTAGTTATATTACTTTACCCTCCCTATAATTTACTTGTGGTGTTCACTGATTTTAATTTGTAAAAATGTTCAACTTGTTTTATTTAACTGGGAAGGATAGGGATAGATCTAAGAATGACCTCTTTCGTAAGAAAAATATATTGTTACATTATTGTTTTTTGAAGTGATTAACTTATATAATTGCATTACTTCTGTACCTTTCGTTTTTCTAGATTTTTTCTTGGTATATAGCACAAAAGAGGATCAAGTCCCCTCCATATAGGTCCAAAAATACTTCTAAGAAGCAATAGAATACAATTGAAAAAGCAAAAAAAGACGAGGTTGTGGCTAAGTGTTTAGTTGTTTACAAGCTTTTTATATCTCTCTTAATTATTGCTGTCGAACTTACTCATAGACAAAGTTTAAAAGGAACAGAGGTATTGTATTGTTCTTAGTTGCTTTTTATGTTTAAAATTATTAGTTTGCAACTTTGATACTAGTTGTTTGCTACATTTTTGTCTTATGGTGTTACATGTTAGCTATAAACTTTTATCACTACTTCATTGAAATGTAAGTGTTCCCTGCGCTTTCTCTTTTAAAGTTGAAAGGATTGAGTTAATTATTGTGTTTAATATTTTACTTTCTTTCATTAGTGTTGGTTGCATCTTTGCTCGAGTAGAATGGATTGAAGAAATCTTATATGATTAAATTTCTTTAATGAGCTATGTTTCAATTATTCTAGTATCTGTTATCTTAACTCTTCTTTATCTTAGCATCTTGCTTCTACTACAAGCCCTATGTTATACTTGACCAGTTTCGATTGATGCGGTACTTCCATTGAAAGAGTACAGAATTATTAAAGAGTTTCGAGGCAAGTACCTTCTTCCCAGTGAGTTACTCTAGAACTTTTGACCTTACTGCTTTTTAATTTTATTTTGACGTATCGAGCTAATTATTGAGTAACTTGAAACAACTAGAAATAGTTAAAATTACTATTTGATCTTTTAAGATAGAAAGACAAGATAAGATATACTTAGACATCTTTTTAATATTTAAAGGAGCTATAACTACAACCCACTTATATAATGTGGAAAATTATATATGAAGTTTAATATTTCAATATTATAATGAATCAATCACATTACCCTCATTCTTATTGATTCTTTTCTCTAACTAAAGAATATAGTCACATACTGATTTATTCTATATTCTTCAGTTAATCACTGTTAAAATTTAGCAAGGTAAAATATGTTACTCCATGTGTTGTGAAAATTGAACTCCTCTTTGTAAGCACTTGACATTAGCTAAATTAAAGTTGCACATTATTAAGTCAATGCATTCTGCATAAAGTATCTAGGATAAAAATTCTTGTGTATCATCTTGATATTGAACAAATTAGCTCCCTTTATTTTAAAATTAAATTGTGCACACATTGGCTAAATTTTATGTCTTTCATCATTGCAGGTCCATTAAGCAAATGGATTTCATCAACACACTGCTCACTTTTTAGTGACGATAAGTGTAACAGTAGACAATATCATACTCCGCCTGAACTTTTTTACTTTCTAGAAAAATATAGGCTTCTCTCCACTCGTAGAAGGTTGGAATTTGCATGAAGCTCATCTCCTCCACGGACTTAACAGAAATTGGACCTAGAATTGCTCGAATAGCTTGTTAGACCTGACAATTTTCAGACATGGGAACTGCTGGTGCTGGAACTCAAAAAAGCGTAGGCAACTGGATAAACCAACAAGACATCTACATTTATATTATTGGATAAAGGATGTTAGTTTTTTTTTTGGTTGTAAACTAGTTGTGTAAATAATTACAGTGATTGATGTATTAAATTATATATTCATATACATATATGTATTAAAGCAGAGTGCGATAATTTGTGTATGTGCATCTAGTTATTGCTTTTAAAAATTGTATTAGAATTACAAAAATTGGAAATCTAATATATATATAGATCTATTTACTGGTCCTAAAAATCCCACTGAACTGGTGGATCTAGTATGCAAGGACTAGTAAATATGGTCCCTAAAGGTGTTTTTTAGGACTAGATTTTTGCTACTAGGGACCAGAAATGCAGTCCCTAAAATAATCTTAGGGACCAGTTTTATACTGGTCTCAGAATCAATTTAAGGACCAGCTATTTCATCCCGTCCTTAATAACTTTAGCGACGGAGGCTATAGGGCGGCGTAGCGACCAGATTTTCTGGTCGCTATTGAACTTTAGGGACTAGAATCTCATTTTTAGGGACCACTTGTCCCTTCGTTATTGAGCGTTTTTCTTGTAGTGAAATTTGCGATGATAACAATGATTTTGTTAGTATAATTATGCGATATATATAATAAAACTCTGAGTTTATAAAAAAAATTCTTAGCACATAGAGTTCTAAACTTCACCAATTGTTCTATAAAATTAATCTTGTTTTACCAAAGTATGATTCACAGTCTAAAAGACATCAAATTTGACGTATTGTACACATATTCGAAAGTCCATTTATAACAAACTTTTTATTTCTTTCTACTCATTATTGTTTTTTTCGTGATATATGGAGGATTCTACAATAAAATTATTAGAATAACTCAAAAAGAATTATTTTTATTAATATCTTCTTTCATTCTTTAATACCTTATTGACTAGAACTAACTAGTATTTAATAAGATGATTTTCTTACAATTTTATTCTTACATATCAAATTGTAACAAATTTTCATTAATAGTCTTAGCTTGAATGTAGATTTAGAAATATCTAGGTTCATTCATTTAATTAGATTTAGAAAATCTATAATTAGATTTTTTTTCTATATATATATAGAGCACAAAGTTGCATATATGTATAAATCTTCATTTCTGTGTGTTTGAGCTTGCAAACATAGAAAAAAATCACCATGGAAAACAACTCTGAGAAATCGACTGTGAATGCAGGTCAATCCGCTACGTACCCAACGGTGCCACAGCTTAACCTTGAGAAGAAGCAAGAAAAACTGGAGATGTTCCGGAAATCCCAACGGAGAGAAATGGAGAACATTATTGATTTCAAGAGCAACCTGTTACTCCCCCCTAACCGCATTAAGAAGATCATGAAGACGGACAAGGATGTCCGAATGATCGCTGCTGAATCACCTGTTTTGTTGGCTAAGGCATGTGAGTTGTTCATTCAAGAACTCACTCTTCGTTCCTGGTTTAAAACTGAGGAAAATCATCGACGTACTCTGAAGAAGGAGGACATCACTGATGTGATTATGCATGTAACACCTCACAATTTGAAATAACTAGGAAGAAGCTAATAATTGGAAATAGTCATTTTTGGAAAGAATGAAAATCTGGAAATTTTGTTAAGTTAGGAAAAGTGAGTTTTTGGTCAACTTCAAACAGTCATAACTTCTAGCTCATGATGATTTAGGTGTACTTCCAGATATGGTAGGAAAGCTCTTGGAATGATCTATCCAACGCCTCCAAGTTTGTGCAATTCCGAGTTCGTATGAGTGAGTTATGCCATTTGGAAGTTGGGCTGTTCGAATAAGGAAAGTCCAATCCGGATTTTGGAAGGGTAGTTTGGTCTTTTCCTTACCCAACTTAATTAATTCGTTTATAGGAGTTTAATTGGGGTAAATTCAGATTTTATTCAGTTTAGAAAAAAGTGAATTTCACGCTAGGGCTTGGAGAGAGGAGAAAAGAGGAGAAAGGAGAAGAGAAAGCAAGATTCGTCAAGATCGTCGAGTTTAGCTTGTGGATTTCGTCGGGGGTGATTCAATTTCAGCGAAGTTATTAGATTTGAATAAATTCTTGAGTTCTTGATGAAATTAGTTTGAATTCTTGTGGGTTGTGTTGTTGGGGTTTTCTTGAGATTGATTCATCTTGTCCGTTGTGTTTTTCGAGTAGAATATGATGTATATTGAGGGTACAAATGATTATAAGTGTTTGGGGAAAGAACCATTGAAGTTTAGAGGGTTTAGAGATGAAAAACGAGCAAAAAAAGTCGTCAAACACCTGGGGATAGGGGTGGGCCGTCGTGCCAGCCAGCGCGCCCCAAAAGGGGCTCTGAACTTTCACCCTTGGGGCGCCGCGCCAGCCAGCGCACCCCAACATGTTCTTTGAACTTTGAGGGCTGGCACCCCACGCCTCTCAGAGCGTCAGGGACGCCAGTACTCCTTATTCGTTCCCCACCTTTTAGTACTTGTTCCTTAGCAATGTACCTATGTTTTCTAGTTGGTTCCAACACTCTAAGGTACATCTAAACATCATGAAATCATCCATAAACATGAGATCATGAACCTTGAATCCATAATCCAATTCAAGGAAAGTTAAGATCAAAGTCAAGAGAAGTAAGAGTCAAGTTCTTAGAGTTTTCCAAAAGTCTTTTCCAAATGTTTTAACTTTGTTTAAGACTTAAAGTTCAAGTTGAGTAAAGATTAAAGAGTAAAGTTTGAAGTTCATTTCTTCAAAAGTATATTGGGACTACGTATCTCCAAAGGGTTTAAAATGTTTTCACATTTAAACAAGAAAGGAAACCTCGATCTCCAAAGAGCCTTCGGGCTAGTTTTCAGAAAAGAGTAATCGCTTTCTAAATGAAGAAAGAGAGGAAACTTTGATTTCCAAGATAACCTTTGAGCTAAGTTTTTGAGCACTAATCTCAAATCATAGAAATAAGTATGCTTTTAAACATAAGAGCTAATATTATATTTTTGGGAGTAGTATTGAGCACCGATATGGGGGAGAGTTTAGACAACTCACAGTCCCCATAAACCATGTAGCCATCATGGGTAGAAAAGGGTCATACTTTTTAGATGATTCCTTTAGTGTTTTTTAGCATAGACTAGTGGATCCACTTAGTAGTTCAGGTTCTATACCCTCGGTAAGGTATAGGACGGCCCTGGCAGCGTGAGGCAAAATGTTGTATCATCACAATAGCTCTTACGTGATGGTTTTCGGTTAGAGAAACTCCACATAAGTAATTGTATTCTTATATACACAGTTTATTGTATTTTTACATACATTTTCAGAGTTATAGTGTATCTTTGCATACACACAGAGTTGATATCATGTTTTAAACAACTGCAATATAAAGAAGAAGTAATTGTTTTAAACTTACCTCGGCAAGGTTGGAATGCTATACACACAGAGTTATGTTGAGTTGAGTTGAGCCAGGTAGGTTCTTCAGATTCTTTTCAAGACTATGTTGTGTTTAGCATTCCAACTTGCATACTCGTACATTCAATGTACTGATGCCAGTTGGCCTGCATCTTATTATGATGCAGACACAGAGCACTCCAAAGTCAGTTGGTGAGCCTCCTTGCATTTCGGAGGACTCCTTTTATTGCTTTCAGTTATTTTATTAATTTATTAGGATGTCGTGGGGTTTGTCCCAATATCCATCTTAGTTGTTTTAGAGGCTTCGTAGACAGTCAGTGTTAGTTCTTTAGTCTTTTCATTGTCATTATCTTATGTTAAGACTTGAGTTTGCCTTAATGGCCAAGTTAAATGTTCCTTCATAACATTCCAATTTATTTCATAGCTTTATCTTTATTGATTTAAATCTTCCGCTAGGAAAGTAAGTCAGGCCAAGGGTTCGCTTGGGGTCAGCAATGGTTCTCGAGTGCCAGTCCCGCTCAGGGTGTAGGCTCGGGGTGTGACAATGCAGACTAACACTTTGGATTTCCTTTTTGATGATGATGCTAATGCTATTGGCGGCGCCACACCAAGTGTTGTACTGTTCGATGCTGCTGGAGGCAGCAATAGACGTACATGATGATAATCTTGATCATCAAAGGTAAAGTTCTCATTTCCTTAATTCACACCTGTAAGGTTACAAAAAGTATTGATAACATACTCTGTTTGATAATGCAGGTTCTGATGTATGTTCAGTATCCAACTCATGGTTAGTGGTACCTCTGATTAGCGAGCAACAGTATTGATGAGTTCTCATCACTTTGAGGAAAAGTACCCTTATCTTTCTTTTCAGTTATTACTTTCAGTTTCAAACAATTGGAGTTATTAGCTAGGCGTTTGTCCTAGCAACTCATACTAGTAAAGGCATACAAACAGTCATATCAATATATAATCTGCTTATGTTATTTCTTTCGGTTATTAGTCTATCTCAGTGTTATGGGATCTATATAGATATTTCAGATTTAGCTTTTGCATTTATGCTTCAATTTTCTATTGATTTATGTTAATTTTAGTGTCATGCCACGACATGAGGTTAGCTTGGGATCACTTGTGGCTTTAAGCACCTTATCAGGTCTAGAGGTAATCTCGGAGCGTGACATAAGATCCTAAGCTTACAAAAGAATTTTTGATTTATAAAAGTTCTAAACTTCACCAATTATTCTACAAGTTTAATCTTGCTTTATCAAGATATAATCCATTGTCTACTAAACACCAAATTTGACGTATTGTATACATACTTGAAAGTTGAAAACCCATCAAAGTTTCTTAATATTTTTTCTATCATTTTTTTTTTGCAATATGGGGATGATTTTTGGAAAATAAGATGTGGATATCTCAAAAAAATTTAAAAAAATCTTAATGTTTAGGTTCATTCGTAATAACTTGATATAATTAGCATTTAATATGATAATTATCTAAGAATTTTATTGTTACATCACATGAAATTATAATAAATCTCCATTGATAGGTTTGTATGTAATTTTTTTTTCGGTTTCTCACCCGGTGTCCAGTACTCACATATTTAGAGCCTAATTAAATCTGAATTCACGCTAGGAAGTCTCTCATTGAGGATAAAAAGCTCCCTAAAAGGCTTTTATCTTGCCTTTATTCTTTGGCCACCTTTACTGGCATTAATGTTCATTATTTTCTATGATCTTATGGGCATTGCAAGCTTTTTCATCCATTCACATGAGATTATCGATTTATCAGTTATTAATTGTTATCGGTTCGGTTATCAGTTTATCAATTATTGATTGTTAATTATTAGTTCGGTTATTGGTTAACCATTAAAATTTGACACAAAAAAAATCATTTAGAAACAAGGTGACAAATGAAATGAACAACGCATATGAGTTGATAAATTGTATCTAGCTCAAAAGCAAACAATCGCACATTATAGAATAACTGAGAGCTTGAGACAACAAAAAATAAAAGTATGAAACTAAACTCTAAGTCAAAGACTTTATATACCAAATGGTATAAGTATAATCTAATAAATTTACTACATGTTAAGAAGTTACCGCAAACCGATCAATAAATGATAATCTAGTAATAAAAAAGATCAAAATCGTTGACAAAATTGTTAAATTAATAATCCATTATCGATAAATAAATAACTTTTTTCTATTTGAATTAGCGGTTTTGATTCAATTTTGAACAGCCCTACTTAATTACTTAAATTAGCACAAAATTGGCTATTTCGTTGCAAGGCTTGGATGGAACAGTTATAGTCTAATTTGTTAGATTGAAATCATATTTTGAATCATAAACATGGATGCACTCTAATACATACTACCAATTTTGATAAACTAAATACATTAGTTAGTTTCCCTATTGTAATTATAACATGTATTTAAAAAGAGGAAAAATGTTGCATGGGTTATGATCCGTATTCGTACATGATCATTTTTTTTTTAAACAACTAATGATCACATATATAATTTAATTGTATCTCGCTTATCTCTTTCCTTTCTTAATTTTACTCGCCTCTCTCCTCGGATTTTGATGTGAAATGAATCACAAGAATCTCATAATGTATTGTACTTTCCTATGTCCAACCATAGTTATTCACTATTGACTTGGTACACCCCTTAAGAAAGTATAAATAAAAGAATAAATACAATGTCTTCAAAAATGTCATAGAGAAATGACTATAATTAATGATAAGGATAAATTAGGAACTAAGTGTAAAATTATCTATGAATTTCATAAAATGGACAAGGATTATCATACATATATTTTAGTATAATGAACAAATGTTATTGGACGGAGGGAGTACAATAATTGACTTCTCTTTAGCAGATTAGTCAAATGATCCTTTGAATTATTAAATTGAGCCTTTTGTCATCATGGCCCCATTAATATTAGGACATGTCGGTAAGGTCTTTTTTTTTTTTTTTTTTTTTTTTTTTTTTAAATTACGATAAAAAATTACGGAACAAGGTATCTATTGATATGTAATTATGACAAATCGCTATAGTTTAATATATCTACCATTTATAACTATATGTGTGGTTTTATAGCAAATTTCTCTTTTCTCTCTCCCTTGCCTCTCTTCTCCAACTGCCCCTCTCTCTCACTCCTATGCCAATAAGAAGAAATCCATTCAAATGTATTAGGTATCAATTGTATACGATCAAATATAGGGAGAGATTGTATTTTATATCAATTGTATTTGACAAATTAGTTTTCTATTGGCTGAACACATAAAAGATCCCTAAACTTGTTGGGGGTTTTCCCCTCAGGTACCTCAACTACGCATTTTTCCTATTGAATCCTTGAACCACTCATAATTTGTTCCTTTTAAACAATGTAGGCTGATGTGGCACAAACTTCCGCAAATATTTTTTTGTTGAGTGTGTGTGTGAGATCCACCTTTCCCACGTGGAAATTGCAACCAATCAAATTTCAATCCAATAACACATCAGCGCCACATATTCATTTCCAAAATCTAAAAACCTAAAGCCCCTTCATTCACCCCCCCCCCCCCCAAATACTTCTGACCCGAAGTGTAGTGCTTCTAGACGAGAAAACCCTAAAAATTGGTCTTATTTCAGTGACATTTATGCTATTTACAACTAAAATTTTTAGAGAAGTGATTTTGAGTGTTTTGTTGAAGGTATCACCAAAGATTGCAGACGATTTTCGAGTTCAATCACAATTTTCGAGTTTTATCTAGTGAGGTAAGTTCCTTCCCTAATTTCTATGTCATTTTTATTGTTGTAACGTGATATATACTGCATTTTTAGTATTATCTTAATGTTATGGTGTGTTGTTAATATCTGAAAAAAGTTAGGATTTTTTTTGGTTCTTATTGTTCATAACGTGTCAGGAAATTTTGGGGATTTCGCCTTGTTTCAGAAAATCTTATGGACACCATTATTATAACTTGTTTTCACCATGGTGGAAAATTTATTCAGGACAAAAATGGGAATACTTATAATGGGGAAAAAAAGGTGGAGTATATTAGTATCGACAAGGACCACTTCTCAATAATCAAATTACTTTATTACACTAAACTATTTGGGATTCTGTTTTAAAGACCCCACAAAAAATGACTTTATTGAGGTGGATACTTATTTAAGTTTACTAAATATTGTGAAAGAGCTAAAGGATGGTGACTTTTTAGACCTTTATGTGAAGCATATGGTGGATGAGGTAGAAGTGGTGACAACTGGTTTTCTTTGTGGGTGGGTCTGTAGTTGAAAAAAATAACAATGTGGTTTGTGAAGAAGACTTACATGATGTAAATGTGACAGCAAGTGAAGGGTTGATTCATGAGGTTGAATCTGAAAATGTTAATGTTGAGGTTGAGCCAAGGAATGTATTAGATCTAGAAGAGGTAGGGGCTAAATCAAATCAAAGAAGTACTGACTCTCAAGAGGATGTTATTCCTGATGAGGATGACTCTGAGGTTGATGAAGAGTTGAGATCTCTTAGAAATGAAAGGAGAAACAAAGTGAAAAAGAAAAAATCTGTTTAAATTGAGGAAATAAAGCTTGGAACAACTGGTATTGATAGAGGATTTGAAGACATAGAAAGGAATAAGACGGCTAGATACACTGGAAGACTAGGGGGTGATGAGCAATATATAGATAGCTCAAAACTGGATAATGATGACAGTAGGGATAAATTTGATCTAGATGCTGTGAGGGGTATTGATTTACAAGCAAGAAGAAAAAGTAAAAAGGTAAGATTTGATCCTGATGGTGTTTTAGCTATTTTTGAGCTTGGTATGGTATTTTAAAGTCCTGAAAAATTTAGAGTTGTTGCAGACTATTCTTGTGAATATAAAATTAGGTTAAAGTTGAAGCCTAATGACAAATGCAGGGTTAGAGTTAAGTGTGAGGAAATGGTTGTTGTTTGCTAGTATAGATAAGGATTCTAGTGATCTTATTGTAAAAAATTATTATCGTGTGCATGTATGTGCTCATTCAACCAAGAACAAGTTGTGTACATCTAAGTTTGTTGCAGATGGAGTGGTGAAGAAAGAAGGAACCAATTTTGGAGATGTGCAAAGTCAAGTTTTGAAGTGAAATTTCAAGATGAGATGGATAAACTCAACAAACTAGGTAAGACCATTTGTGAGGACTTATTGCATTATGAAAAAACTGCTTGGTGCAAAGCATATTTTAACGAGTATTCTAAGTGTGACATTGTTGAAAATAATATGTGTGAGACATTTAATTCTTGGATACTAGCTGCTAGACATAAGGCTATCATAACTATGTTAGAGGAGATTAGGCACAAGATAATGGACAAAAATGTTGCAATGAGGCAATTTGCTGGAACTTGGATCTCAAATATCTCTCCTATGGCAAGACTAGTACTTGAAGAGAACAAAGATCTTGCTAGATTTTGTGAGGTTAGATTCAATGGTGATATTAGATATGAAATCAAAGATGGTCAATACAGGCATATTGTTGATGTAAGGGAGAAGACATGTACATGTAGAATATGGAAATTGAGGGGCATACCATGTCAACATGTTGTGCTTGCATATCAGCACAAAGGCATAAAACCTGAACATCAAGTGGTACATTGGTATAGGAAAGAGACTTTCTTGAAGACTTATAACCACTTTCTCCTATCAATACCAAACATGAAAATGTGGCCTCACACTAATGGTGTAGTGATTGAACCTCCTGAACCTAAAGTCATGTCTGGTAGGCTACCAAAGTGCAGAAGAAAGGCCAAGAATGAGCCTAGGAAAAAGTATGGAAAGTTTTCCAAAAGAGAAGTAAAAATGACTTGCTCTAAGTGTCATCAAGTAGGCCACAACAAAAAGCTTATCAAACAATGGCAAGTTATTCTTCTCTTCTAATTCATCTACAATTAGCTTCGATTATTTAGAGTAATAAATTATTATTACTGTATTAATAGGCTGGGATGGGACAACAACCTGGAGGCTATACAAGCAGGTAACCAAGCTCAAGCCATCCACCAATATTTAGCCAACCATCAAGCTTAAGCCAACCACCACCGTTTAACCGACCATCAAGCTCAAACCAGCCACCAGTGTTTAGCCAACAATCAAGCTCAAGTCAGCCACCAGTATTCAGTTATCAAGGCAATTCTATGTGTTTTGATTTTTCAGGTGTTAAAAGAGAGCAACAACCTGCTAAAAGCAAAGGCACAAGTAGAGGTATTGGTAGAGGCACTGGCAGAGTCACAAGTAGAAGCACAAGTAGAGGCACCTGCAGTGGCATTGGTAGAGGCACTGGAGGTGTATCAAGTCAGCAGCCTGATCAACCAAGGGCAATATGGGAGATTCAACATCAACAGGAAGACAAAAGAGGACAAGGACTGTAGGATTTAGCATACATACAAATGCAAGTGGTAGTCAAACATTTAATGTAAGTATTCATTTCTTACTCTACTATATGAAGTCTCATTTTAAGACATTTCTATGCAGCCTGGTACTTCAGGAGAAAGAGTTATCATTCTGGGAGTTTACAAGGATGCAACTCCAACAAATATTGATATTGGTTATAAGCCTCGAGGACTCAAGTGGAATGGTGGAGATGCTGTCATAACTTCACAGTTGCAATGTATGAGTCAGTCAAGGAGAAACAAATGTGGATCATCTAGTGCACCAAGGAATGCCTAATTTCAGTACAAAATTTACTTTTTGGATGTTTAATTATAACAACCGGGTTCCGTCATTATAGAAAAGCCAACGGAGAAAAATTTTGGGTCGAAAAACTTTTTCGTAGTAACTTGGAATTTCCCAACCTAGTCCAGATTTGGACGAAATTAGAGTCATTAAGGTGTAGGGAAATCTTGTAAAAATTGGGTGATTTATTTATTATTTTGATTTTATGAGTAGTTAGATAAGTCGTTAAGGAACACGTACGACTTTACAAAATGGAATTTGGGTGAGTAGAACTCCCAGAATCAATCTTAATGTGAATGGTATTTTCTGAGCGTCGTTGGTTAAAGGTGTATTGTGAAATGGGGGTCTAGGAATATTTGAAATAGCTCACTGTCTTGTGCAAGCTGCTTTGGCGGTGGTTTTGGTTGCTCCGGCAGGGCCGCTTAGCGGGGTAGGTTCCGCTGTGGCGGGCCAGACGCGACTTAAAGTCGTAAATAAACCCCTAAACATCCTTATTATGCACTTTTTTTTTTAGAGCTAAGGATGAACTCCAGGCGATTCTTGACAGTTTTCCACCATTTTTAAGGCTAAAGGTAAGATTTTAACTCCCTGAATCCATTTTTCGATCTATAGAACATAATTTAATAGGTAATTATCGATGAGGAAGGGTTTTGATCTAGCAACTATGGTGGAAAAAGCCCTAATTTGGATACTTGAGATCATTGGTATGATCTAGGGTTGTTAGAATTGTTAGTAATTCGGGTAATTAGTGATTGCTTATTGATTCCCGTGTTATTATGATTGTTGTAGACCAAGAACAAGCGGAACAAATCTGAAAAGGGAAGGATCAAGTTTTTTAGGGTTTCAAGCTTTTTTCAAGGTAGGTGATGGTTGTGATTCTATGATTGTGTGATGTATGTTTGTTCTTGCTTTATTATGATACATGTATGTATGTGAAGGTTGCATTATTGATCATACTTGTTGTAACTGAGATAGAAGGATGATGAATGCCATAAATCATGACTAAATTGTATGAACTTGAGAATATATTTGTGATTGTGATTGTGGTGTGTTGAACGAATCGGTTGCCATGTTTTGGCATAGCTAACTTAGATCGGTTACCACATTCTGGCATAATTATGGGATCAGATGCCACGTTCCGGCGCAATCATTGGATCGGGTATCATATTCCGATATGCTATCTATTTGGGTTTGCGTTCCATGAGAGGACCAATGATTTGTTGTAATTATGTATATTAAGAAATGTGAAACTGTACCTTGTTCGTAAATGTTGATAATATTGTCTATGTTCGATATATGCATGTCATTATATTGTTGTAATGGCTTATGTATGTTGCACTTATTGTGATAGTCGCGTGATCCTACCAGTACACTGTGGTTGTGTACTATTACTACACTTGCTCTTTCTTTATTGAGTACAAGGCATCTTGAAGCGGCTATTGATAGACCTCGTCTAAAAGATCAGTGATCGCTTCGAATTCAAGGGTGAGCCAGTTCTTCTGGGATGAGTTCTCTTTCTGTTTATGTCCACATTTCAGACTTGGACTTGTTCTACTTAGTATTAGTTCATTGTTTGGGGTTGTATCCCTTCTTGTTTAGACTTATGGTTGAACTTTAGATGTTTTGGTACATTGACTTTCAGGTTCTAGGTGTATCTTCCGCAATGTTAGTTTATTATTGTTAGATTTTGTTAGATTTTATGGGAACTCTATTTATTTCCTTAGTATTTAACTTGCTTCCGTAACTTAAATGCCTTAGTTTTGGTTTAGTTGCTTGGGTTGGTTGTAGTAATGGTTCTCCCACCGGAGAGTTAGTGTGGGTGCCAATCACGATGCTTTGGATTGTGATAAAGTTGGTATCAGAGCCTAGGTTCATTGATCTCGATGTACCAAAACGAATCTAGTAGAGTCTCGCGGAATGGTATGGGGACGCCTTTACTTTTCTTCGAGAGGCTATAGGACTTTTGGAAATCTCTCTATTTTTCTCTTGTCTCCTTTCGTGATATAACTTGATTCCAATTGGTATCTGCCGATTCAAATAAGTATCTAACCTCCTTCACTCTTCTGTCCGTAGATGGTTAACACTAGATACAACGGTGTCAAGCTCGTAGCTCCTGTCAATGCTCCAGCTGAGGAATATGCAGCGAAAGGTCGCGGTCCAGGCAGGGGTAGAGGTAGAGCTAGGGGTACAGGCCGATGAGAGTGACGCCTAATAGAGATGGGTTATCGGTTGAAAATGTTCCCCAAAATGAGGCCCCTCCTATACATCATGAAGAGATAAAGGAGAATGTTGAGGAGGTTGGACAAGAAGAAGAGGTGCAGGCTGAGACTACCGGTGTTCCTCCCATAGACCCAGTGTTAGCCCAAAAGATCATGTCATTTCTGAAAGGGTTGGTTGGTTTTAGAGTGCTTCCTTCTGCTCAAGCAACTCAAGCTCCCGCCAATCCTCCTATTGCTATCACTACTCCCAAGGTGGGTGGAAACATAGGTACTAATGCTTTCTTTAGTCCCTTGTTGGGTTCTGTTATGACTAGTAATAAGCATGAAATGTTGACTAAGTTTTGAAGCTAAAGCCTCCTGTAATTCTTGGTTTTGAGAGTGAAGATTCTTATGAGTTTATCTGCTATGAGAGGCTTCATAAATTGGGAATTGTCCATCAACATGGGGTTGAGTTTGTGACTTTTCAGCTTGAAGGTGAGGCCAAGCAGTGGTGGAGAGCTTATATGGAAATGCAGATCTTCAGTTTTACCTCCACTTACTTGGACCCAGTTTCATGCTCTGTTCTTGGTAAAATATGTGCCTAGAACTTTGAAAGATCGTAAGAAAGATGAATTTATGGCTTTGGAACAAGGTGGTATGTCTATTGCTGCTTATAACGCCAAGTTCCATGCATTGTCTAGATATGCTACACAATTGGTGACTACTGAGAAAGAGAGAATCCGTTTATTTATTAAGGGATTAAATTCTAAGTTGTAAGTATTAACTGTTCATATGACTTCTGCAGGAAAGAGCTTTAATGGGGTGACAGACTTTGTTAAGAAAGTGGAGGGGGTGAGGCGAGACGGTCAGGCTAAGGCTTTGTAAAAAAGGGTCAAGAATTCGGGTAACTTTCAAGGTTCTTACTCAAGAGGATCAGGGATGCCAACACATGCAGCCAAGCCAATTCAGTCTGCTATGCCCGCCTCTACAGGTAATTACTCGAGAACTCCATCTCATAATTTGATTCAGTATAGGCAGGGAGTCGCGCCTTCGACGGGCGGCAGATCATCTTTGATCGTACTTGCTACAATTGTGGAGAACCCGGACATGTGATTAGAGATTGAACCCACCCATGTGTGTTAGATTTCGCGCAACAACAAACTAGAGCAGTGGTACCCACGGGGAATGGTAATAATGGTCGAGGATGTCCACAAGGTGGGAGATGAGGTAATCAGTGAGGCCGTGGAGGTAGAGGAAATGGTAACAGAGGCAGGGGTAACGTGCAACCAGGCCGGGAAGTCGCTTTCCATGATGATAAAGCTCAGTGTTATGTCTTTCCAGTCAAGAATTAGGCAGAGGCGTCTGACGTGGTGATCACAAGTACTATTCTTGTCTGTGACCGGATGGTAAATGTGTTATTTGATCCGGGTTCTACTTATTCATATGTATCCGTGCGATTTGCCTCAGTATTTGCTATGATTTGTGATATACTTGATGCCCACATCCATGTTTCTACCCCAGTTGGAAAGTTAATCATAGTCACCCATGTCTACCGTGCTTGTCCTATTTTATTTAAAGGTTTTCAGACTTGGGCTAATTTGGTGATTTTGGATATGACTGACTTTGATATAATCTTAGGCATGACTTGGTTGTCCCCCAATTATGTTGTGCTTAATTGTAATACTAAGTCTGTAACTCTAGAAATTCTGGGAAGAGAAAAATTAGAGTGAGAAGGGGTGTACAAGCCTAAGTAAGCTAAGATCATATCCTCCATTCGGGTTAGTAAACTAGTAGAGAAGGGTTGTTTAGCTTATTTGGCTCATATTAGGAATGTTGAGGTTGAGACTCCATCTATCGAGTCCATTCCAGTGGTGTCAGAATTTAGAGAAGTGTTTCCAAATGATTTTCCTGGTATGCCTCCGGATAGAGATATAGATTTCTGCATTGATTTAAAACCTGGTACTTGTCCCATTTCTATCCCTCCATATCACATGGCCTTAGCTAAACTACGAGAGCTTAAGGCTTATAAGGGATTTATTCATCCCAGTGCTTCTCCATGGGGTGCTTTAGTTTTGTTTGTTAAGAAAAATGATGGTAGTATGAGAATGTGTATAAATTACCGGCAATTGAATAGGGTCTCTATTCGAAACAAGTATCCTTTGTCTCGAATAGATGATCTTTTTTACCAATTGCAAGGTGCATCAGTTTTTTCTAAGATTGATTTAAGGTCTGGCTACCATCAGTTGAAAATTAGACATGAGGATGTGCCCAAGACGGCATTTAGAACTCACTATGGGCACTATGAGTTTTTGGTTCTGACTTTTGGTTGTGACCAATGCGCCTGCAGCTTTCATGAGTTTAATGAATGGGGTATTCAAGCCATTTCTTGATTCATTCATCATAGTCTTTATTGATGATATCTTGGTCTATTCGAAAAGTGAGGAAGAGCATGCCGACTATCTTCGTATTGTTCTGGGTGTTCTTAGGAAACAAAGGTTGTATGTTAAATTCTCTAAGTGTGAATTTTGGTTGACTTCGATTGCATTCTTGGGGCATGTAGTTTCAAAAGAAGGGTAATGGTAGATCCTCAAAAGATTGAGGCAGTTAAGAATTGGGTTCAGCCTAGCTCTGTGACGGAAGTTAGGAGTTTTGTGGTGTTCGCTAGCTATTATCGTCGATTTGTGAAGAACTTTGCTTTTATTGCCGCTCACTTGACTAATTTGACCAAAAAGGAGATACCATTTGAATGGACTGAAAAATATGAGGAGAGCTTTCTGAATCTCAAGACTCTCTTAACCACTGTGCCTATTCTAGCATTACCGATTGAAGGTAAAAATTTCATTGTTTTTTGTGATGATTCACATTCTGGTTTGGGTGCTGTGTTGATGCAGGATAAACATGTTATAGTTTATGCCTCGCGTTAATTGAAAGTACATGAGAGGAATTATCCAACACATGATTTGGAGTTGGCATCGGTAATGTTTGCTTTTAAGATCTGTCGGCATTACCTCTATGGTGTTAAGTGTGAAGTGTTTACTGATCATCATAGTTTGCAGCATGTGTTCACTCAAAAGGATATGAATTTGAGACAACGAAGGTGGATGGAGTTAAAAATTATGATGTCACCATTCAATACCATTCGGGCAAGGCTAATGTGGTGGCAGACGCTTTGAGTTTTTAGGCGGTGAGTATGGGTAGTTTAGCTTTCTTAAGTGTAACCAAGTGACCTTTTGCTAAAGAAATTCAAACCTTGGGGTCTAACTTCATGAAATTGGGCATCTCAGAAAGAAGTGGGGCTGTTAACTAGCATTGAAGTGAAGGCCACATTCATTGAAGTGATCAAGGACAAACAACTTGAGGATGAAAATTTGAATGAACTTAAGAAAAAGACTGCAATTGGTAAGGCACAAGAGACCACTCTTGATGCAGAAGGTGTGCTTAGTTTTAAGGGGAGGATTCATGTTCCTCTAGTTGATGATTTGATTCAAAAGTTGATAAAATCCCATGGTTCGCGATATTATATTTATCTGGGTGTGACCAAGATGTACGGAGACTTGAAATGAATTTATTGGTGGCCAGGCATGAAGAAAGATATAGCGGAGGTTGTGGCTAAGTGTCAAAATTATCAACAAGTGAAGTATGAACATCAAAGGCCCGCAGGTTTGCTTCAAAGAATGCCAATTTCGGAATGGAAGTGGGAAAGGATAGCCATGGATTTTGTGGTGGGACTTCATAAGACTTTGGGGAAGTTTGATTCTATTTGGGTAGTGGTTGATAGATTGACTAAGTCAGCTCACTTTATTCCGGTAAGAATAGATTATAATGCTGATCAATTGGCTAAAGTATATGTGAAAGAGCTAGTGAGGTTGCATGGGGTTCCCCTTTCTATCATCTCAGATCGTGGTACGTAATTTACTTCCAAGTTTTGGAGGAAATTACATGACGAATTGGGCACACAACTCACTTTTAGTATCATTTTTCATCCGCAGACGGATGGCCAATCGGAGAGGACTATCCAAGTGTTAGAAATGTGTTGAGGGCATGTGTGATTGATTTTGGAGGACATTGGGATAAGTTCTTACATTTGTGTGAGTTCTCTTATAATAATAGTTATCACTCCAGTATAGATATGACACCATTTGAGGCACTCTATGGGAGGGGATGTAGATCACCCATAGGATGGTTCGAGGATGGAGATGTGAAACCATTGGGGGTAGATTTAGTAAAGGATGCTCAAGATAATGTGAGGAGTATTCGAGCTAAGCTTCTAGCAGCTAGAGTAGACAAAAGAAGTATACGGATCATAAGGTAAGAGACGTGGCATTTCAAACCGGTGAAAATGTTCTTCTTAAGGTATCACCCATGAAAGGGGTGATGAGATTCAGCTAGAAAGGTAAGCTAAGTCCGTGATACATTGGTCCATTTGAGGTTCTTGAATGTGTGGGACCGGTAGCGTATAGATTGGCTTTACCTCCTAATTTATCAGGAGTTCATCGGGTATTTCATGTGTCCATGTTGAAGAGGTATCATGGCGACGGGAATTATATCATTAAATGGGACTCAATTGTGTTAGACAAAGACCTCATATATGAGGAGAAACCGATTGCAATTCTTAATCATGATATGTGTAAGTTGAGAACCAAGGAGATTAAATCAGTGAAAGTCCAATGGAAGCATCGTCCAGTTGAGGAAGCTACTTAAGAAACCACTTGCTGGCAATTGGGACACTTAGCCACAAAATATGCTATATCTCTTTTCATACCATTCCACCAATAGACTTCCCGCAGATCGCAGTACATCTTAGTGGCACTTGGATGAATAGAATACTTGGAGTTATGGGCCTCTGCAATAATACGTTGTCTCAACTCGCCCATATTAGGAACGCATAATTGACCCTGGTAGCAAAGCACACCATCTCCCCCTTGGGAGAAAACCTCAACTCTCTATTGTTGCACTGCACCCTTGAGTTCAAATAATCTCGGATCACTATCTTGGTTTTCCTTAACTTCCACTACCAAAGAAGATTCTGCCCCATTCTGAAACGTTACACCACCATCTGATATGCTCATAAGATGAACTCTTAGGCGAGCAAGTTTGTGAACATCCTTTGATAGCTCCTTTCTTCCTTCCTCAACATGTGCTACACTTCCCATGGATAATCTGCTAAGAGCATCTATTACTACATTTGCCTTACCAAGATGGTAATGCACACTCATATCATAATCTTTGAGGAACTCTAACCACCTCATCTAGTGAAGATTCAACTCTTTCTGGGTGAACACATATTGAAGGCTCTTTTGGTCTGTCAACACATCTACGTGAACACCATACAAGTAGTGTCTCCAAATCTTGAGTGCAAACACCACCACCGCAAGCTCGAGGTCATGAGTCGGATAATTCTTCTCATACACCTTAAGCTGTCTGGAAGCATAAGCTATAACCTTACCTCGCTATATCAACACACAACCTAGGCCGACTCTAGATGCATCACAATAAATCACATAACCGTCTGAACCCTCTGGTATCAATTCTGCAAAGCTTTTCTCACAATCATCTGACCACTAAAACTTGACCATCTTCTGAGTCAACCTAGTCAATGGTGAGGCTATGGATGAAAATCCTTCCACGAACCTTCTATAATAACCCGCTAGACCCAAGAAACTTCTGATATCGGTAGGAGAGGTAGGTCTGGGCCATTTTTTCACTGCCTCTATTTTCTGGGAATCTACTCGAATTCCTTCACTAGACACTATGCCCAAGAAAAGCAACTGACTGCAACCAAAATTTGCACTTACTGAACTTAGCAAATAATTTACGATCTTTGAGAGTTTGCAGGACAAGCCTCAAATGACTCATATGTTCTTCCTCATTTATAGAGTAAATGAGGATATCATCAATAAAGACGATAACGAACAAGTCCAAATACTGCTTGAACACTCTGTTCATCAAATTTATGAAAGTTGTAGGCGAACTGGTTAGTGCAAATGATATAACTATGAATTCATAATGACCATACCAAGTTCTGAAGGCTATCTTTGGAATGTCACAATCTCTGACTCAAAGCTGGTGATAACCCAATCTGAGGTCTATCTTTGAGAAATGACTAGCACCCTGAAATTGGTCAAACAAGTCATCAATCCTGGGGATGGGATACTTATTCTTGATTGTGACCTTGTTCAACTACCTATAGTTAATGCAAATTATGAGAGAACCATCTTTTTTCTTTACGAACAACACTGGTATACCCCATAGCGAAATACTAGGTCTGATGAAGCCCTTATCTAGGAGGTATTTCACCTAATCTTTCAATTCCTTAAGCTCAGCTGGAGTCATTCTGTAAGGAGGAATAGAAATAGGCTAGGTATCAGGAAGGAGATCAATTCCAAAGTCGATTTCCCTATCTGGAAGGAGATCAATTCAGAGCTTGAATCCTTAAATCGAACTAGATGATAGAGATAACCCTTAGAGATCATCTTTCTGGCCTTAAGGTAAGAAATGAATTGACCCATTGGCGTTAAGCTACTATCTTTCCATTCTAATATTTATTCATCTAGAAATTGAAAACGAACAATCCTAGTTCTACAATTGATTGAGGCATAACAGGAATGTAACCAATCCATGCCTAGAATGACATCAAAGTCTACCATTTCTAACTCTGCAAGATCTGCTGAGGTGACTTTTTGAGAGACTATGACATGGCAATTTCTGTATACCCGTTTAGCTATAACTGGGTCACCAACTGGAGTAGAGACTGAGAAAGGTTCTGAGAGAGTTTCTAGACTAGCATCTAACTTAACTACTATATAAGGAGTTACAAAGGATCTAGCCCCTGGATCTAACAAAGCATAAACATCGAGATCAAAGACTCGTAACATACCAATGACTACATTAGGAGAATCTTCCTGATCCTGGCAAGCCTGAAGATCATAGAGCCTGTTTTGGCGTTATCCGCCACCTGTACCAGAAGAGTTACCCTATTGAGTCAGGCGACCTGCTAGTGCTGCTAAATTTGTAGACTGGGCTCGATTAGCATTGCCTCTTTGACCCTGTTTAGAAGGACAATCCCTCAACCTGTGACCAGACTGACCATACCCAAATCATCATTCCTTTCCCATAAGGCACTCACCCTGATGGTTCTTACCACACTTAGGGCACGTTGGGTAGGTTTTGGTACTTGTAACACTCCCCTGAGACTTAGAGCCTGATGCCCTACTTTTCTGATCTTGTCTGAACTTGGAGGATGGAACACTAGTTGATGAAGGTGTTAGAGCTGAAAATTTCTACTGACCATGCGGGTGATTTCCACCACCCAATTTCTGCTGAAAATAGTCATAGTTCTCAGTTCTAGCCTTTTTGTTCTCCTTGATCCGTTCCCTAAGATTATCACCCTCAACCTGCTAAGCGTGAGTCATAAGCTAGAGAGGCTCATATCTCCCTACAACATAGCATTCCTACATTCTGTTTTCACCAAGTCTGACACTCCATAAAGAAACTTATTCATTTAGGCCCTGGAATTAGCCACCATGTAAGGAGCATACCTGGAGAGTTGCGTAAACTTGAGCCCATACTCTTGGACCGTCATACTACCTTGCCTTAAGTTCATAAATTCTTGGGTTTTCCCCTCTGTTAGCTCCCTTGAGAAAAACCTGTCCAGAAAAGTCTCGCTAAAGCAATCCCAAGTAATAGGAGTGGCATTTGTACCCCTGTTCTCCTTCCACTAAGTATACCAAATATGAGCTACATTCTTAAGTTGGTAGGATGCTAACTCAACCCAATCATTTCCAGTTATCTGCATTACTTCAAAGATCTTCTTGACCTCATCTATGAAGTTTTGGGGATCTTCTCCAACCTGCAATCCTAAGAACTCTGGCGGATTCATCCTAACAAAGTCTCGAACTCTAGCTGCAGCTGACCTAACATTAGTGCTTTCTAGAACTAGAGCCTACTGGTTATTCTGGTTGGCCACACTCTGAGCCAACATCTGAATGGCATTCCTGAACTCTGTATTCGAGACTTCTTGATCTGGGACAGGAGGAGGTGTGTTTGCATTCCTGGCATTCACATTCCTGGCGTTAGGTCTACGAGGAGGCATGATAACTGAAACGTAGAACATCGAGTTAGAATGGAATTTGATCATACCTTACAAATGATAAGAGTAACAAGAAAATGAAGATTTTTCCTAAAACACCTTGTAGTCTCCCTCTCATTAGATGTGGTGCAGTTCACACCCATGAAAAGGACTCTACTCAGTGCGGCTTTTCATACATGCTAGGACTCTTAAACCTAGTGCTCTAATACCAAGTTTGTCATGCCCTGAGCTACCCCCAAGACGCGGACACGGGACCTAGGATCACGAGTGATCACAAGCTAACCCTGCTGGCATGACATGAGCATACTAAGGATAATAATAACTTATGCGGAAGCTAAATCATAAATAAAACTGAAATGATGGGGAATACCCATATAGTAAAACTGAATATATAATTTGAGAGTTTAATACAAAAGAAAGACCAAACTCAATGACTAAGTTGAATTTAACCTAACTGACTAGAAATGTTGGGACATGCCCCAGCTATATCTAGCAAAATTGAAATTAAAAGACTAAAATACTGAAAAGATAACATGACTATTGTCCTCGAAGAAGGAGGACTCACCACTGATACTACTGAACTGGAGATCGGGAATCGATCTAAGCGTGATCTGACTGCTGGTGACCTGAACCTATATCACGAGAAGATGTAGCACAATATATGCGTCAGTACTTGAAAGGTACTAAGCATGCATGCTAGAATAAAGCTGAAATAAAAACATAACTGAACAAGCAATAAAGCAAGTGCATAATCTGAACATGATATAGATATTGAATACTGAGCTAACCGAATGCAATAACCAATTTATAACTTATTGAGACTGAATACTGACTGTACTAAAAATGGTCAATGTAATAGAGTCTGACTGAGCTACTAATAACTGATAATAAAACCACATGAGCTAAATGTGAAGTGCGATGTATATGCCCTAGCGAGAGGACCCAATATACCCTGCTAGAGATATAGAGGCATGCTGGCGTGATCACTAAAATGATGCCCACAGAGGGACTTACAACCTACGTGGTGAGTAGTTATAGGACTATTTGGGTACGCTGAACCCTAGTCCAACTCGATATTATGCTACTCCCAATGGATTAAGTGATTAACACATTATGACTGAATTACTGTGATATAATGGATAGCTCAAAATGACATGCAACTGTGAATGCGCATAAATAACTGATAATGACACATTTCAAACTGAGGCATGTATATCTGAAATAACTGAAATATTTGGCCTAGCATATGTAATTCAAGAACTACATAGCTAGGGTTCTGAAATTCATGCAATAGACTAAATATTAACATACTAATCTGATTTGGATCTTCTAATAGCTAAGAGCCCAATAATTCTAACATTCAAGAAACCCTAGGTCTAGTCATAATAAGGGAATCAAGAAACTGACTGAAAACTAGGGACCTAATAGGTGAAAGGAACTCACTAGTGAAATCCCACATACCTGGTGATGAATTCCACGGAGAAATCTTTCGATTTCGAGGCTGGAACTGATGGAATCTTGTTGCATTCTTGAAGCTAGGGTTGGTCCCCTCTTTCTCTTATTACGCATCTAAATTTTCTAAGTTTTGATGCAAGATATGACTTGGGTAAGTTCTTGTAATGTTTCTAGGCTTAAACTGACTAAAACCACGAAATTTAGGTGTCCAACAAAAAAAGGAAAAAACCGAAAAACCCTGACTTAAAATACTAACGGGATGACCACGACTATCTTCAAGGAAAGGGACCACGGACCGTGATTTCGGTCGTTGTATGCACTTGGACTGAAGGCTTGAGGGTCTAAGTTAACGGGCACTACCACTGCCCGTGTGAAGGAACACGGAGCGTGAAGGTGTCCGTGTTCTTCACTTGGGCTGTAGTATGGATGGGACTAGCTAGGGGCTCACTGGTAAGGCTCCACGGATACCCCTCATAGCCCGTCTTCAGGACCACGGACCGTGAAGGTCCCCATGGTCCTTACTTGGGCAAGGGTGTTTGAGGGCCATGTCTAGGGGCCTACTGGTCCAACCACTACAGGAGCCACCATGGCCCGTCATCAAGACCACGGACCGTGAAGGTGCTCGTGGTCTGATGTCTAGGCCTGGTGACTTTGAAGTCATGACCACAGGTAGGTCTACGGACCGTGGACCCTATCACGGTCAGTAAACCCTGCCGTGGTCCACCGCATCATGTAATTTCTGTAATTTTTTTTGGGTCTGGTTTTTGAGGTGTTACAATATCTCCCCCTTGGGAACATTCGTCCTCAAATGAAAACTAAACTAGCTGAATTGGAGGGAAAGAACTACAACCCTACCACTAAACACTGAAGGCTAATTTTTTACTGAACTAAGTTCCAAGAACATGCAAATACACTGAAAATGTAAGTACAAACTGAAGGAGCGTGATACTAAGACTTATTTTATGCATGAATGACTAAAAAACTGAAGAGGAACTATTACCTCAAGCTGGAGTAGAATCGGAAGGGAAGAGGTGAGGATACTTGGACTTCATGGCTGCTTCTGCTTCCCAAGTAACTCCCTCTACTGACTGACCACTCCACCAAACCTTGACTGAAGCGACTTCTTTGCTTCTCAACCTTTTAACTTGACGATCAAGAATCTCAACCGGTACATCCTCATAAGAAAGGCTATCTTTCACAACCACACTCTCTAATGGCACTACGGATGCTGGATCACCTACACACTTCTTCAATAGTGAAATGTGAAAGACTGGATGCACTACTACTAAATCTGCGAGCAACTCTAGCTCATAAGCCACTTTACTAATCTTTTTCAAGATCCGATACGGGCCTACGTATCTGGGACTGAGCTTCCCTTTCTTGCCAAATCTCATTACCCCCTTCATAGGTGACACTTTTAGGAAAACCCAATCATCAACTTGGAACTCTAGTTCCTTTCTCCTTACATTTGCATAAGACTTTTGGCGACTCTGAGTTGTCTTAAGTCTATCTCTAATTAGTTGCACTTTCTCCATAGCATAATGGACTGAATCTGGCCCTATCAAGGCTGCTTCACCTACTTCAAACCAACCAACAAGAGATCTGCATCTACGCCCATACAATGCCTCATAAGGGGCCATCTGAATGCTAGAATGGTAACTATTGTTGTAGGCCAACTCAATAAGAAGAAGGTACTTATCCAAACTACCCTTGAAATCGATCACACAAGATCTCAACATGTCCTCTAAGGTCTGAATGGTACGCTCTGCTTGACCATTTGTCTGTGGATGAAATTTTGTGCTAAGATTAACCTGAGTACCAAGACCTTTATGGAATGACTTCAAGAAATGAGAGGTAAACTTAGGACCTTTATCTGATATGATAGAGAAAGGAACCCCATACAACCTCAAAATCTCATTAATATAAAGCTTGGCATAGTCCTCCGCCGAATATATAGTCTTGACCACCAAAAAGCAAGAAAACTTAGTAACTCTGTCAACTATCACCCAAATGGAGTCATGTTGTCTGCGAGTACGAGGTAAACCTGTGATAAAGTCCATGTTGATCACTTCCCACTTCCAAGTAGGAATGTCAATATCTTGAGTCATACCTCATGGTTTCTGATGTTCTAGCTTTACTTGCTGGCAATTGGGACACTTAGCCACAAAATATGCTATATATCTTTTCATACCATTCCACCAATAGACTTCCCGCAGATCGCAGTACATCTTAGTGGCACTTGGATGAATAGAATACTTGGAGTCATGGGCCTCTGCAATAATACGTTTTCTCAACTCGCCCATATTAGGAACACATAATTGACCCTGGTAGCAAAGCACACTATCTCCCCCTTGGGAGAAAACCTCAACTCTCTATTGTTGCACTGCACCCTTGAGTTCAACTAATATCGGATCACTGTCTTGCTTTTCCTTAACTTCAATGGACCATGAAGGTCCCTGTGGTCCTTACTTGGGCGAGGGTGTCTGAGGGCCATGTCTGGGGGCCTACTGGTCCAACCACTATGGGAGACACCACGACCCATCATCAAGACCACGGACCGTGAAGTTGCCCGTAGTCTGATGTTTGGGTCTGGTGACTTTCAAGTCATGACCACTGGTAGGTCTACAGACTGTGGACCCTATCATTGTCCGTGAACCCTGTCATGGTCCACTGCATTAGGTAATTTCTGCAATTCTTTCTCGATCTGGTTTTCGAGGTGTTACAAGTTCGTCGATTTAGGTACTACTTTATCCCTTCTTTAGCCTGTTTTTCCTAAGTTTTGTCACTCGGGGACGAGTGATGGGTAAATTGGTATCCATTGTAACGACCGGGTTCCGTCGTTATAGAAAAGCCAACGGGGAAAAATTTTGGGTCGAAAAAATTTTTCATAGTAACTTGGAATTTCCCAACCTAGTCCAGATTTGGATGAAATTGGAGTCATTAAGGTGTAGGGAAATTTGGTAACAATCAGGTGATTTATTTACGATTTTGATTTCATGAGTAGTTAGATAAGTCGTTAAGGAACCCGTACGACTTTACGAAATAGAAGTTGGGTGAGTAGAACTCCCAAAATCAATTTTATTGTGAATAGTAAATTCAGAGCGTCGTTGTTTTAAAGTGTGTTATGAAATGAGGATCTTGGAATTATTAAAATAGCTCACTATTTCGTGCAAGCTGCTATGGCGGTGAATTTGGTCGCTCTGGCGGGGCCGCTGTAGCGGGGTGGGTGGCACTATGGCGGGCCAGACGTGACTTAAAGTCGTAAATAAACCCCTAAACATCCTTATTTGGCACTTTTTAGTTTTTAGAGCTAATGAACGAACCCGAGACAATTTTTGACAGTTTTCCACCATTTTTAAGGCTAAAGGTAAGATTTTAACTCCCTGAATCCATTTTTGGATCTGTAGAACGTAATCTAATAGGTAATTATCGATGAGGAGGGTTTTGATCTAGAAACTATGGTGGAAAAAGCCCTAATTTGGATATTTGGGATCATGGGTATGATCTATGGTTGTTAGAATTGTTAGTAATCCGGATAATTAATGATTGCTTATTGATTCTCGTGTTATTATTATTGTTGTAGACCAAGGATAAGCGGAACGAATCTAGAAAGGGAAGGATCAAGTTTCTTAGGGTTTCAAGTTTGTTTCGAGGTAGGTGATAGTTGTGATTCTATGATTGTGTGATGTATGTTTGTTATTGCTTCATTATGATACATGTATGTATGTGAAGGTTGCATTATTGATCATGCTTGTTGTAAATGAGATAGATGTATGATGAATGCCATGAATCATGACTAAATTGTATGAACTTAAGAATATACTTGTGATTGTGATTGTGGTGTGTTGAACAGATCGGTTGCCACGTTTCGGCATAACTAATTTCGATCGTTTGTCACATTTCAGCATAATTATGGGATCGGTTGCCATGTTCCGGCATAATCATTGGATCGGGTACCACGTTCTGGTACGCTAACTTTTTGGGTTTGGGTTCCATGAGAAGACCAATGACTTGATGTAATTGTGTATCTTGAGAAATGTAAAAATGTACCTTGTTCGTAAATGTTGATAATATTGTCTATGTTCGATATATGCATGTCATTATATTGTTGTAATGGCTTATGTACGTTGCACTTAGTGGGATAGCCGCATGATCCTACCAGTACACTATGGTTGTGTACTGATACAACACTTGCTCTTTCTTTATTGAGTACAGGACATCTTCAAGAAGCTATTGACAGACCTCGTCTAGAAGATCAGTGATCACTTCGAATTTAAGGGTGAGCCAGTTCTTCCGGGCTACCATGAGTTCTCTTTCCGTCTATATCCACATTTCAGACTTGGACTTGTTCTAGTTAGTATTAGTTCATTAGTTTGGGGTTGTATCCCTTCTTGTTTAGACTTATGGTTGAACTTTAGATGTTTTGGTATATTGACTTTCAGGTTCTAGGTGTATCTTCTGCAATGTTAGTTTATTATTGTTAGATTTTTGTTAGAGTTTATGGGAACTCTATTTATTTCCTTAGTATTTAACTTGCTTCTGCAACTTAAATGCCTTAGTTTTGGTTTAGTTGTTTGGGTTGGGTTGTAGTAGTGGTTCTCCCATCGGAGAATTAGTTTGGGTGCCAATCACGATGGTCTGGGTCGTGACAGTAATCAGTAGCAAAAACTTGTATTTACTGCTTTGAAATGTTTTTTGGTGTATTTTAAGTACATTAACTTATTTGTGGTGACAACAGAGTACTAATTTTAATTATTTGTCATGGATTGGTATGTTTGATTGGTGCTGTAATGATCCATACCGTCGTTATTTAGGAAAAGCAAAAATTCAAGAAATTCTAGGCCACTGTCCCGCTAGGGCGGGCTAGATGCGGCGAGGGTGGCGGTGCCAGGGCGGGGTAAGTTGGCGCCAGAGCGGGAGAGGCGAGACAAAATGTAAATAACGCGAAATCCTATTCTCTCCTTCTTCCTAAAATACCTAATTAGTCGTAAAACATCCTAAAAACCCCCAAGAAGCTGCTCCAAGCTTGGGAAAAAGGGAGGGAGAGATTTCTAGCATAAAGATGTCGATGGATTGCAGATTTTCGATCAAGATCACCGTTACGAATCCTGGAAATAAGAATTAAAGACCAAAACTCCGTGCAGCTGCTTGGCGCCCAGGTAGGCTAGGTTTTATGAATTCAGTAGTTATAAATATGTGTTCACTACGTAATATATGTAAATTAACAGTAGGATTATGTGTAGGCCCTCGTGCACCGAATAAAATATGGTTAAATCCTAGGAAGAAGCCTTAGATGGTGAACTAGGGTTAGGTATGGTTGAATTAATGCTTACATGATATACTGGATGAGTAGTTCTTTGGCGATGATTGTGATTCTATGATTGTGTGCGATATAGTTATTCTTTCTTCCTTGTAATACGTGTGTGTATGTGAACGAAACCTGTTGATCACACCTAATGTGGATAAGTATGAACGAATAACTATATGTTATGAACAACCTCTTGTTGTATAATTGTGATATATGCATTGTGATTGTGATTGTGAATCGGGTGTTGAGTTCCGACACACTAACTTAGATCGGTTGCGACATTTCGGCATAAATATGGAATCGGTTGCCACGTTCTGGCATAATCTTTGGATCGGGTACCACGTTCCGGTATGCTAAAAGTTTGTGCGTGGGTTTCATGAGAGTACCAATAATTTGATATAACTGTGATGATTGAGAATTGTGAAATTGAACGTGGTTCATAATAATAATGGCATTGTGATTTCCTTGAGTGGTTATATGTTTATGAGGACTTATATCCGACTGTTCTTTTGTGTCGAGTGAACTTGTTGCGTATCGTGTTGTCGAATGAATTAGAAAGGCCAAGGGTTCAAGGGTCGAATAATTGATGGAAAGGGTTGTTTGTGTGTTTCAAGGGTGAAAAGTGGGGGTAGTGTACGTGAAGTAAGTGCTTAGGTGGATCTCACTTTGGAGAAAGGGAATTATGTTTAGTGGTTAGAAAGCTTGACGTAATGTACTATGTGGCCATGGCTGGGTAATATGAAGAAGAGATAAGGGTGTGATGTGAGAGTTAGTTGGAATGCTTGTAGTTGTAATTGGGGATTTCTCTATGTGATTAGACTGGTTAGGTTGTGGTCAAGTACCTAGTAGGTAGGTTGATTGAGAAGGTGGTTAGTAGTTAACAATACTAGTGTAATTCGGAGGTATTTCGAGAGAGGGTAAAGATGGAGAAGCGAGTGATTTATTTCATGATTTTACTAGTTGGTTTCTTATGTTCTGTGGTGGGCGTCGGGTTGACCGATGATGCCTACCATTATGTGTGTTTTCTATTGATAATACTCTTGCTATGTCTTTTGACATAGTTTGGATGTAGGCTAGCGATGTTTTCATTAGGTGAAGACGAAGAAATTCTCCCACAGCTTCTATTTTTTTCTTCCGCATGGTGGGAACTGTGTCTTTATTTATTATGTCCAGTTGTACTGTTAGTAGCTCTTGTACCTGTTTAGACTAGATCATTGGAGGTGTTAATTACTTTTCAAGTCTTAACCAAAATTGTGTTAAATGTTCTTATTTATAAAATTTTGTTAGTATATTTTATTCCAGTTTATTTAATTTTCCGCATGTTTTTAATTATTGAGATATGAAGGTTCTCCTACTTAGGTGGTAGTACTAGGTGCCCGTATGGCTCGATGGATTGGGTCGTGATAGGAGCTCACTAGAGCAAATTAATGGTATGGTTGGTCAGTTATGTTTGTGTTGATTCGTGTTGTTCTGGAACTCATTAGTCCAATTGATAGTGAAAGTGTATGAACACTTATAATTGTGCTTTACACCATTTTGTGTGAAAATGTTCAAGAATAATTGTGTTTTACTTCAAAAGTCATTTGAACACATTAGAAAACAAATAAGACTAGCACATAGTTTGTCTTCATTCCTTCAATCGAAATCAGTACAATAAGAACACAATTGAAGGAAGTTACAATAGAAAACCCGATCAAAATTGTCCTCATAGAAGACTACAATCTACCATACATACTATTATGAAGGAATCTAGTAGAAGACAAATGAACCAAAACACTAAGATTATTTTGTTAGATAAATCCAAGTAGCCAATATCACCCCTACGACAATGCATATCATCCATACTTTTCTTGATCGATTCCTCTCCAGTTCATATGTTTTGACTCTTCTCAACAAACTCTATATCACCCTCCTAGCTTGAGCCGACATTTCATCATCATACCATCAGAAATATGCACATCCATCTTGTGCCTACAAAATTAAAGAAAAAATTGAATAACAAATAAGGGGATTCTTTACTATATTCTACAGTAAAAATGAATTACCTTTGAAATTTTGCAACAAAAGAACCTACGTCCAGGGTTGGATTGTGTCCATGAGGTCTTCATTTCCACAACGACCCCACATTGACATAGCACATTTGCAGTTGAAGAAGCAGATATCGATGAACAAGATAACTTCGACATTGAAACTTGATGATTAAGAAGAAATCAATGAAGAAGAGATATATTTTGATGAGCACCTCCAACTAAATGATGAAGAGAAAGAAAATAGGAGAAATAAGACAAAAATGGGAGAAATTAGGGTTAAAAGGGGAAGAAGAGAGTTGGTAGGTGGTTCAGGGATCCACATCAGTGCCTTCAAAATGTCTTCAAACGCTCAAGCAACGTGAGATCACATTTTGTGCCACATCAGCCCACAATGTTTAAAAAGAACAAATTATGGGTGGCTCAAGGATTCAATAGGAAAATGGCGTAGTTGAGGTACCTGAGGGGAAAAACCCAACAATTTTAGGGGCCTGTTTATGAGTTTCGTCTTTTCTATTTGTATCAACTATATTTGTATTATGTATCAATTGTATTCGTGATTCATACGAATACAATATGCATTCATCCTCTTCGTCAAATGTATTATGTATCAATTGTATCCAATCAAATATAAGTGAGAGATTTGTATTTTATAAAATTGTATTCAAAAAATTATTGTATCTACTGCATTTGCATTCTGCATCGAAAAATTAAAAAATATTTTTCTCCGTACCGAACACACCCGGGAAGGGTAAACTCCATTTTGATTTGTCTGTCTTCACTTTTCTTTAGTTTTTAGTTCATTTAAAAAACATAAAAACACTTTTTTATTTTGATGTCATTTTAATTTCAATTTCTATATGACTTGTTTAAGGCCATAAGATTAAAAGACATTTTGTTACATTCAACATATCTTAATTTAAGATCAATCAGTCTTCTTTACTTTCTTAGACTCCATATCGAATCAAAATCATAGAAACAATTGAAAGGGAGGGGGTAATACTTTTCCATTAAGTCGTGTGATTAAGCCACATAATTTACTTCCTCTCATAACACAAGCTAAATAACTCATTGAATTGCAAAGTTGACATAATTTATCAAGTTTCATTGTGTGATCTTCTGAATTTCATTTCCCTGAGCTTTAATTAATTTAAATTTATATGATATAAAATAAATCAAAGAGGGAATTATTTCATATCTTGATTTTTTTATATATTCAATATTTGAATTCAAAATCTTGGTTAAGAAGAATTTGGCACGCCATATGGCAAGTTGGAACAATAAATGACATAAAATAGTGTTAGTTTAGAGTAGATGAATTATATACATGACACCATACTTCTTGATGTTGAGAAATAACTTAAACTATAAGTTAATAGCTTAACTAATCTCAACCTTAGTAATCTAGAAGATTTAAGAAAATTATTATTCACTGGTTATTTGGTATAATACCTCACATGACCTTTTGATCATTATCTGTTAGATGACAACGATTCCTTATTTGTTTGAATATAGAATTCCCTCTATAGATATTAATTAGTCTCATATGTAAACTCAAAGTCTTTTATTCTCTTTAATTAGGAACCTAGTAAAACCTACGCTGACCACTTCTTTTGAACGTTCTAATTTGGTATCAAAGTTAACCTTTTTTTTTATTTTTTTGCCACCATGGACTGCCCCAACCAGTCCATTGCTGCTACCATTCAGCCACATTACCCTTCTTCCACACATCTCTCCATACTTGATTCCAACTCCCAAACAATTTCCCTTCCAGGCCTTCCGATAAAATTCGACTGGGAAAATTATTATCTTTGCCAATCTATTGTATATTCTTCCTTTGAGGCCTTTGATTTAGAGGGTCATCTTGATGGAGCTAATTCTCCATCTGCCACTACCTTAACCACTACTAAGGGCACATCTGATTCCACATCAAATTTGGCCTTCACGGTTTGGAAGAAGCGGGACAAAATCCTCCTTCTTTGGCTCAAAACTACCATGAGTCATTCCATACTACCTTACATAATGCACATTAGTACCACTCATGAAGTTTGATCATATCTTTCCAACCTCTATCAATCTCAATCTCGAGCCCGAGTCATGCAACTTCGCCACCAACTCCAAACCACTACTAAGGGCTTTTCCACCATAATGGACTATGTTGACAAGAAACGAACTATATCCCATAGTCTAGCCCTTGCTGCTCATCCCATAACAGACGAAGAACTTATGAGTGCTATTTTGTTTGGGATAAACTTTTCGTATGGCCCTTTTCGCTTTGCCATTAACCCTCACCTTGATAGCCTCACCACTGACTCACTTCTTGGTTTACTTCTCCAAGAAGAGGAGAAACTTGCTGAGGAAACCAAATCCCTCCAACTTCAAGCCAATGTCATATCTCACCAATACTCCAAGTGCTCCCCAACCAATGGATATCCAAATCGACAAACTTTCACCACCTCAAAAAAATCATCTGGTCGTTCAACCAACAATAATCCCCTCGTTCTTCTAGTAGATCATCTCCTCGCATTATTTTTCAAATATGTGAGAAACTCAACCGCCATGCTCGTAATTGCTACAACCGCAACAACATGGATACATACCCGCCTAATCGATCCTCTAACCGTCCACAATCCAATATGGTAACTCCATCGGCTAATTATATGTATTGTTGAAAATTCATGGTTTGCAGACTCAGGTGCCACCAATCATGTTACGTCAGACTTGTCTCAACTATCCATTCACAGGACTATAATGGTGAGGATCAGTTTGCTATAGGTAATGGCCAAAAACTCTCTATTTATCACACCGGCTCATCTTAACTTCCTTCTACTACTCGACCTCTTCATCTTAATAAAATTCTTCATATTCCTTCCATCACCAAAAGCTTACTGAGTGTCTCTCAATTTAGTAAAAATAATAATGTCTTAATGGAATTTCACCCCTCTTGTTGTTTTGTGAAGGATCCTTGGGGAAAATACTACTTCGAGGGTCAATTGATGATGGTTTATATCATTTGAATGGTGGTGGTCTTATTATTATCTCATCCTAAAATCCTTGTGCATTTGTTTGCTCCTGAGCATCACTCCAAGCGTGGCATGAACGCCTTGTTCATCCTTATGAGCAACTTTTACGTCGTTTAGTATCTAGTTTTAATCTTCCAGTGTCATCTACAGTTTGTGGATCATGTCAATTAGGAAAGAGCCAATTGGATCCCTTTATCTTCTTTTTCAAGTCGTAGCTTATTTCCTTTCGATTTGGTGTATTCTGATGTTTGGGGACCTTTTCCGCATCTTTCTATAAATGGAAATAAGTATTTTGTTGAAATCCCAATTGATGTTAACGCTTAATTTTTTCATTAAATTACTCTTATAAGTATTAAATTGTGAAAGTATAACTGTTGTGCTTGATCTATATATATTGAATATTTTTTAATTTTTTTCTATATTGAATAGTATTTTGATTGTAACAAGAATCACAAAGAAGCTTTCGGATGAATTTACAATGAATATTAGATCTCATGATAAAGGCTTTTCCTCCTAAGCTTAATAGCTATATATCCATTTCCTCCTGTCTTCGTGGCTTTCCGTATGCACAAATAATTTAAATAATTCACTAATGGCTAAACTAAATCGATTATGAGTTGCCTTAACTCATCCATTAAGTTCTATCAATAACTAACTCTTATAAATGGATTTACAAATTAAGAATATGCATCACCCTCAAAACAAACGCAGAGAAAATGTGCAAATTTACCAGTTTATTTTATTTATTTGTTACTTTGTATGAATATTCACAAAATGTATATTATTGTTTTGCAAATTTTTGTTTACTAAGCACCACCCTCTACTGTTATATTAGACAATTATATTGGAAAAAGTGTTCAATAAAATTACAAATAATTTAATTGAAACAGAAAGAAAAAGTATGCAAGTTTATGAATTATTAACTTTAGTTTTACTTGGAATTGTCCAAACTTTAACATTTGATGTCTAATATTTTCTGAAGTTGGAAAGAGCAATATATAATTAGGGAAAAAGGTATTCATACTAATATTTCCCTGGTTAATTATTCAAAGTACTAAAGAAAGACTAAAAGTGGTTATTTTTATTTATTGAGAATTCCAAAAGATATGGTAGGACTCAATAAAATTATGTGTTCGGATGTGTATCTATTTTGCAAGGATATGTATCTTCAAATAAAGTACTATATATGTCAATAAGTAGCATCAATTTTGCAAGGCTTTCTAACTTTAACTTGTGAATTGTTATTTTTTGGTATGTTTTGATTTTTATTTTATAACACAAAAAGTCCATAGTATATATACTATTTAAAATCCACCATTTACAATACAAAATTTATATTACTATGTTTTTGGAATAAACGTGCAACGCACGTTCCCAGAAACTAGTAACAATAATAACAACAACAACAACAACAACAACAACAACAACAACAACAATAATAATAATAATAATAATAATAATAATAATAATAATAATAATAATTTATATTTTCTTTTGTAGGATCATGAAAGAAAGAGATGGACTTTTTTAAAGAAGTTAATATCTTTCTATTGATATGTGTATAAATTTAATCATAATTCTCTTTTGTTTATTTAATGTATTAAGTATATAAATTATAATTATCTATTTCTCTAATAAGCTACACTTTAAAGCCCTTTTTTTATATATAAAAAAAAAACTTTAAAAGTGTCCAACAACGTCAACTATTACTGCAAAAATAATAAATGAAGAGGGTAAACCACACCCACGAAATCTCCTGTATTAATTTTTAATTTAACTTTTTCTTTTCCCTTTCCCTTTTTCTTCTTTGTCTTCTAGCTTTCTTGCTTATTTATTGTACTAGATAAAGTGCCCGTCCTCCGCTTGGGTGCCGCCCAATGTCACTATTTTTGCTTTAACTTCATAATCTTTGACTAATTTAAGAAACGTTTAACTTTATAATTAATGTTGTTTTTCAAACGTGAACTTAAAAATAACAATAAATTTGTTTGTAATTTAATAATGAGTAAGTAACTCAATTGCGTAAGATATTTTCAAAAAAAATAAATTTTACTTTATGATAATTCAATAGCTCGTTCACATTGGAATCACAAAGCAATCTTTAGTAAGGTTTGCTCGGGCTAAGCTGTGACTTAAAGCTATAATTACTATAATAGCCAAAATAGAGAAAAGATGTAAAGTCGCCACTGAAATTGTTTCAAATTTTCAAAAAGAAACATTAATTTTGCAATCGTCCTACTACCCCACTAAATAATTGTGAACAGATATTATTATATCATTTTTCTATCAGCCCCAGATTTTAAGAAGCAAGTGTGTTCATACACCAATCATTACATGACACGTGTTAATTTAATTAAAAATATAAAAAAAATTATTTAAATTTTTTTCTTTGTCTTCTTTTTTTCTCTCTCTCTCTTACTTTTTGACTTATTTTAATTTTGATTTCATCTTAAATTTCACTTCATCTTTCACCTCCCACTTTCAAGTGATCCATCCTTCTATTTTCTTTCTTTTTTCTTCACCTCCCACCCTCACCCCACCCACCACGTCAAGTTGAACCCCACTCTCATTTTTTTTTTCTTTTCTTTTTCTTCTTCTGCTCCGGTCAAATTCTTAATAAAATTCATACTATTTTTTAGACTTTATTGAATTATTGATAACAAAATTAATTATTTTTCTAAGAAAATTTAAAATTTTGAAGATATCATCAACTACTCTTTTTCATATAACTTCAAAATTAGAAATGATAATTTAAAAGAATCAATAAATTCCCAAAAATTAAAAGAACTTAATTGAAATCGGATTAAAAAAACTATATGATACTTCCAAATCATCTTAAAATCTAATGGGTTTATCAAATTGTTCGAAATGTAAGAAAATATTTAGTTAAAGTTTAAAATTAAAGAGAGTAAAACTAATAGTAGTAAAAAAAGGAAGGTGAAGTTGTGGTAAAAATGATGACATTGAAAGTAAGAATCTTCCATGGATATGACAATGAATTTTGAAGAAAAAAGAAAGAGAAAAAAATAAAAAGGAAAAAAAGTTGAAATAATAAGAAAAATAAGAAAATATATTTTATAATAAAGTACGTTTAAAAATAAGATTATATTAGTTATTTTAGGTGCACCATTCTCTTTGAAAGAGTGCACACCACCCTCTATGTTAGGTGGACCAAAAATGATATAATAATATATGTTCAAAATTGTTTAGTGGGGTAGTAAGACGATTGCAAAGTTAAGGTGCCTTTTTAAAAATTTGCGACAACTTTAATGGTGTCTTTATGTCTTTTCTCAGCCAAAATATAATTAATTATAAGAGTAAGAATGGCAACTTAAAAGATATGATTAAAATGGTTTTCGCATAGAAATCATTTAGATACCGAAGAAGTGCATAGACCTGTAATCACAGGTTCTAAAACAAATTCATTAATAATTGTCATGTTGTAATTTTTGAAAGTCTATTTAACTAATTTTTAAAGTTAAATTAGATTAATTAATTTGATATTTTAAACAGAAAATTTGGATATTCAAAATTATATAAAAAGTACTATAAATTGTATTTTTTTAAATATCAATATAATAAAAAAATACATCATAAAATATCAGTCAAAGTTCTTATTGTTTGACTTTAAAAAATAAAATTATGACAATTAAAAGTGGACGGAGGAAGTAGCATTTTGTGCATTAAGATATTGTGAAACTTGAAAGTACAGTAGCAATTTGTGCATTGATATATTGTGAAACTTGAAAGTAAAATTACGTGAATTTGTATAAGATTGTACATGTTTCACTGAAAGAAAAAAGTGAAGAACAAAGGAAATAAAATCTACAGTAATAGTCTTAGTCTACGTGGAGATTATTAATTGGTTTGATAATTTTGAGGTACGTGGAGATTATTTATTGGTTTGGTAGTTTTAGGACTCACACTTATTAACAGTGATGATGGATGATGAAGAATATTTGCCTTTTCTTTTCTTCTCTCACTTGAACATCACATTCTTTATAATTGACCATTAACTCCACTCTAAAGCTACTCTTTTTTGGTCCTTAAGTTTATCGATCTATTTTAACAATTCATAAAATATAAAAGAATAAAAAAAATTGTAAGTGTCTTTGTTTTGTTTCTCACTTAGTATTTGAAATCCACATTAAAGTTTCAATTAAATTTGAATCGCACACTATAAAACTTATTTAGGGGTGGTTAGAGAATGAGGAGATGATGAAGAAGATGATATTGTGAGCCATTCAATATTGTGGGCCATACAATGGTGATACCATGAGAAGCGACAAGAAGAAGAATATATGTGGATCACAATAGACCCTATAGTACAATATTGCGAGTAATACAATGGTGATTGTTTTGTGATTGGATACCATGAGAAGCGACCCTTGAAGGTCCTATTCGCTATAGGGGGACTACTGATCACAATTTTATTGATGAATCCTTAGTAGATAAGCCATTTTGTGAGTCATATCCAATCAAGTCTTGAACTGTTAACTTGGGTTTTGGGAAAATGGTGACTTCTAAAGCATACAAAAACTTCCAATTCTCAATGCAGGGCATTTTGTTTTGTGTGAAGTTGTATCTACTTCCATTGGCACCAAATTGTGAGATTGTATTAGAAAACCAACGGATGTGAACCCTTGAGAATTTTCCCATTGAACATAACGGTGTGGTGTTTTACTTTGGAGGTAAGAAACACTTTGAGCGTTACAATGAATCAGTTGATGATGAAGATGAAGACCGCAAGCAGTGAGAGTCCATAGAGTTTTACTATATGTTTTTCCGAAAGCGGTTTTTAGGGTTGATCTCTTCCTAAACCTCACGTAAGATAATAATAGTGTGTCGATTTAAGCTCTAGCTTGCTAATTTCTATTTTCAGCAATTTTCTATTTATGCAGAGGGACTACTTGTAGTTATCCTCAATTGATTGTCATCCTTTGAAATGTATGATGTCTATTGAGTTTTTCCTGATTGTATTAATTGTTATTGCCTCTAATAAGACTTGGAAGCATTGGATGGCAATTCATGTTGAACTTGGGAAGGCCATATACAAGTTTGATTAGCTGGAGTCTATGGATTATGCCATCTAGCCCGTAAATTTGAGAGTAGATTTTTAAAATTTCTTTAAATATTTAATTTCCTAGTATTTTACTGACATAAACTTATTTTTTTTAGATTATCGAAAAAGAGGTCATCGTGATTGGCACCCACACTAACCCTCCGATAGGAGAACCATTTATACTACTTAGCTAACCAACTTAATCAAAATACTAAGGCATTTAAGTTACAGAAGCAAGTTAAATGCTAAGGAAAGAAATAGGGAGTCCCCATAAACTCCAAACCAATAGTCTAATAACTAAACAAATGCGGGAAAAATACGCCTAGAACCTGAAAGTCAATGTACCAAAACTCTAACAAGATCCATAAGTCTAAACAAGAAAGGTTACACCCCCAAACTAATGTACAAACAACTAACTAGAAAGTCTAAGTCCGAAATATGGACATAAACAAAAAGAGAACCCATGGCAGCCCGAAAGAACTAGCTCACTCTTGAGTTTGAAACAGTCACTGATCTTCTAAGTGAGGTCTGTCAATAGCCGCTTGAAGATGCCCTGTACTCAACAATGAAAGTGAAAGTGCAGCATCAGTACACAACCAGAGTGTACTGGTAGGATCACGCGGCTATCCCACTAAATGCAACATATATAAGTCAATATAACATTATAATAACATGCATACACCGAACATATACAATATCATCATCATTTATAAACAACGTACAATTTCACATTTCTTAAGATACACAATTATGTCAACTCATTGGTCCTCTCATGGAACCCAAACCCAAACAATTAGCATACCAAAACGTGGTACCCGATCCAATGTTTATACCGGAACGTGGCAATGGTCCCATAGTTATGCCAAAACGTGGCAACCAATCCAAGTTAGTGTCTCGAAACGCAACACCTGATCCATTCAACAAGCCACAATCATAATCACAAGTATATTCTCATAATCATACAATCAAGTCATGATTCATGACATTCATCATTCATCTATCTCATTTACAAAGAGTGTGATCAATAATGCAACATTTTCATACATACACGTATTATAATGAAGCAAGAACAAACATATATCACACAATCATGAAATCACAACAATCACCTACCTCGAAACAAGCTTGTCCCTAAGAAACTTGATTCTTCCCTTTCTGGATTCATTCCGCTTGTTCTTGGTTTACAAACAATTAATTTAACACGGAAATCAATAATCAATAACTAATTACCCGAATTACTAACAATTCTATCAACCCTATATCATACCCATGATCCCCATACCCAGAATAGGGCTTTATCCACCATAATTTCCAGATCAAAACCCTCCTCCATTGATAATTACCCATTAAATTATATTCTACGGATCGAAAAATAGATTCGGGTAGTTAAAAGTTTGCCTTTAGCCTCAAAAATGGTGAAAAACTATCAAGAAAACCCCTGGGTTCGTTCCTTGGTTCTCAAGTTCAAAAATTGCAGAATAAAACATTTTTAGGGTTTATTTTCAACTTTAAGTCGCGTCAGCCCCGCTATGGCGGTACTCACCCCGCTACAGCGGCCCCACCCTGGCGGCAGAAATCCCGTGAGAAAAATTAATAATTACAAGATCCCATTTCACAACATACCTTCAACAAATGACACTCAGAAACTACCCATTCACGCTAAGATCAATTTCGGGAGTTCTACTCGCCCGAATTCAATTCCGTAAAGTTGTACGGGTTCCTTAATGTCTTAGCTATCTACTCATGTGATCGAATTCATAATTCGATCATCCAATTGTTACCAAATTTCCCTAGACTTTAATGACTCTGATTTCGTCCAAATCTAGACTAGGTTGGAAAATCCCAAGTTACTACGAAAAAGTTTTCTGGCCCAAAAAAATTTTCCGTTGGGTTTTCTATAGTGACGGAAATAGGTCGTTACAATAGATACCAATTTACCAATCACTCGTCCCCGAGTGACAAACTTAGGGAAAAAAGGAATAGGCTAAAGAAATGGAGCAGTACTTGAATCGACGAACAATTGGGGATACTTGTCACGCATATCCCTCTCGGTTTCCCTAATAGCTTCCTCAATTGGACGATGCTTCCATTGAACTTTCACGGACTTAATCTCCTTGGTCCTCAACTTGTGCACATCACGATCAAGGATTGCAATCAGTTCCTTCTCATATTGGAGGTCTTTGTCTAACACAATTGAGTCCCATTTAATGATGTAATCCCCATCACCATGCTATCTCTTCAACATGGACACATGAAATACTGGATAAACACCCGATAGATTATGAGGTAAAGTCAATCTATAAGCCCGACCCTACACATTCAAGACTCTCAAAGGGACCGATGTATCGCGGACTTAGCTTGCCTTTCTTGTCAAATCTCATCACCCCTTTCATGAGTGATACCTTAAGAAGAACATTCTCACCAGTCTGAAATGTCATGTCTCTTACCTTATGATCCGCATACTTCTTCTGTCTACTCTGGACTGCTAGAAGCTTACCTTGAATACTCCTCACCTCATCTTGAGCATCCTTCACTAACTTAACCCCCAAAGGTTTCACATCCCCAGCCTCAAATCATCCTATGAGTGATCTATATCCCCTCCCATATAATGCCTCAAATGGTGACATATCAATGCTGGAGTGATAACTATTATTATAAGAGAATTCACACAAAGGTAAGAAGTTATCTCAATGCCCTCCAAAATCAATCACACATACCCTTAACATGTCTTGTAACACTTGAATAGTTCTCTCTGACTGTTTGTCCATCTGCGGATAGAAAGTGGTACTAAAAGTGAGTTGTGTGCCCAATTCATCATGTAATTTCCTCCAAAACGTGGAGGTGAATTGCGTACCACGGTCTGAGATGATAGAAAGGGGCACCCCATGCAACCTCATTATCTCTTTCACATAAACCTTTGCCAATTGTTCAGCATTATAATATATTCTTACCGAAATAAAATGGGCTGACTTAGTCAATTTATGAACCACTACACAAATAGAATCAAACTTCCCCAAAGTCTTGGGAAGACCAACCACAAAATTCCTGGCTGTCACGATCCAAAAATGGATGTGATGGCACTCGTCTTATCCAACCAAGACAAGTCAGCCTAAAACTCAACCATTACAATAAAATGCGGAAATTTTATAATAAACTCAAAAATACCCCCAAAATCTGGTTGTCACATGTACAAGCCTTTAAAGTATTACAATTGATTCAAAGAAAAACACAAGTCTCAAATGACATTGTTTCTAGAATAGAACAAGATCATAAATAGGAGTAAGAAAGTCCACTGAAATGACAAGAAGCTACCGCACAAACCTCCATAAGAAGCATCAGACAAGGAGAAGAGAAAATATCACAAAGGTTCGGGCTAGTAACCTACAAAAATGTAGAAGCAAGGGGTGAGTACCATACAACACGGTACTCAGCAAGTAAACTTCTAAACACAAGCTAAGGGAATAAAATACGGGTACTCCTTACACACCAACCGAACCTCCACAACTACAACCTACATAAAACCAGCCCAACCTAACAATTCACAGTTTACATAGCACCCAGTTCAACAACAATCACTTTAACAAATTACATATCCTCAACAACAAACTCAATATTCATCAATCCAACTTTCACAAAAAGGCACTCACAATATCAGCAACACACAAGATCAAGTTCATTAAATAGAGGTAATCAAATATCAAGTACTTTTCAACCACCAATAAAACACATAATCATAAAAAATGAAGGATGTCATGAGATGCAATGCAATATGACACCATAAAATGATATGCCTCAAAATACCAAGTACTCTGCCAACCATATATATATGATACTCTTCGGAAATACATCGAGAGTTCATGACCCATGGGGGACTCGCGAGGTCCATATACTGACACGGATGATCTCCATGTGTCTGTGCGGACGATCTCAACGCACTATCATAAATCAAACAAATTCCGCACGGATGATCTTTACGTGCCCAAATTATAATCTTAACATCTCACCATCCCAGCACGGATGATCTCCACGTGCCCAACTTATACTCAATCTCATGTCAATGCATGTGCACAATATGATTTCAATAAAAGGGATGATGCATCTCAATCAAATATCAATATGATATGCAATCACCTCAACTATCACAAGTATACGAGTTCAATAAAGAACACAATCACACATAATAAATCAAGTCAATAATATATTAGCTAATGCCCATATGCTTTGGCATTCTCGGATTACAATCCGCATTCTATAGTAATAAACTTTCCCTTTATAACACCGGTACTCGTACCAATGCCCGTCACACCATTGGTACGAGACCCCCATCCTTCGCTCTTACCCATGGTCTATTCCATTTTTAATTTTTTTATTAGAAAAATGTCCTTCAACGAAGTCTTTCAAACCATTCTCAACACATCACACAGAAACAATTAATCACATTGCCTTTATTACCCCTTTTTCATCATTAAAATTAATCAATGTGGACAAGTCAACCTTTCACCAAGTCTCATTACTCCCAAACACATACCACAAGGAAATACAAGAATTCCATACACTTAACAAGGCTTTAGAAATCCACTTGCCTCAAATAGTCGAACAATCACTCCAACTCTTGAGCCTTCCCCTTTCGTTAGGCTTCCAAATCAATACAATCTATTCAAATAAATAAATCACAATAAGTTTTCAAAAACTAACAACAACTATACTACTATAGGTCTAGCCTAGACCCAAAAACTTACACAAACTTAAAATCAAGTTCCTAAATTTGATGTCAATTATCATGTCAACCCTCCTAAATTTTAGGTCTAGGGTTAAGTTTCCATTCTCCAATACCATAAATCTAATGGTATTTATATAATATGATATACCTACTATTTACTTACATATACCAATATATCAAAATTTCAATCATTATACGATAATAATTGATAAGAAGATCCGTAGAATATTAAAACCAAATCATGGACTAATTAAGCATCTCACTTACGGGGAGACAGCAAATTGCATATTCTTACTACTTATAAATTATTCTCCAGCCATTATTCATCAAATCATTGGCCTGTAGTATGTCTCAACCCGTTTTCTCCTTCTTAGCCATATCTTAATCCACCCACAACTAAAAATGATCATATGTGTAAAAGAAACCCATTTTTAAAAAATTTTAAATAAGTCTTTCCATCAACCAATAAATAGTATAATATGATCATATGCACATAAATTCAACCACTAAAGTTTTTTTACATACATAAAAATATGAGACCCTTTAATTCGTACCTGCTCTGGTGGCTGCGGGTCGTTCCTTTGGTTATGGAGGCTGCCGGCTTCATTGTTTTTGTTTATTTTATTTTTTCCCCTTAAAGTTATGCTCTAAAATTGTTAAACCCCATTAATTTATTTTTAAGGGTATTAAATAAATTATGGACTTACTAAAGAAAAATTAATTATTTAATAAATACCACTAACTAAATAACTGTAGTTATCAAGTAGTTCAAATTCCAAAAATTAAATTCCGGGTCATTACAATGGCTATCCTATCCCACTTCCATTCCGGAATTGGCATTCTTTGAAGCAAACCTGCAGGCATTTGGTGCTCATATTTTACTTTTTGGTAATTTTGACACTTAGCCACAAACTCCGCTATATCCTTCTTCATGCCCGACTACCAATAAATTTGTTTCCAATCTCGGTACATCTTTGTCACATCCGGATGAATGGAATATCGCGAACCATGAGATTCTATCAACAATTTCTTAATCAAGTCATCAACTCTAGGAATACAAATTCTTCCTTTAAAACTGAGCACACCTTCCGCATCGAGAGTGGTCTCTTGTGCCTTACCAATCACATACTTCTTCTTGAGTTCATTCAAATTTTCATCCTCGAATTGCTTGGCCTTGATCTCTTCCATAAACATGGCCCTTACTTCAATGCTAGCTAACACCCCACATTTTTCTAAGATGCCAAATTGCATGAATTTAGACTCCAAAGTCTGAATTTCCTTAGCCAAAGGTCGTCTAGTTACACTCAAGCAAGCTAAACTACCTATACTTACCACCTTTCGACTCAAAGAGTCTGCTACTACATTAACCTTACCTGGATGGTATTGAATGATGACATCATAATCTTTAAGTAACTCCATCCACCTTCGTTGGCTCCAATTCAGATCCTTTTGAGTGAACACATGTTGCAAACTACGATGATCAGTAAACACCTCACATTGAACACCATAGAGGTAATGCCGCCAGATCTTAAGAGCAAACAGTACCGCTGCCAACTCCAAATCATGTGTTGGATAATTCCTCTCATGCACCTTCAATTGACGCAATGCATAAGCTATAACATTCTTATCTTGCATCAACACATCACCCAAACTAGAATGTGAAGCATCATAATAAATAATAAAATATTTACCTTCCACCGATAGTGTTAGGATAAGTGATGTGGTCAAGATAGTCTTGAGCTTTTGAAAGCCATCCTCACATTTTTCAGTACATTCAAATGGTATCTCCTGTTTGGTCAAATTTGTCAAGTGAGTGGTCATAGAAGCAAAGTTCTTCACAAATCGACGATAGTAGCTAGCGAGCCCCACAAAATTCCTAACTTCTGTCACAGAGCTAGGCCGAACTCAATTCTTAATTGCCTCAATCTTTTGGGGATCTATCATTACCCCTTCTTTTGAAACTACATGCCCCAAAAATGCAACCGAAGTCAACCAAAATTCACACTTAAAAAATTTAGTATACAACCTTTGTTTACCAAGAACAATACGAAGGTGGTCGGCATGCTCTTCCTTACTTTTCGAATAGACCAAAATATCATCAATAAAGACTATGACGAATGAATCAAGAAATGGCTTGAACACCCCATTCATTAAACTCATAAAAGTGGTGGGTGCATTAGTCAAACCAAAAGACATAACTAGAAACTCATAGTGCCCATAGCGGGTTCTAAACGCCGTCTTGGGCATATCCTGAGGCCTAATTTTCAACTGATGGTAGACAGACCTTAGATCAATCTTGTAGAAAACTGATGCACCTTCCAATTGGTCAAAAAGATCATCTATTCGAGGCAAAGGGTAGTTTTTTTTGAATAGTGACCCTATTCAATTCCAGGTAATCTATACACATTCTCATACTACAATCATTTTTCTTAACAAACAAAACTGGAGCACCCCATGGGGAAGCACTAGGACAAATAAATCCCTTATCAAGAAGCTCTTGGATTTGAGCCTTAAGCTCTCTTAATTCTGCCGGAGTCATACGATATGGAGGGATAGAAATGGGACGGGTACCAGGTTCTAAATCAATACCAAAATCTATATCCCTATCCGGAGGCATACCAGACAAATTATTAGGAAACACTTCTCTAAATTCTGACACCACGGGAATAGACTCAATAGATGGAGAGTCAACATCAACATCCCGAATATGAGCCAAATAAGACAAACAACCTTGCCCTACCAGTTTCCTAGCCCGAATGGAGGATATGATCTTAGCTTACTTAGGCTTGTACACCCCTTTCCACTCTAACTTTTCCCTTCCCAAAATTTCTAAAGTTACAAACTTAGTGTTACAGTTAAGAACAACATAATAGGGGGACAACCAAGTCATGCCTAATATTATATCAAAGTCAATCATATCCAAAATCACCAAATCAGCCCAAGTCTAAAAACCCATAAACAAAATAAGACAAGCACGATAGACATGGGTGGATATGACAAACTTTCCAACTGGGGTAGAAAAATAGATGAGGGTATCAAGTATATCACAAATCATAGAAAATGTTACGGCTAATCGCACAGACACATAAGAATAAGTAGAACCAGACCAATGTCACATCTGCCATCCGGTCACATACAAGAATAGTACCTGTGATCAATGCGTCAGATGCCTCCGCCTCATTCTTTCTCGAAAAGGCGTAACACTGAGCCCTATCATCATGACGGGCAACTTCTCTACCTGGTTGCACTGTACCTCTGCCTGTATTACCATTTCCCCTACCTCCGCGGCCTCGCTGATTTCCTTCTCGCCCATCTTGTGGACGCCCTCGACCATTATTACCATTTCCCGCGGGTACCACTTCTCTAGTCTGCTGTTGTGCAGAATCCATCATACGTGGGTTGGAACAATCTCTCCTCATATGCCCAAGTTCTCCATGATTATAGCAAATACAATCAAATGATGGCCTACTACCCATCAAAGACGCGACTCCCTAGCTATCCTAAATCAAATTATGAGGTGGAGTTCTCGAGTAATTACCTGTAGAGGTGGGCCTAGCAAACTGAATTGGCCTGGCTGCAAGTGTTGGCCTCCCTGAACCTCTATAGTAAGATCCGTGAAAGTTACCTGAATTCTTGGCCTTTTTAGCCAATGCCTTAGCCTGACCGTCTCGCCTCACCCCTTTCACTTTCTTCACAAAGTTCGTTACCTCATTAAAGCTCCTCCCTGTAGAGGTCATATGAACAGATAATACTTACAACTCAGAATTTAGTCCCTTGATAAATAAACGGATTTTCTCTTCCTCAGTAATCACTAATTGAGTAGCATATCTAGACAAGGCATGAAACTTGGCCTCATAAGCAGCCACAGACATACCACCTTGCTCCAAAGTGATGAACCCATCCTTCTTGTGATCTCTCAAAGTCCTAGGCACGTATTTCTCTAAAAACAGAGCATGAAATTGGGTCCAAGTAAGTGGAGGTAAAACTAAAGATCTACATTCCATATAAGCCCTCCACCACTACTTAGCCTCACCTTGAAGCTTAAAAGTCACAAACTCAAGCCCATGCTGATGGACAATTCCCAACTTATGAAGCCTTCAATAGCAATCTAGGATGAATTCATATGCATCCTCACTCTAGGAACCATAGAACACAGGTGGTTTCAACTTCAAAAACTTGGTCAACATCTCATGTTCATTACCAGTCATAACAGGACCCAACAAAGAATGAAAGAAAGCATCATTACGTATATTCCCTCCCACATTGGGGATAGTGATAGTAATAAGAGGATTGACAGGAGCTTGAGTTGCTTGAACAAAAGGAAGCACTCCAGGATTGACCAACCCTTTCAAGAATGACATGATCTGTTGAGCTAACACTGGGTCTATGAGAGGAATACATATTGTCTCAGCCTACACCTCTTCCTATTGTTCTACATTCTCAACCTCGATTTTCCTGTCTACCTCTTCATGGTGCGCAGGAGGGGTCTCATTTCTGGGAGCATTTTCAACCGGTGCTTCATCCCTAGTAGACGCCACACTTCCTAGGAGTCTATCCCTAGCTCTCCCTCTACCCCTGCCTCTCGCTGCAAATTCCTTAGCTGGAGCATTGACTGGAGCTATGGGCATGACATCGTTGAATCTAGTGTTAATCATCTGTGGACAGAAGAGTGAAGGAGATTAGATATCAATTCAAATTGGCAGATAGCAATTTGAATCAAGTTATAACACGAAAGGAGACGTCTCTATATTGTTCTGCAAGACTCGACTAGTCTCGTTTTGGTACATCGAGATCAACAAACCTAGGCTCTGATACCAACTTTGTCATAATCCAGACCATCATGATTGATACCCACACTAACCCTCCTGTAGGAGAATAATTTATACTAATTAGCTAACCAACTTAATCAAAATACTAAGGCATTTAAGTTACAGAAGCAAGTTAAATGCTAAGGAAAGAAATAGGGAGTCCCCATAAACTCCAAACCAATAGTCTAACAACTAAGCAAATGCAGAAAATAATATGCCTAGAACGTGAAAGTCAATGTACCAAAACTCTAAAAGAATCCATAAGTCTAAACAAGAAGGGATACAACCCAAAACTAATGTACTAACAACTAACTAGAAAGTCTAAGTCCGAAATATGGACATAAATAGAAAGAGAACTCATGGAAGCCCAGAAGAACTAGCTCACCCTTGAGTTAGAAACGGTCACTGATCTTCTAAGCGAGGTCTGTCAATAGCCGCCTGAAGATACCCTGTACTCAACAAAGAAAGAGCAAGTGCAGTATCAGTACACAACCACAATGTACTGGTAGGATCACGCGGCTATCCCACTAATTGCAACATATATAAGTCAATACAACACTATAATAACATTCATACACCGAACATATACAATATCATCATCATTTACAAACAACATACAATTTCACATTTCTCAATATACACAATTATGTCAAATCATTGGTCTTCTCATAGAACCCAAACCCAAACAAGTAGCATACTGGAACGTGGTACTCGATCCAATGTTTATGCTGAAACGTGGCAATCGATCCCATAATTATGCTGGAACGTGGCAACCGATCCAAGTTAGTGTGTCAGAACTCAACACCCGATCCATTTAAGAATCCACAATCACAATCACAAGTATATTCTCATAATCATACAATCAAGTCATGATTCATGGCATTCATCATTCATCTATCTCATTTACAAATAGTGTGATCAATAATGCAACATTTGCATACATACACGTAATATAATGAAGCAAGAACAAACATATATCACACAATCATGAAATCACAGTCATCGCCTACCTCGAAACATGCTTGAATTCCCTAAGAAACTTGATTTTTCCCTTTTCGGATTCGTTCCGCTTGTTCTTGGTCTACAAATAATTAATTTTACACGGTATTGATGCTTATCATGACCAGCGACACTAACCTATGGTACGAGTGTCTACGATCATCGATAATATAGTAACTCAACTAAAGGTTGGGGTCGTGTCCCAAGGGAGTGGTTTTGAGAATTAATAGAAAAATAAAATTTAGTTCTACTTAGTCGTAGCTAAAGACATTAACGAGTAAAAACATAGTAGATTAAAGGGGGGTGACACAAAGTGTCAAATATCAATAGGGGGTTTTGTCACAAGTAGTAAAAACAACAAAAATAACAAGAAAATCAAGTATGGGGAAAAGTTCTTGGGGTGTGACCGCAATACAAGTTGAGATAAATCGTTGGGTACATGCTTTCGATAGGAAATTTGTAAGATAATAGTGACTAGGCTAAGCTTTAGATGGAAATAAGTTCCCTCTCGGGCAACTTACTCCGTTTCAAATGCGCTCCTCTCGGACACTCATTTGCCGTATGAAGGCCAGCCTACGCCTTACCCCACTCACTCTCTCAAGCTGAGCGTTAGGATATTAGACTAGGGTTCACCCTCTCGGGCTGAACCTCATGTCGACCCACTTCTTAGACCATCAGTCTAGCGGTCTTGGTTTCGCGACTTTCCTCTCGGGCAAGTCAAAAACACATGGGTGGTTTTGTATTTGCAACTACAAACCCATTAAATTAAACCACAACCACTAGGTGAAATCACCATTAAAATACATCTAACCTATCAGCAAGCAAAACCCAACAACAATATCAACACATATTTGCTAAATCACACCCCAAGAATGGGGGGTTTTAGCCACACATCAAGAAATAACAAAATACACCTAAAATGATACTAAAATCAAATGGGTATAAGGAATTAAACCTTGATTTAAGAAAAGGAAGAAGAATGGAGAAGACCCACTTCCAACTTGGGGAAGATGAAATCCTTCTTTCTTCAAGTCTCCCAAAAAAACCCTCTCCAAACTTGAGAGAAAATATCCCAAAAAAGTACTATTCTATTCTGAAAATTATATTAATGGTTCGACTCCTTAAAATTAATAAAGAGTTTAATATTTATAGACTTCAGAAATTAGTGCTGACAGATCGCTCGGTGAGGTTAGTCGAAGTCGTCGAATGACTCGGCGACTCGCCCTTCTTCTGTCTCATCACCATTTTGTGCTTGCCTTCAACATCTTAACGTTCTGGACCATTGGGCAGTATAGTACATCTTCGCGAAACTATTCAGCGAAGAGCCAACTGCTCCTTTCATCGCCTTTTTGATCCTTTTCCTTCAGGGTTTCGCGTACTAGAACAAAGGGCAGAGTGCGTCCCTTCGGCGAATCGCCAAGCGTGCTTGGCGATGCGCAGGCGTCAGGTTCTTCGTTCTTTTCAGCCTCTTTGTTCCTTTTTGTGCCTAAGTGTCCATGCTTCCACTAAAACTTCAAATACCTGAGACTTAAAAATTTTCATCAGATATTGAGACAAAATAAGCATTTAAGGACACTATTTCTATCAAAATAAAGCCCTAAATGAGTCCAATTTGTGGACTCGTCAGGGAATCAATAAACAATAACTAATTGCCCGAATTACTAACAATTCTATCAACCCTAGATCATACCTATGATCTCCATACCCAGATTAGGGCTTTCTCCACCATAATTTCCAGATCAAAACCCTCTCCCATCGATAATACCCATTAAATTACGTTTTACGGATCAAAAAATAGATTCGGGGCATTAAAATCTTACCTTTAGCCTCAAGAATGGTGAAAAACTGTCAAGAAAACCCCTGGGTTTGTTCCTTAGCTCTCAAGTTTGAAATTGCAGAATAAAACGTTTTTGGAGTTTATTTTCGACTTTAAGTCGTGTCTGCCTCACCATGGCGACACTCACGCTTCTGGCCCCTGGCGGCGAAATACGCCTCGGCTTGAAGCGATGAGAAAAATTTATAATTCCAAGACCCCATTTCACAACATATCTTCAACCAACGACACTCAGAAACTACCCGTTCACGCTAAGATCAATTTCGGGAGTTCTACTCGCCCAAATTCAATTCCGTAAAGTCATACGGGTTCCTTAACGTCTTAGCTATCTACTCATGTGATTGAATTCATAATTAGATCACCCAATTGCTACCATATTTCTCTAGACTTTAATGACTCCAATTTCGTCCAAATCTAGACTAGGTTGGAAATCCCAAGTTACTACGAAAAAGTTTTCCGCCCCAAAATTTTTCCCCATTGGCTTTTCTATAATGACGGGAATAGTTCGTTACAATTTATTAATAAATTTGTTCGTGTTTCATACGGTTACAAATAACAGTAAAATATCAATAACTTTTAAAAAAAAAAAAATCTAATACAAATAGAAGAGGAAAACGTTTAGTTATTAGTTAGCATGCTTGTAACAAACTCATACAAAAGTTATAAGTTACTATATTGAGCCAAATTTATATTTATAAATTACTTACGACAATCAAAAATTCATATAAAATAAAATAAAGTGAAATAATAGAGAAAATATATATAAATGATAACACAACATTATTTTTATGACCTTCATCATTGAAGAAGAAGAAAATGAAATCAATGTACAATCTTATGAGATTTCATCGATATTCATTCTAACAGATATTTTACCATTCAATAGTCTCCATCTTATTCTTCACCTCAAATTAAAGTATGAAGACAATAAGCATCGGAAAAAAGTGTTAGCTAATAAATTTTTTGTCAAAATAAGTAGTCAAGTTATATTTTTTATGCAACTTCGCCTAGTAGTGTTTGTTGTAATTGACCGAGTATGTACTAAAATTTTCAAGAATTTCCTCGTAAAACTCTCTGAAGAGTGTACACCAAAACGTTCTTGGTTACTACTTTCTCACTACAACAAAGTATTACCACTATTATAATCACACTGTCATGTTTTTTAATCTTAGTATTTTTTTTTAATTACTTTTCAGTATTGAAATATTAACAACTTCATGTGGTGTTTTTCGCTCAACTTTATGTATATTAATTGTTTTTCCCACTACTAATTAATCCTGATTTGTCAGTTAGATGATGTTGAAATTTAAAATTTTCAAATTACTCTTTTGTTTTTTTTTTTTTTTTTAATTTAGTTCTTATAAAACAAGTTTACTTCTAGGAACATAACTTATTAATTGTCTTTTTCTAAAAAGTTGATATTTGAATAAATAATTATCTTATTTCGGATAAGACTTACATCTAATCCACAATTCTATAGGGGTCAAAGATACTTAATTAGAATGATCTAAATTAAGAATGTAATTTACATTTCTTAGAACTTATCATATGAAATAAGAATAATTAAGAATAAAACAATAATTAATCTATCCATTTTAAGGGAAAAAATGGAAAAACTAGTATTATTCAATGAGAAATATTTTGACATAAATATTTTGACCTCTATAAATAGACATAAAAAAACTATTACTCATTCTTCTTTTTCCTCATTGAGATGGTTAAAAGAAACTCGGATGCTGCTATGAACATGAAGAACTTGAAGGTTAAACATGAAAAAGTTGGATGAATCTATCGAATCTTTTATGACTCCAAAGAAAGAAGAGATCAAAGATTCATCTGCCGGCAATGGATCAAACTCATCAACTCTTTATTTATAAAATTTTTGTTTTCTCCAAAAGATTTGATTTGAAATTTTGGCAATTTAAATTTACTGATCGATGTTGATTTCCTCAAGGTGAAAGATGAGAAAGTAGATCCTATGACTATAAAGGAAGAAAAAGAAGAAGAAACAGACATGTGGATTTCAAGGATCGATGAATTAGAATATTCTCGGTCATTCAAAGATCCTCATTGTGTAACTAGATACCATGAGAAGCGATCCTTGAATTTCATATTCTCAGCGGGAGGGACTACTCATAATTTTATTGATGAATCCTTAAAAGATAAGTTAGGGTATGACTCGATTGTTAACTGAGCTTTTGGAAAAATGGTGACTTCCAGAGAATGCAAAAACTTCCAACTCACGGTGCAAGGCATAGTGTTTAATGTGAAGTTGTATCTACTTTCATTGTCGTCAAATTTTGAGATGATATTAGAAAATCAAGAGATGGAGGCTCTTGAGAATTTTAGCTTTGAATATAGATCTATGGGGTTTAACTTTGGAATGGGAAGTGAGAAAACACTTTGTGAGTTTCAACAAATCAGATGATGAAGATGAAGACAACAAGCATTGAGACTCCATTAAGTTTTTACAACCATCATTTTTATATAGTTTCTATTTTCTGCAATAATAAAGGAACTACTTATAATCATCCCATTGTTAATAAGTTGATTATTATACTAGTATGGTGCAACATTGCAATTCATGAAGTTTAATATTTATTTTTTTCTTTTCTATACTGTCGATTAATTATATTGTTGATTGTTTGATGAACTGTGTTGAATTAAAGTTTATTTTAGATGTTTAAAACTCAATTGACATTTAATTCTTAATGAAAGTGTAATGATCCAGTCGTTCATTTTTAGAAAATTTCACGAATTTATCATTTGTTATCCCGTGATTGACCTCGAGTCCTCTATGATTGAGTTTGAAAAGTTGATTTTGAATTTTGAGTTAAAAGTTGAGAATTTGTAAGTTTTAAGCTTGAAAGACTTAGTTGTTAAGAAAGTGATTTTGGTGTCTTTTGGAGTTTCAAATGTTAGAATGGGATTCCATCGATTTCATCAGTCTCGAAAGGTGAAATTTGATCCGTGAGAGCTGTCGGTTTCTGATTCCGAGTATTTTTGAGGATTTGAGGTCCTAAGTTGTGAAACTATAGAATTTTAGCCTTTGGATTGACTTTGGTCAACATTCGAGGTTCGGATGCTTGGATCGGAATTCCGAGAGTTCCTTTGGATTCAGGGATGATTTTCTTGGTGAGGTCTTGGTTGATTTTTTAGAGATCCGAGCTTGTTTTAGCCTTTTTAGGTGTTGAGTTAGTTTCTTATGGTTTTCACGGATATCGGGTCAAGGAGACCTCATATACATGTTTTGACGGTTCCTTTGAGTCATGAACGTCGAATGTAATTGATTGTATATGCGGTTTGTGTATACGAGGTTCTGAACGAATCTCGAGGATCTTTTTGAATGATTTTTTGACTTATTTATTTTGCTAGTTTCTGGTTCTGGTGCATGACCATTTTGGTTATCGCGATTGCGAGGTTCCCTTGTCGCAATCGCGTGCACTAATTTGAGGTGCATCGCGATCGTGGGTCTTGCCGCGATGGCGATAGTCAACTTTAATGAGTTGATTGTCTTTACTCATTGCGATCACGCGGCTCTAGGTCGCGATTGCGATGAGCAATTGAGACCTAGGAATCATATTATTATTATTATTATTATTATTATTATTATTATTATTATTATTATTATTATTATTATTATTAAATTTGAGTGAACTTATAAATTGAAAGCCAAGTCAAAATTATAGATTTATGATATTTAACTTATTTTTAGCAGTTTGATATACAAATGAATTTGAAAAACATATTTTATTATATCTTAAACACTATAAAATTAGTTAAAATAAATAAGCTGCTAATCCAAACAAGACTCTTATTCTAAGATAAGATGCTTTGAACCAAAAAATTAAGTAGTAACTTTTAATACAAATAAGCTCTCGTATTAATTTTTTAAAAGAAGCTTATTGTTGGTACTCCTTTTTGTTTTATTTTCCTTGACCTTTACAGTAAAATTAAATATTTCTTTTTACTTTGTCCGCCATTTTAATAAATCAGATAACATTTGTGTATTACTTTTATTTTACACTATCATTATTTGTGTTCTAATTTATGTGACACCTTTTAAATTTCGAAATTCAAACAAAATATATCTTTGATCATAAATTTTTTATATGTTCTTTTAAATATATTGAATTGTCAATTATTGTGACTTATAATATTTTGTATAAATAGTTTATATTTCAAAAACAAATTGAAGATTTCATGCACAAAATTTGGTCAAACTTAAATTATTTGACTCTGAAAACGAAAAGTAAACCATAAAATAGAACAAGAAAGTATTAAATTACTACTCCCTCAATTTCTTATTATTAATTGAAATTGTGAGGCATGGACACTTAAAAATATAGGGAAACATAATTTAAACCATAATTACTATTATTATTCTTTGTGAAATCATAAATATAACTTTATAAATAATGTAATTTATCTCCTTAAAAATATAGAACTTCAATAAATGAAAGGACAGATATTAAAAAAAAATTCAAACATCTATCGTTATTTTGAACAATAAAAAATTCATTTTAATATGAAATAGAGAAAATATCTTATATAAAAAGTGATATTAGATGAAAGTAATATTAAAGGTGGACAGAATAGTATTAACACATACATTATTTTGTAAAAAATATACATGCCAAAGATGGCAGACCAAAAAAGTTAGCTCAACGGGATCTGTAAAAAGAAAAGGGGATTTGTTTGAGAAAAAAATTTGAACCATTTCTCGATTTGTGTGTGTCATCCTTGTGCAGGGCCATGCTAATCTTCTTTGTATCACTCCAATTTTATCGAATGTCCCCGAAGGGACGAGCATACATGCCAATGTTCAGCTATATAAAGAAAACAAAGCTTCTCTATGAAGCCGATGAGGGAGAAATTGCATGTTTGTTGGGCTTCTTTTGTGGGCACGGGTCTGGATTCCTTTAATTCCATCTGAATCGAAGCCCATTTGTTTCTACCTGGACTTTAACTGTAATCGGCCCGCTGCAGGGGCGGATCAGGGTGGCATGGTGTTCACTCGAATTCATTGCACAATTTTTTTTTAACGTATATAAGGTAAAAAAAAAAATCTTCATTTTTTTTTTTGTATATATATATAGAGATTTTGAATTTCTCAAACACAAGAATTCACCTTGAGGTTCTAAAGTCAAGCTACATTTTTATTTTTCGAATCCTATATAGTGAAAATTTTGAATCTGTCATTGAGCAATAAGCCATTAATTGATTGGATAAACTTCTTCTCATAATTATTTATTGTGAATATTTCGATCTCCTTCCACATTAAGATATATTCTTCTATTTGTTTGTTTGCTTTTCACTAAGTATTTGCTTCTTTTTTTCGAAAAAGAGAAAAAAATAACTTGCTTTATATTTTGTTTTATTAATACATTGAAATATATTTAACATTTTGCTTTGACAGTAGATGAATATGATGTACAAATGTGTCACTTAGTAGTCAATGAAGTGAATTGAGATTCAAAAGATCTTATGTTTAAACTCCAACAAAAACAACATTATTAAGTGATTTATTCTCATTTGTTCAAGCCTTTATGAATAGAGTTACCCGATACTGATGTTGGAGGAAGATAACTAATGTCCTAAAGGTGCATGCAAGCGGAACTAGACACACATATACAATGTGCATGTTGTTGACATTGTCATATCAATGATAAAATATGTTCCATATGGCCAAAGTCGTAACAATAACTACAATGTAAAAATCTAGATACTATACAACAAGGCGTTTGTAGTCCAACGGTTAGGATAATTGCCTTCCAAGCAATAGACCAGGGTTAGACTCGCGGCAGACGCAAATATTTTTTTTAATTTTTTTATTTTTTGTACTTCATATGTTGAGGTCATACACCATATAACATATTTGATTGAAACTAAAAACATATTTAAGGTCAAGGCCTAGGAGAAACTCCATGCCTTTCTCTCGAATTGAGAAAAGTCAATTTCAGAACTTATCTCTAAAGAAGAAATTCTCAACATAACCGATTATGTTGCACAATTAGGAGAATAATGCATATATATAACCATATCATACGCATTTGTCCTTGGTTGTTCAATGCAAAAATGAAGAGTCCAAGGTCCATGCATATACCAACATGCTTAGTATATTCATTTCCTCTTTGCCTAAATTCATGTAAAGCAAGTAAAGAACATAAATAGAAGTTCCAAAGCTTTTAATTTTCAACACAATATACACAAAATTCATCTTTTGAAAAAATTAATAAATATTAATAATCTTGATATATTTAATAAAAACATTGCTAAATATATTTCTTGTAAAAATAACTAAAAACGTAAATAATCTTGTTATCAAATATTTTTAATGACATCAATTTAACTCAAAAAAATAATTAATATCTTAAATTTTTTTATTATGTTTTAGTTTATATATCTATAGTCATTTTCTTAATAGAGATTATCAATTATTTTTCTTCTTTTTAGTTATAATTTTTTTTTTAAATACTTCATAAGAAAACGCTGATACAAATACACTATAAGTGAATGTGAAGATCTAGAAAAATGAGTTCTAATAACAATGATTTATTATTATAATATAATACTGACTGATATTATAATAATAATAATAATAAAAAAAAAATTGTATAGAACCGATTGATTCTTGAAAAGGTAAGAATTTTAAGTTTTAATTTTATTTTTTTTTAAAAAAAAAACTAAATTTCGCTATATAATTCTTCCTCGTGTAATTTTTTTAGCAAACATTTATAATTTCCCCCATGTAAATGTTTTAGAAAACGTTTATAAATCTGTCGCGGCCTGCCCTGATTTGCTCCGTTGTCGCTCTTATTTTTAAATAATATAGTTCATTCTTATCTTTAAATATCGTTATGTCGAAAAGAATATTTATAATTTTAAACAAAATTAGAACAAAAATAATCCTATCTAATCGGTTTATAATCTAAAGTAGATTAATTTGTATTTAGATTTATTGATTCTATTAAAAGATATTTTAAACAATAAACGATAAACTTATTTGTAATGTTACTAAAGAGGATTGAAGGGAAGAGAAGTGGTGAATAATAAATGTCAAAAGTAGGAAAATAGATCTACTATCCAAATGTAAAAAAAAAAAAAAAATAGGAGAGAAGTATTAAAAACACCCATAAAAATTTATTTTTGAGAACTTTTAAAATACCTTTTAATTGACTAATGAACTTCAATACACCTTCAATCTTATTAAAATTAGATCCTTAAATTCTCACCAAATTTAAAGATATTTAACATTTTCCTCAAACTTTTTATTCAATCTTATTAAAATTAGATCCTTAAATTCTCACCAAATTTAAAGATATTTAACATTTTCCTCAAACTTTTTATTAAAAGTAACATGCCCAAACTTTTTAGTAAAAGTAAAATGCCATACAAAAATTTGAGACGGCAAATCGAAGATGATCGGATGTTTATCTAACTTCAATTAATCAAATATAGAAATATTTTCAAAATAATCAATAATTCAAAGATAACTAATAATTTGTGTCAAATTAAATTTTTTTTACACTTGTCTCAAAAATAAAAAAGCCTCACACCATTATTATTAGTTGACTTGTGCCTCTATGTGATAAATTTTTTCCATATACGTATGTATGCGTGTCAAAATTGTTGAAGAATTACGTCTTAACAAGTTCACATACACCTAAAAACACCATTTCACAATATTATTAAAATAAAAGAAAAGGAATACATCATCCTTGTGAAATAGAAAGAAAAACTGAAAAGTGTGTACTTTTCAAGTATATGAACCGCCAGTGGCACCAACATGAGTTCCAGTAGCCTTCCCAATAGGGTGTGAAGGCACCACACCTTCTACGACACTTGCTCCTGTTGGTTGTCCACTTCCATGCCCTGGCAATGCTGACATTTGATGTGCACCACTTGGCTGCCCAATAGCTCCACTTGTTGAGTAGGAATGTGTCTTGCCTTCTCTACCCTCTGCTGCCTTTATTCTTTCTTCTTTTTTTTCTGTTGCCATCTCTTTCTCACTTGGATTGTTTGCTGTCATCTAATTCCACCATTACAATAAAATTTACTATCCTTTCGTTTGGTTTGGTTTGGTGGGAAACAAATTATCCCTTACTAACTTATCTAAATAAATAATGGAATAGGTTGTCTCAAACATAATAACCAAACAAAACACCATTAAGTTGTCTCAAACATAATAACCAAACAAAACACCAAAATTTCGTCTATTCTTAATTTCTTATACCTCACCCCAAATAACCCTTAAAAGTATAAAAATAAAAAGTAACTTATAGTTTTCGTCATGAAATATTTTTTGGGAATGTCACTCTAATTATCACTTACTATGAACTAGGAGAAACTAGTGGGAGTAAATTCCTTCTATCCCATTTTATATTAAATTAAATTGACTTCATATAAATTAATTTAAATTGAAAAAATTTAAAAAACATTTTTTTTTAAAAAAATATTTATCGTCTAAAGTGAGTGATAATTTTTATATAGCTATAAATCATTTTATTAAGAATAAAATAAATATTTCTAAATGTAAGAAAGAATTTTTTTTTTGAAATTTATAGTCTAAAATAAATGTAATTTTATATGGCTATAAATCATTTTATTAAACGATTAAAATAAATATTTTGAAACTAAAACGAAAAATGAATCATATAAATTAGGGCGGATTAACTTATCATATTTCTCCATTACTTTCGGAGTTCAATATGAGTTGTCCAATAATAAGCACTAATAACTGATACTAAAATTAAAAATTAGTAAATGATAGGATAAATTACTCTACATAAAATGATATATTGATTCATTTTATAAACTAAACTGGAACAAACTTCAACCCAAATAACAAAACAGTAGCAACACTTAAATTGATTACTCAAGAAGAACAATTACAGTAGTGAAATTTAATAGTTCAGCTCTCAAAGAGCAGCAATTGCAGTATGAAAAATACCAAAAACAATAAGATAGAAAGAGGTGAGAGAACTTAGAAGAAATACGATAAAAATTAAGAGAATGTTGCTATCACTTCTTTCTTACCCACTACTCTGCCATTAGCCTAGGATATAGTCTTGTAGCTTTTCGTTGGGCTGTTGGCTTTTCCTAATTGTCTCAAGCCCATTCTCAATTTCCCTACTGACTTGGGCTGACTGATCCATAACAATTAACCAATACTATAATTGTTCACTAATAGCTTGACACGGAAATTAAAAATTAGTAAATGATAGGATAAATTACTCTTATTAAAATAAAATATAGATATAAAATGATAACTTATTTATTTATTTTATAAATAAACAACTATGGTTAGATATCTCATTTATAAACTAGACTAATATTGTTAGACATCTCAAAATAATATACCAAACAAGTAAATATAATGAACAAGTAATAATGAACTATAATGAACCGAGAGAATAAAAAATGGGAAGAGGTAGAAAACCTTTTCTTGAGCAACAGCTTTGGTCTTTTCAATACCAGACTTAATATTAGATGCAGTTTCTTTCATGGCTTGCATTTTCACCTAATTTTCTCCCTCCAATGCTTAATCTTTGTTTCTACAATCTAATAATAACAATAATAATGTACAACAAGTCATTTAAATAGATCTACCTAGTGGCACTTATGACATGACACGTGTCATTTTATCACCTAATTCCAACACCTGTCAAAACAGGTGTCATCTCCCTCCAAGCACAACCAAAACTCTCTTTAGGTGCTTCTTTTAGATTTTGGATGGATAGGATTTCTAATTTGTCTCCTTTTTATTAAAATTCAACACTAGACACCGGAATATGTGCTAGCATGGGTTCAGTGTTTTTTTTTTTTTTTTTTTTTTAAATTTATGTGATATAAATAAAATTTAGATAGTAAATCAGATTTTGTTATGAATTTTATTTATTTATTTATTTTATTATTGTGATTAATAATTTTTTTACGTAACTTTTGAAATAATATATATCATTTATGTGGTATCGATAAAATTTTGAGAATCAACCAATTTTTTATGTCTTTTGAATTCTTTTTAAGTTATTAAGTATTCCGATTTATATTACTTTTTAAGCAATTCTAATAATATATGTTATTTCTTCTTTTCTTAATTATTAGTGAATTTGTCCGTACTTCACGCGATGATAAAAGATGACAAGCTATTAATTTTTTTAAAATTAAATATTTCAATCTCTCTCTATCTATCTATAAAAAATGGTTAGTAGAGCTTCAATAGAATCATAAATTACTATTTTGAGACAAAATAATTTAAAGACTTACGACAATCCGAAATCTATATGTAATATAAAATAAAGAAAAATCATAAAGAAAGCATATATAAGAAAATAAATAATGTAACATCATTGTTACTGTCGTAATTAATAAAGAATAAAGGAAAAAACTATGAAGTGAATGTTCAATCTTACGATTTCTTATCGATTTTCACTCCCACAAGTTGATCACTATTCAATAGCCTTTATTTTAATCTTTAACTCAACTATTATGAATATAATAAGCACTAAAAATTTATGGACTTAACATACTAATGTGATTATTAATGTGTCTGTACAATATGAAATAACAAATAATGTCATGAATATTACTATTAATTATTTTAGGGACTACGATGATAAAAAGTATGTTGTAGAAATTATGAAAATAAAGACCATTAAATTTAGCTTTTAAGAAATTTAAATAAAATGACCTTTTAGTTTCTTAACATTGCATATTTAATATAGATAAGAGAATTATTATTTTTTAGTGTTTTTAACATAGCACATAATTGAGGTTTCTTTGATTGAGAAAACTCTAACAATTATTTTTTTGGTATCTATGAACCTAAATCATAGACAATTTTAAAAAGGAGTTTCATCAAGTATGATTAATTTTTTTGATATTTAAATTTATAAGGTTCTCAAATTGATGCAAAATAAAAGCTTTAAGCGAATTGAGAATTCGATCATATATTTTCACCGAATGAACTTATTATTCTATATAAACATACAACCTTTTAGTTATATATATTATATGTGTATAATTTATTTGGTCGCAAAGAGATCTTGACCTCACGGGTATATGAAAAAAGTAGAACTTTACATGGAGAGAGATGAGAGTATTTAATTTTTCATTTACTCCATATTATTTATTTTGCTCTAAATAGTTCATATTTGTTTTGCTCTAAAGAGTCCATATTATAAGATTTATGTTACCGTTATTTTCAGTAGTGTATTTCATTACTTGTCCATTAAGTTTTAAGCATTTACTTGCCTATTTAATTTGTAATATTCACCTCAAAAGTCGCACTAATTAAAAACAATCGTTTTTCTTTGTTTTAAAACTCAAAAGCCTTTTTCACTTTTCAATCTCTTTATATTTGTTGAGAACTTTTTTACATGGTAAGACTAATGAGCTTCAATTTTAAATATGTCCATTATTTCATGAAAAAATTACAAAGATTAATGTCTGCCTCTATTTTATTTGTTTTACATGAATGAGTATTTTAATTTAATGGTGTAATTTTTTCCTTTTTTAGGTGTAATTTGCAATAAGAAAAGTCTGCTTAAGTGGTAAAATATCTTTCACCTCCTATCTTGAGGTTGTTGGTTCGAATTTTTAAGGAAATAAGGTGGTGGAGCTTCTAGGGAGCAGTAATTTGCTTTGCTTTGCTTAAGTTAGTGTTTTTTTTTTCTTTTTCATCATCAAACAATATTCAGATTGTAATTTTACAAATAGGTAGGGAAATGGCAGGGTCCTTATCCCTACATCCTAAGAGTAGAGAGGTTGTTTTCGAAAGGCTCATAAATCAATTGCAACAAATTAAAATAGTTATGAAAAAAATTCAGCATTGAGGAAAACATGACAAATAATAAGAAAAGCAATATAGAGCATTCAAAAAAATAATGGTAACAATAGCAAAATAATGAGGTGATTGAAACAAAATGGACAATACATTCTAACATATATCAAAAGCAAGAAACTTAGGGGCTGTTTGATTACTGGATAAGGGCAAAGTTAAAACATGAATAATTTGGTTATTCATGTATTAATTTTATACTATGTTTGGTTTGTAAATAGAATCAAAATTATTCATGTATAAATTTTATACAATGTTTGGTTGGTGCGTCTCTAAATGTTGTATAAAAATTATTCATGTATTGATTTATGTGGTGTTTGGTTGCATTTTTCTAATTCTACATAGCTAATACTCACATAACTTATGAGGAAATCTATGTATAATTTTATGCGGGGTAGAAGTTGAAATAAGTTATGATGGTATTAGTTATACATGGATTAAAATAATAAAATTACATATTTACCCTTAATTTGTTTACTTAATTATTTATTTCTAAATAATAATGTATATTAATATTAATTCACAAGATTAATGAGTAATTTTTTTTTTTTTAAAAAAAGGACTGGCCTAACTCAAAGTTTTTTAGTTTCGTGATACCCCCCCACCCCCCACCCACACACACAAACAAACCAAAACTGTTTGCCCCCGACCCCGACCCGAACTTCCCCACCCCCGCACCCCCACCCACCCAACCCACACACACAAACAAACCCAAAACTGCCAAAACTGTTTGCCCCCGCTTTATAATTTTCTATTTAAAAAAAAAAACGTATATTAATTTACAATAAATTAAACAATCAATAAGTAATAATATATGTATTATAATTTCTACATAACTAAATCCTACATAAATAATACCTACATAATTAATATTTGTATAATTAATACCTACATAATCAATACCTGCATAACCAATATCTGCATAACTAATACCTATATAACTAATACCTGCATAATACCTACATAATTAATACTTGCATAACTAATACCTACATTACTAATACCTGCATAACTAATACCTACATAACTAATACATGCATAACTCTAACCAGTAACCAATAACGGCCCCTTAATGTATACGACTAATGTACCACAAACATGGTGTTGCCCTATTTGTCATTGTTGATTTGATATTTTTGAGAAATCTTGTTCTTCTGTTTAATTGTTCTGTCTTTCTTATGAGTTTTGTGTAATTTACCTCATCCTCTAATAATGTGACAATTTCTATTATTTCTCCATTGAGTTGATTTATGTTCGTCATTTTAATGACCAATTCCATAAATTTTCACTTCTTCTTTATCTTTGCTTATTATGTGTCATTTTTTTTAATGTCACAGTGACTCCATTTTATAGTTGTTGATTACATAAATTTCTGAGATATACGCCTCTTTTAACAAAGACATTTCAAAATAAAGTAAAATAAAAATTGTATCTATGAGAAAGAAATTCTTGTATGAGAAGGCTAAGGGGTCATTTTGTTGGGAGCAAGTTATCCTAAGATTAGTTATCCTGGGGTTAATTATCATGTAATAACTTATTCCACCAAGTATATGGGATAACTTATCCCATCACTATGATATATACGGTGGGATAAGTTATCCCAAACATGAAAACCAAACAAGATACAAAATTTTTATCCCATCACTATTTTCTTATCCCATCACTATTTATTTTTATCCCTCACACCAAACGACCCTTTATGTTTTTGTTTTTATTTATTGTTAAAGATTTTGTGGAATGAATCGTTTAATTTTTTTTGTATATGTGGCTCGAATTCAAACAAATTAAACTGTAGATTCGAAGCATGTAACAAAAATTGAAGGGGAACTAAAAAAAATATGAGAGGGACGTATATATGTTACCATCTTGACTTCAATTCTCAGAAGAGTACAATTTCACAAAAACTCCTTATAATTAAAAAAAAAAAAAAAAGGCATGCAAGGTTTTTATTTAGATTTAAGATAAAAAAATTTAAGAAGGAAAAGCCCCAAAGGAAGAAAGAAAACAAAAGATATAAATTGAATACGTAAAATTCTCTTTTGGACAAAGTTAATAAGAATTATAAATAAGAGTGGAATTTAAGGAAATTTAATAAATTCATATAATAAGGAAAGAGATGTTACATATATTAAATAATATATTGGAGATCAGAAATTTAAGAATTAAGAAAATATAATAAATACAAATAATAAGGAAAAACTTCAAAATTCTGAAGAAAAAAAAAAAGATAAATAGTGATAGTGGTCATTGACTATTGAGGCATGCCACATCAGCGTTTTCATTTTCAGCTTTATTAATATATATAGATTTATACGACACAAATAGAATTTCAAAAGTCAATTAAACTTTTATGTCTTTAAAATATTTTGAGTTGTTAATTATCATGATTATATAAAAAATTAATAAAATGAGACAAACAAATTACCACGAAAGAACTATCACAAAATTACATAGATACCCTCAAAGTGCTAAGCATGCATGTTAACCTGCTGCTTGCTTGAGCACTTGAAGTAAACTCTTATAATATACTACAATTTTGGATCTACTTGCTCTTTTTCTCTGATAAAAAGAAGGAAAAATTATGTGATTAAGCAAACATATGCTACTTAATTGTTTATCCATAGCTTTATAGTTATAAAATATTATCATTTGCCGCTAACCTTTCGTTCTATTTAATAGGAACCACTTCCAGAATTGTATACTTTCCGGTTTGCCGTTTTATCCATTTATACAAAAATCCTTTCTCTCTTATCTTAATCTTTTCAGTGATTTTTCTCAATAATTTACTCAAGCATAATCAAGTATCAAATTTTAAAAATTTTGTGTCTCCCTCTCAAATCGTGCTCCCACAATTTCAGACAACTTCTTATAGTATCATTTTTTTTAAAAAAATTTATTTATCTTCAAGCGGTTTCAATCTTTTATTTTTTATTTGTATTTGTATATTTCTCCGATTTTTATTTTTATTTTCAGTTTCCTAAAGTTACATATAAATCATGGATGTGCAAACTCCTTTCAAGAGAATTGATCAAGGTATACAAATGGATACATAAAAATTGGATGGTTTTCTATTTTTTTTTTCTTTGAGTCTAACTCAAAGTTTTCAAGAAAATACAGAATCTCTTGCTAGATCTCGAGTTAATCAACAAGAAATTATATTAAAGCACCGAAATGACCCAGTAAAAATGCAAAAAATTAAGCATGTTTTTAATTCCAAAAATAAGAACAAACAAAGAGAGGAGCTGGAAAAAAAAACAAAGAACCCTGAATAAAAGAACTATAGTGTCATATTACATGAATGGAAGGAGAAAGATGCACAAGAACCAGGCAAGGTTTGGGCACGATGCAGTTGGGCCTGATTGGACTATGCAGAGCTATTACAAAGAAATCAGAGAAGTCAAAAGAATACAACACACAATGTGTAGACCTCACAATCAATGGACGACTAGCTTGTGCTATGGTCGACACAGGTTAACATCATGACCAACACCGCAAAAACAAATTTGGGATTGAGTTACAGTCCAAGTAACACCTACCTCAAGACGATCAAAGCACCACAGACTACCGTGTGCGGAGTCAATCATGGAGTAAGCATTACACTAGGCACTTTATTGTCACTTTCTTTAGATATCTTTGACATAATTATTGGGCAAGAGTTCTTCAAGAAGTGTCACACGATGATCGATTCCTACCTCCAATGAATTTTGGTCATGGAGCAAGAAGGATCATGTGTGGTGCCCCTGGTTAACATACCAACGACGAAGGACAACCACACCTTTCAGCTATACAACTTGCGAAGGGGCTCAAGAAGAAGGGATTGATGAAATATATATTTTGATAATAGTGGTATCTAAGTCGGTTTATGTGTACCTCGATTAATTTACGGGATATCTGTTACCTCATATCAATAACAAGTACTAGATAACTCTATTCACAAGGATAAAAGATGGGGGATCTCGTGATTTTTAACCCACTTTATTTTATTACTAGGTCACACCCTTGAATATTTTATTAATATATATATTTTGATAATTGTGGTGACCAAGTCAATTTTATGTGTATCTTAACTAATTTCGAGGGATATATTGTCACGACCCGAGCCTACACCCTGGACGTGGCCGAAACTTGAGAACCATTACTGGTCCCCAAGCAAACCCTCATCCTGGCTGACTACAAGCGGAAGATTAACTCAAGCATACAAAGCTTAAAAACTGAATAAAAATTCATCAAACTTAAATACAAAGCTTTAACTCAAAAGAAAACTCTAAATAATATAATATATTCAACTCGCCCCAAAATAGGCAACTTAAGTCTTTAAAATATTTAACAAAATAAATGACCAGACTTCTGAAACTCTATTGTCTATCTATGAAGCCTCTAAATGACAAAGATGGAAGTCGGGACAAGACCCACGACATCCTAATAACTGATATAACTGAAAGGTAAATGAATTCATCTGGAATCAAGGAGGCTCACCATAGCTAACTCTAACTCCATGTGGTATCAACAAAGCTCCTGTTGATGATCCTGAATGCCTGAATCTGCATCATGAAAGGATGCAGGCCAAATGACTCAGTACATGGAATGTACGAGCATGTAAGGGAAATTCTAAAGCATAAACATAAGCTTGAACTTGATAAAAAGGAAACATACTTACCTCTTCTCAACTCACTCAACTAAGTCAACTCGGGAATAAGATACTCAACTCAAAGATAAGGTTCTCAACTCATGATATTCAAGGATAAAGCAATAGTAAAAGATGCAATATATATGGAAAACTTTTAAAACAGTAGATAGCAATTCAATGTATTGAAGAATACAATAATAACTCAGTTTGTATATATAAAAATACATTATAACTCTGTAGGAGTTTCTCTAACTGACAACCATCACTATAAGCTATGTGATGATACACTGTCTTGCCCACGCTGCCAGAACTGTCCTATACTTTGCCGGGGTATAGAACCTCTCAAGTAAGTGGATCCACCAGTCTATGCTAAAAAGCATTAAGGAATCATCTAAAAAGTATGAACTTTTCTACCCACGTTGGCTACATGGTTTATGGGGGCTGTGAGTTATCTGAACTCTCCCCTATATCGGTGCTCAATACTACTCCCAAAATATACTAGCTCATATGTTTAAAAACACAAATTTTTCTGTGGTTTGAGGTTATTGCTCAAAAATCATTCTCTTAAAAGATATGGTACTCAAACTACTCAAAACTCTTTTGGAAATCTCAATTCTCTCATCTTAAATGTGAAAACATTTACTCTTGGGAATACTTAGTTCTCATATATCATTTTAAAGAAAATGAACTCAACCTTGCTTTTTCTCAAAAACATTACAAAATCATATTATAATATGATCATTGATGACTCGGGAAGTCATACTGCATAAACATTGATGGTATATCTAGATACCATACTGCTCATACATTGATGGCATACTTGATTGTCATACTAATTGTCACGACCTGGGCCTACACCCTGGACGTGGCCGGCACTTGAGAACCATTGTTGGCACCAAGCGAACCCTTGGCCTGACTCAGCGGAACACTTTACTCAAGATAAATACTTTTAAAACAAGTAAACTGAACTACTCAAAATATAACTTAGAATATATTATAATAACATTCACTACCAAAGTGGCAACTCAAGTCTCAACTTAACTGAAAAGGGAAAGTAAAGACTTATGAACTAACATCACTAAATCTGTCTATGAAGCCTCTAAACAACTGAGATAGACGTCGGGACAAGACACACGACATCCTAATGAACCAAAATACTGAAAGCAATAAAAAGGATCCTCCAGAAAGCTAGGAGGCTCACCAACTAACACTGAGTGCTCAACTGGATCAACGAGGCGCTGAATGATGATCCTGGTTACCTGTGTCTGCATCATAAGATGATGCAGGCCAACTGGCATCAGTACATTGAATGTACGAGTATGCGAGTTGGAATGCTAAACATAACATAGGCTTGAAAAGAATTTGAAAGAAACACTTACCTTTGGCTTTACTCAACTCCTGAATAACTTAACTCAATATAAAGCAATAAAACACATGCAATATATAGAAAGCTTTTAAAACAATAGAAAACAACTTAGTTCGTTAAAAAAATGCAATAACAAATTCAACTTTACTCATATAATAAAGTAATATAGTTTATGTGGGAGTTTCTCTAACCGACAACCACTACTATGAGCCTATGTGGTGATATAACTTCTTGTCCACGCTGCCAGAACTGTCCTATACTTTGCCGTCATATAGAACGCTTAACTAAGTGGATCTACTAGTCTATTCTAAAAGAATCTTAAGTAGTCATTTAAAAAGTATGATCATTTACTACTCATGATGGCTACATGGTTTATGGAGACATGAGTTATCTGAACTCAAACTTGTCCCCATATCGATGCTCAATACTACTCCTAAAATATACTTTAGCTCATATGTTTGTAAAAACAAAACTCTTTCTTTGGTTTGAGATAATTGCTTAAAAGCTCTCTTGGAAATCTTAGTTTCCTTTCTTGCTCAAATGTGAAAACATTTTAACTCTTGGGAATACTTAGTTCCCGAATAATCTTTGAAGAATGAGCTTTACTCTTATGGAACTTCTCAATCTCAACCTAACTCAAGAATCTAACTCAAACAAATCAAGGAAACAACATTTTAACCTTATGGAACTTCTCAATCTCAACTTAACTCAAGAACAAATGCCAATTTAAAGAACATCATTCAAGATTCATCAAATTTCAACTTTCTTAAACAAACTTCGCTGAAATAAACATGTTTGGTGCGATGGGTGAACGAACTCAACGCTATGAAAGACTTGCATACCTCTTTAGGGATCAACCCTTGTCGAAATCCACAAGCTAAACCTTCAAGAACGACGAAGTTTGCTCTTTCTCCTCTTTTCTCCTCTTGCGTTCTTTCTCCAAAAACCCTAGCGTAAATTTCCAATTGTCTAAACTGAACCAATTCAGTTTAGACCCCAATTTAATAACCAAAAACAAAATTAATTAATTGGGTGGTAAAAATACCATAATGCCCTTCTAAAATCCGGATTGGACTTTCCTTATTTGAACAGTCCAACTTTCAATGGGCATAACTCACTCATACGAACTCGGAATTGCACAAACTCGGCGACGTTGGAAATATTATTCCAAGATCTGTCCTATGATATATGGAAACACACCTAACTCATCCAGATATAAGAGTTATGGTCGTTTGAAGTTGCCCAAAAAGTCAAACTTAACTTAACTTAAACCAATTTTCCAAATTTTTATTATTTCCAAAAATCACTCTTTCTAATTCTAGCTCTTTCTAGTTCTTTCAATTTGCGAGATGTTACAATATCTCCCCCTTTGAAACATTCGTCCTCGAATGAGATTACTCTTACTAGGCTAAGGGTGAACTATCAATTATTCAGTTCAAATACCCAACAAGCAAATGCAAATACAACATGCAATCTCGATTAAAGAGTACTAAGAAGAGAATTAGTACCTTGGTCTGGAATTTCTCCAGATTTGAAGAGATGTGGATATCTATTCTTCATTCCTCCTCCGCTTCTGAAGTAGCTTCCTCAATAAATTGATTCCTCCAAACGACTTTAACTAATGCTATTTCCTTAGTCCTCAACTTGCGAACTTGGCTATCTAGAATCTGAACCGGAATCTCCTCGTAAGATAAGCCATCCTTGATGCTAATATCTTCAGTTGGTATAATCAATGAATGATCACCTATGCACTTCTTCAACATGGAGATGCGAAAGATCTGATGAACCGCGGCTAACTCTTGTGGTAGCTCTAACTCATAAGCTACATTACCTACCCTTTTCGATATTCTGTAAGGGCCAATATACCGGGGACTAAGCTTCCCCTTCTTACCTAATCTCATAACACCTTTCATGGGTGAAACTTTAAGATATACCCAATCATCTACCTCAAACTATAACTCCCTTCTCCTAACATCAGTGTAGGATTTCTGACGACTCTGGGCTATTTTCAATCTCTCTTGAATAACTTTCACTTTCTCCATAGCTTGACGAACTAAGTCTGGTCCTATTAACCCAGCTTTACCAACTTTAAACCATCCAATAGAAGATCTGCATCTTCTCCCATAAAGAGCTTCATAAGGAGCCATTTGAATGCTAGAGTGGTAACTGTTGTTGTAAGCAATTCAATGAGTGGTAGGTGATCATCCTAATTACCCTTGAAATCAATCACACAGTCCACCTTGATACCTCAAAATACTATCTCCCCCTTGTTTAAAAGCCATCACTTTTTGCTTATGAACACTTGCCTTTAATTCAAGCAGTAAAGGATCTTGTTCTTGCTCATCTTTTACTTTTGACACTAATGATGATTCAGACCCATTCATCACCATTACTCCTCCTTGTGTGGAATCCATTAGGCGAACTCCTAGTTGTGCCAGTCTATGAACCTCTTTTGCTAACTCTTTCTTACCTTCCTTAACATGGGCGGTACTACCCATACACAACTTGCTTAAAGCATCAACAACAACATTAGCCTTACCTGGGTGATAAAGAATACTCATGTAATAATCTTTGAGTAACTCTAACCACCTTCTGTATCTAAGATTAAGCTCTTTCTGACTAAACACATACTGAAGACTCTTGTGATCGGTGAACACATCCACATGAACACCATAAAGATAATGGTGCCATATCTTTAAACCAAAATACTACAACAGTCAACTCTAAATCATGGGTTGGGTAATTCTTCTCATGAACTTTCAACTGTCTGGAGGCATAAGCTATAACTTTGCCATTCTGCATTAACACACAACCCAAACGAACTCTAGACGCATTACAATATACAACAAAGCCTTGTGTGCCTTCTGGTAAGGTCAACACTGGGGCAGTAGTCAACCTCTTTTTCAATTCTTGAAAGCTTTTCTCACAAGCTTCAGACCATTGAAACTTCACCGTTTTCTGAGTCAACTTGGTCAAAGGAGATGAAATAGATAAAAATTCCTCGACAAACCTTCTATAATATCCAGCCAACCCCAAGAAACTCCTAATATCAGTTGGAGATGTAGGTCTAGGCCAATTATGCACTGCCTCTATCTTTTGAGTATCAATTTTAATTCTCTCTCCAGACACAATGTGGCCTAAGAATGCCACAGACTCAAGCCAAAACTCACACTTAGAGAACTTGGCATACAACTCTCTATCTCTTAGAGTCTGGAGAACTATTCTGAGATGACTAGCATGATATTCTTCATTCCTCGAATAGATTAGTATGCCATCAATGAAGACGATAACAAATATATCTAAATAAGGCTTGAAAACTCTATTCATAAGGCCCATGAACGCTGCAGGTGCATTGGTTAAACCGAACGACATGACCAGAAACTTAAAATGACCATAACGGGTCCTGATTGTTGTCTTAGGAATATAACACTCCTTTACTTTCAACTGATGATAGCTAGATCTGAGGGCTATTTTTGAAAAACAAGAAGCACCCTAAAGCTGATCGAAAAGATCATCAATTTTTGAAAGAGGATACTTGTTCTTGATGGTAACCTTGTTCAACTGACGACAATATATACATATCCTAAGGGAACCATCTTTCTTTCTCACAAATGGGACCGGAGCGCCCCAAGGTGAGATACTTGGTCGAAGAAAACCTTTCTCTAAAATATCTTTCAACTTCTATTTTAACTCTTTCAACTCTGTTGGTGTCATTTTATATGGCGGAATAGAGATAAGACGAGTATCTGGAAGAATGTCTATACCGAAGTCTATTTCTCTCTTAGGAGGGACTCTGGGAAGATCATCAGGAAAGACTTCTGGAAACTCTCTTACTACTGAAACTAACTGAATATTAGGTATCTCAACACTAGAGTCATTAGCTCGGACTAAATGATAGGCACACCCCTTGCAAACTAACTTTCTCACCTTAAGGTACAAAATAAAACGACCCTTAGACACTGCTGAACTGCTCTTCAACTCTAAGACTGGTTCACTAGGAAACTGGAACTTGACTACTCGAGTTCAACAATCTATTGATGCATAACAGGAATGAAGTCAGTCCATACCTAGAATGACATCAAAATCTACCATGTCTAACTCAACTAAATCAGCCATGGTACTCTTGTGATTGATGAAAATGGAACAATCACGATAGACTCTTTCTGCTAGAATAGACTTACTATCAGGTGTAGAAACACTGAAGGGCTCAAGAAGTTGCTCAGGAAGAACATCAAAATTCATCGCAACATAAGGAGTTACAAAGGATAAACTCGCTCCTGGATCTAGCAAGGCATAAACAGTAAAGTTAAAGACTAGGATCATACCAGTGACAACATTTGGCGAATCCTCTTGCTCTTGGCGACTTGTGATAGCATAATTGCACACGCAAGTGTGCGCGGTCACGCAAGTAATATAGTGGCTCTTAAAAGAACCAGATTATCGAACCCAAAGGACTTGTCAATTAACTATTTTTACTAAATTATACTGGTCTAATTATTTATTTAAGAGTGCCAAAAAAAAGAATTCAAGAACAAAATAATAAAATTACTTACAATGGTTGGAAAATTCGAGGGTTGCAGCATGCAATGAATCTCATGTATCATATTATCGACTTAGAACTAATCTTAGTTGTCAAGTTACTAGTTTATAGGGTTAATTTTATGAGTCGGACTAAACACCTCTCGTCGCCTACTCCAGCTAGCTATCTAACTACATCGTTGAGCAGGGATAAATAAACTAACTGGCGAGCATTTATATTTCATCCTATTTCGTAACCAAACAAGTTGTTCGTCCGAGCGTCACTCCTGAACACTAATCACCTTAATCAAATGGATCGACCGATCTCTCTATATTCTCTGGTCTATCTAATCTCTCCTCTCTCGATTTTAAGATTAGACAATAATTTATCTTATGGTGCACAATCATAAATACTAAAACAAGAATATAGTAACAACTTATAATGATAACCAATAATTAATTCATAAAGCGTTTGATAATCAACAATCCATTCGTAGCTACAGCCCCAGAACAAGGGCGCTTAGCCACTAATCTCTAAGAAAAGAAAAAGAAGAAAAGAACCCTAAAAATATTGATGACTTTCTACTTGATATCCTCTGATGAACTTCCTTCTAGATTGATGCCCCCATTAACTATTTCTATGGACTATTTATAGATGTAAAAAACCCTAAATAAAATAATTGAGTCTAAAACAAATTGGAAAATCAAAACCAAGCGGAATAAGAATTTCTGTTCTTTTCTGCCTGAAACAGTGCACTGCGCCGCCTCAATTGTTTGGGAATGCTTCACGTGAAGCCACGTGGCAGTTGATGCACTCAATTCTAGTTCTTATTTCAATTGTCTTTCATATGTTTATATATTATTATATTCATTTAATCTATTAAGTTGTCTGCTTGATTTTCTTCTTCAACCTTCCATCTTTAATTCGTTTTACCTCCAAACTTCTTCATTTTTCCATCAATTTAATCCTACAAATAAAATACACTATTTAGCACAATCCACAAAATTCATGCTAAAAAAGGCAAATATAAATAATAAATGTGAGGCAAATAATGCTTAAAATATATATTTTTGGCCTCACATCACCTTCTTCGCCTGCCCTTGAAGTAGCTCATCTAGATGCAGCTCTATCTGGTGGAGCAACTGAAGAAGACTGAGCTCTATTTCCCCCCATTACCATTACTCTGTCTGCTCTTAGGACACTCTCTCATAAAATGACTGCTTTGGCCACACTTGAAGCAACTAGTGAAGCCAACACGACACACCCTGAGTGGCTCCTACCACACTTAACACATGCAGAAGTCTTAGTACCCCCTTGTGCCTTACTACTTTTCGAATGCGCAGGTCTAGCTCTGAAGTTCTGAGAATTTTAACTATTGTACTCACATTTGTTCCTTGGTGTAGGTGCCCTATCAAATGATGGAGCAGGTCCTTTCTACTTATGTTGGAAAGAAGACCAGTTCGTATTACTCTTTTGTTGCCCGGATTCATTCCCTGATGTCTTAGCCCTCTTATTCTCAAACTCTTCTCTATCCTTCACCTGGTCCTTCTCAACTTGTTGCACATGGATCATCGATCTTGCTATGCCCATGTAACCTATTAGCATGGCTGCCTTACTTTCCTTATTTGACAGATGAGGCAACCCAACAACGAATAAACTCATCCTGCTCCTCATGTCAGCAACCATTTATTTGCTTCTCTTAGTTCATGGGGAAAGAACGCCCCAAGAAAGCACTCTTAAAAACAACCCAACTCACAATCGGTTACGCGCAAGCACGAGTTAGAAAGAAACTTTTTAGAGATAAAACTCTAACGCACGAAATAAGTATGAAAGAAGTGAAGAAATTTCCTAAATGTTGCAGCCTCCTAATTATAGATGTGGCATGCTTCACACCGATAACTAGGACTCTACATACATGGCTTCATAGACTCCCTAGGACTCTTGAACTCTATACTCTGATACCAAGTTTGTCACCCTCCCAAGCCTACACCCTGGACGTGGCCGGCACCCGAAAACCATTGCTGGCCCCAAATGAACCCTTGGCATGGCTTACTTACTCAGCGGAAGATTTTACTCAAGATATATACTTTTAAAACAAGTAAACTAAACTACTCAAAATATAACTTAGAATGTATTATAATAACATTCACTGCCAAAGTGGCAACTCAAGTCTCAACTTAACTGAAAAGGAAAAGTAAAGACTCATGAACTAATATCACTAACTCTGTCTATGAAGCCTCTAAACAACTGAGATGGACGTCAAGACAAGACCCATGACATTCTAATGATCTAAAATACTGAAAGCAATAAAAAGGATCCTCTGGAAAGCTAGGAGGCTCACCAACTGACTCTGAGTGCTCAACTGGATCAATGAGGCACTGAATGCTGATCCTGGTTACCTGCGTCTGCATCATAAGACAATGCAGGCCAACTAGCATCAGTACATTGAATGTACGAGTATGCGAGTTGGAATGCTAAACATAACACAGGCTTGAAAAGAATCTGAAAGAAACACTTACCTTGGCTTTACTCAACTCCTGAATAACTTAACTCAATATAAAGCAATAAAACATATGCAATATAAAGAAAGCTTTTAAAACAGCAGAAACCAACTTAGTTCGTTAAAGAAAATGCAATAACAAACTCAACTTTACTCATATAATAAAGTAATATAGTTTTTGTAGGAGTTTCTCTAACCGACAACCATCACTATAAGCCTAAGTGGTGATAGAGCGTCTTGCCCACGCTGCCAGAACTGTCCTATACTTTGCCATCATATAGAACGCTTAACTAAGTGGATCCACTAGTCTATGCTAAAAGCCTCTTAAGGAGTCATCTAAAAAGTATGATCATTTACTACCCATGATGGCTACATGGTTTATAGAGATATAAGTTATGTGAACTCAAACTCGTCCCCATATTGGTGCTCAATACTACTCTCAAAATATCCTTTAGCTCATATGTTTGTAAAAACAAAACTCTTTCTTTGGTTTGAGATAATTACTCAAAAACTTAGCTTAAAAGCTCTCTTGGAAATCTCAGTTTCCTTTCTTGCTCAAATGTGAAAACATTTTAACTCTTGGGAATACTTAGTTCCCAAATAATCTTTGAAGAATGAACTTTACTCTTACTCTTTACTGAAAACTAGCTCCAAGGCTCTTTTGGAAATCTCAGTTTCCTTTCTTGTTTAAATGTGAAAACAATTACTCTTTGGGAATACATAGTCCCGATATACTATTTTGAAGAAATGCACTTCAAACTTTGCTCTTTACTCAACTCAAAGCTCAAGTCTTAAAACAAAGTTAAAACATTTGTAAAAGACTTTTGGAAAACTTTATGAACTTTTCTTAACTTGACTTTTAACTTCTCTTGACATGGCTCTTAACTTCTCTTGACTTGACTCTTAACTTTCCTTGAATTGAATTATGGATTCAAGGATTGTGACTTGTGATAGGAAAGATCTATGATGTTGAGGAATGATTTTAGATAGCTAAATATGAAAAATAATCAAGAAATCACTGTCTGGAAACTAGTCCGCGACGCAGAGACGCATTTAAATTTTGGTCGCGAAAATAACTTTTGAGACAGTGAGGTCCGTGTCCTCACCGCGACGCGAAGGGAAAAATTACACTTCTGAGGAATAGGTCCGCTTACCCAGTTTCTGCTCGACTTGTTCCTTCTTCATTTTCTAACCCCAATTCATCTAAACTCGGTTCTTTTTCTCAAATTTCCTTTAGATTCAGATACCCAATATGTATACATAAGAATCTAACTCAAACAACTCAAGAAAACAACATTTTAACCTCAATGAACTCCTCAATCTCAACCTAACTCAAGAACGAAGGCCAATTTAAATAACATCATTCAAGATTCATCAAATTTCAACTTTCTAGAATAAATTTCGCTGAAATAAACATGCTTGGCACGTGGGTGAACGAACTCAATGCTATGAAAGACTCACATACCTCTTTAGGGATCAACCCTTGTCGAAATCCACAAGCTAAGCCTTCAAGAACGACAAACTTTGCTCTTTCTCCTCTTGCGTTCTTTCTCCAAAAACCCTAGCGTAAATTTCTAATTGTCTAAACTGAACCAATTCAGTTTAGACCCCAATTTAATTACCAAAAAAGAAATTAATTAATTGGGTGGTGAAAAGACCATAATGCCCTTCTAAAATCCGGATTGGACTTTCCTTATTTGAACAGCCCAACATCCAATGGGCATAACTCACTCATATGAACTTAGAATCGCGCAAACTCGGAGGCGTTGGAAATATTCTTCCATGATCTTTCCTACGATGTCTGGAAACACACATAACTCATCTTGAGATAGGAGTTATGGTCGTTTAAAGTTGACCAAAAACTCAAACTTAACTTAACTTAACCAATTTTCCAGATTTTTATTATTTCGAAAAATCACTCTTTCTAATTCTAGCTCTTTCTAGTTCTTTCAATTTGGGAGATGTTACACTAATCATGTTTTAAAAAACTTTTTTTTTTCAAAACTCATCTTTTCTTTCTCAAAGCTCAATTTAAGAACTCAAGTGTTGGCTTTAAAAAGCTTTTTAAAATTTATAACTCAAATCATAGGGTTCATGTGAAATGATGAACATGAACGACTCAACTCAGGGATCTTAATAGAAATAAAGAACCTCAGTACTCAGAACCCAAGACTCAATGATACTACTCATCTCTAGACTGCTCAACTCATAGGGTTCATGCGGAATTATGGGCATGAACAACTCAGCTCAAAGGCTTCATGGGTAACATGTAGTAGTCCCATAAGTAGGAATATAATCTCAAAAGGATTAGGAACTCAATTCTCAAAGACTTTGAACTCGAAGATACTACTCCTCTCAAAGATGCTCAATGTATGAAGTTCATGCGGAATTTATGAGCATGAACGACTTGACTCGAGGGTCTACATAACAATATGGAATTCATGTATATGACTCTTCTCATTCTCATACTCACTTCCTCAAAAATCAGTTTAAAAAAAGTGTTGGCTTTGAAAAACTTGTCAAGATTTATAACTCAAAATAGGGTTCATGCTGAATTATAGACATGAACAAACAACTCAAGGATCCCAATAAAAATATAGAAACTCAATAATTAGGAATAGAATTTTTAAAAGAACCATGAACTCAAGAACTCAAATCAACTTATCTCAAGAATACTAAAATCTAGGGGTAGAATCCTAGATTTCTCTTTTACTGATTTGAAAGAAGATGTAGGGCATGAGGACGAACTAGTCCAACACTATGATTGCCTTACATACTTGAAAAAACAAGGTGCTTGAAGAATCTTGAAGAAGAACTTGATTAGAAACCTTGAAACCCTACCTTGAAGGTAACAAATCAAGAAAACCTTTCTTGAGATTCTTGAATTAATTTCTTGAAATCTCTATGGCCAAGATTTATTATTTTCATTAGTGATTCATAATTATATGGAGGAACTTGAGTTAGAAAGAATGGAATTCTTGGAGTTCAAATACCTTTAATTTAATAGGTTATGGCTCACGTAACTCTTTATTTTCTAAGAGATATGGTCGTTTGAAGTTGACCCAAGTAGAATCTTACATCAAAACTTATTCGATAAGGAAACTTCAAGAGCACTCATCAAGAACTTAAATCCTTAAATTTCAAGAACGAAATTACACTGAATAAATCATGATTGACGTGTGATTGAACGAACTCAACACTATGGAAGCTTACATACCTCAAAGAACTAGTTTCTTGGAGAAATCTTGAATTTCTTGAACGAACGATTGAAACTTTGAACTTTCTTTCCTCTTGAATCTTCCCTCTAAAACCCTAAACACTTTTGCGATGAATGAAACTAATTCTAATCAGTTTAGACTCCTAAAACCTTACTAAAAATGCTTAAATCCGATTAGGTAAGGAAAAGACTAAAATACCCCTCATATTTTTGGGTAACTTTCCTTATTTGGACATCCTAACTTCAAATGGGCATATCTTCCTCATACGAGCTTGAAATTTAGCAAACTTGGTGGTGTTGGAAAGATAATTCAAAGACCTTTCATTAGATATCTTGTAGTCTATCTAACTCATCCTGTACTGAGAGTTATGGTCATTTTAAGTTGACCCAAAACTCATAAAATAAGCATAACTTGCAAAATTTCAGATTTTGCCATTTAAAATTTTAGTTCTTTTTGGAACTCAAGGTGCTACATCTAGTGACCTTAAAACTTAAGAAATTTTCAATTCATGTGTAAAATCTCACTCACTACGAAGAACGATTCGAGTCTTAGTTTGAAAATATTCTTCTGGGGTGTTGCATACATGATACCTTATACCAGTAATAAGTACTAGATAACTCTATTCACAATGCTATAACATGGGAAAAAATCATAGATCTGGTGATTTTCAACCACTTTGTTAATGACTAGGTCACAGCTTTAAATATTACAAAATAAACTATTATAACCAAATAAAAATAAAATAACTTGTATGCTTTAAGTGCGAGAAAATTACTAATAATAATTGGAATATCCTATTAAGTAATTTGTGTCATTAATAATTTTACTCAATCTTTTACTAATATATTTAGTCATGGCTTTAACTCATAGAGAGTATAAGTGTACCATATTTTCATAATATAAATGGTGTAAGTGTTTATATTTTAAAATACAAGAGATGTATTCAGAAATTAGATTATGTTAGAGGAATATTTAATTTAATAAACATTTAATCTCATGGGATACCTTTAATCAAAGATAAGTTGAGACTTTGATTTGGTTGCTATAAATAATGTTTGAAGATTTTGATATTTTAACTAATGTTTTGCTTCCAATTACATTTTCATTTACTAATCATAACCTAGTAATCCAAAAGTAAGAAAATTATATTTGGGAAAAATTTAGAAAAAAAAATTGGTAACTAGTGTTTGATCAAATAATTAGTTATCCCAAGTTTCCAAATTTTAGAAGCAAAAAAATAGAATTTGAGACAGATTTTAGTATTCGAGAATTTTTAAAAAGTTTAAAAATTATCCTAACCTTTTATATTTTATAAAATACCCAACATTTATAATTTTAGACGAAATTCCTAGTTTATTGTACAAAATTTATACCGTTATATACATATTTTATACAATTTTTATCCGAGCTTACTCTCCGAAGTCACTTTCAATTACAAGTAGTAATATTAGTTTTTCATATACAAATCAATGGTATTTTCGTTTTGTTTTCTTCTTCTTTTTCGAACTCATATTAATTATGTTCGTTGTCATTGCTTTTCATGAAACATTTTCATTATAAAATGACATTACAGAGTATTTTTAATAAATTTTTAGAACTTATAGGTATAAATCATATTTTTTTTAAAAAAATTCAAATATATCTCCCAAAAAAATCTATGGCCAAACACATGACAAAACTTCACCCAATAATGACTTGCCAAAAATATTTGTAAATCTGTAGCCAAACACATGGCAAAATTTCACCCATAAATGACTTGCCAAAAAAATTTAGAAGTTTGTGGTCAAACACATGGCAAAATTTTATCAAAAAATAATTTGCCCAAAATATTTGGAAATATATGGTCAAACGCTAGCCTAGCATTAGGTAAGTTGATCAATAGTTTACCTTTTTAAATTTAAAGTTCATATCTCATTAGTAATATCATATCAATTTCATTTTGCTTCTATAATTTTTTTTTCATGAAAAAGATTTGATTTAATTACAATATTAAGTTAGAAAGTTAATGCTTCGTCGTAAAACAAAATAGTGATGCTTACAAATAATCTTGATATTTCATTTCTTATAAACATCTTTTCTTTGAAAATATTAATCTATACTTTATATAAATGAAGGTGTGAATATGTCACATTTCAAAACTTGTTCATGCTTATACAAAAGGCTAGTGAATTTGATGTTTATGATGGAATAATGCTATTTTCATCAAATGGTATTATTTATAAGTAGTTATTGATCAATTTTTTGAATCTTGATATAATAGTAAGTGAAAGTACTCATTTATTATCGTTTATTTCAAAATTCTTAAGACTGTTGTTGATCTTGCTCACTTTGTTTCAATTCAATAAGATGAGTACTTTTATTAAGCATTATATTACGTTTTGAAAATCAACCGATAATTTCAAATTGATTGATGAGAATAACGTTATTCGGATATTAACATTACATTCTAATTTAATAGGTTTTCTGTATAAGCCTGAATGATGTTTTGAAAATGTGACGTATTGATCATCTTCTATCAACGGGGCTGTTACGTCCTTTCATCTATATCCAGGTATGGATTTACTTCTTGTTAACAGTAAAATTTCTTGGAATTTTGATAATATCCAATTAGTTGGGTATGTGAACTTTCACCTTGTTGGTGAAGGTTCTAGCTATTCTCCACCTTGTAATTATCCCTTCCCCAATTTCCTCTTCCCGTATTGCCTATGTAATAAAACAATTTGATTGGGATAAAGAAAATCATTAAAAAAAGTATCTCATTATTCACATGAATTAATCACCAAATTAGAACACTGATTGGGTGAGTTTAAAGAGAGTATATCCATGATTAGTTTAATTTCTTCAAGAAAAATCAAACGTTTAATAATTTTTATTGCTTACAGCGAATTAGCTCTTAGTATTGCACGAAATATGTATATAAAAAAACCCAAAACTCGTCCTAAAAAGGATAAGAGATTGTAGCAAATATAATCCAATATTTATATGCATAATTGATCCTAAAGAGAACTTTTTTGTCATACTTTCTGATGACAAGTCAATATTCAACAAAAACAATTTTTGATGATTGACAACGCAGATCAGATTCTAAAAATGATTATCAAAGTAAAGTCGCATGAGAATAAATTAGAATCCACGTAAGGTTCTATAAAAGGAGTAGCCGACCTATTGAAGAGCTACGTACTTTCGGACTCAATTAGGGTTTTCAGGACGCGCAAAACAAGATGACTATAAAAGGAGAAAGTTGAATAATGAAACTTTAGATTTTGCGCACAAAGAATATCGTTGTTTTCAGCAAATGGCAAGAAGTGGCAGAAGGAGCGTACAATGGCAAAAGAAAGAAGAACTAGAGTCAGATTTTCATTCTAAATAAGTTTACTGTTAAAGTAACTTGGAATCATTATTCAATTGTAATAATTCTAAGTTTGAAAGCGAGTCTGTGAGAGTTGTAACAAGAAGTTGTTGTGACTTCTTGGAGAGTAAATATAACAGTTATATTGAATCGTTGGAGTTAAGGTACTAGAGTTAGTCCCTTAGATTATAGAGTTGTAACCTGAAGCCGCTATTTGAAGTTAGTGAGAAGTTGTTGAAAATTCTACACGATGTAGATCATGGTTTTTCTTCCCTTGAGTATGGAGGATTTCTCCAATAAAATTTTGTTATTTTGTGTTACGAAGTTATGTTAAAGTACTACAAGAACGAGGTTCTTATATTGAATTGGTGATGCAGGTTTCTTCACTTTCACCAAGAACAACTTAATCAAATTTTTCGAGTTATAATATTTTCCTTTCCATGTTTCATATCGTTTAACTTTTTCACTTATCTTTTTCAATCTTCACATAAATTCAATTGTTAAAGTTATATTCATTTCCTCTATCAAATTCAATGTTCGATTTCGATGAGACATGTTGATTTTTAATTTATAATTATAAATGAATAATTAGCGGAAAGTAAAAGAAATTATCCGGCTGAATTCTCAATTTTTAAACTAAGTCAACGCGTTTCTGAAAGTACCATTGCCCAAAGTTTTCAAAATGAATTAGGTGTATTTATATATAAATATATATATTTGTGTGCTTATATTCATAATTCCATTCTTTCACTTGTCTTTTAATAAATATAGTATTGTTAATGATAAGCTTTAAAATTGAACTCAAATTTTATTTAACAGAGAGATTTTTAATTCACTTTATTTTATCACTAGGTCACACCCTTGGAATATTTATTTATATAATTTTTGATAATTGGGGTGACCAAGTCAATTTTATGTGTATCTTAACTAATCTCACCGGATATATGTTACCTTATACCAGTAATAAGTACTAGATAACTCTATTCACAATGCTAGAAAATGGGAAAAATCATAGATCTGGTGATTTTCAATCACTTTGTTAATTACTAGGTCACACCTTTAAATATTATATAATAAAATATTATAACTAAATAAAGATAAATTAACTTGTATGCTTTAAGTGCGAGAAAATTACTAATAATAATTGGAATATCCAATTTAGTAATTTGTGTCATTAATAATTTTATTCAACCTTTTACTAATATATTTAGTCATGGCTTTAACTCATAGAGATTATAAGTGTTTGATATTTTTATAATATAAATGGTGTAGGTGTTTATATTTTGAAGTACAAGAGATGCAGTCAGAAATTATATTATATTAGAGGAATATTAAATTTAATAAACCTTTAATCTCATGGGATACCTTTAATCAAATATAAGATGAGATTTTGATTTGGTTGCTATAAATTATGTTTGAAGATTTTGATATTTTAACTAATGTTCCTTCCAATTACATTTTCATTTACTAATCATAACCTACTAATACAAAAGTAAGAAAATCATATTGAGAAAAATTTAGAAAAAAAATTGGTAAATAGTGTTTGGTCATATAATTGGTTATCCCAAGTTTCCATGTTTTAGAAAAAAATAGAATTTGAGCCAGATTTTAGTATTCGTGAATTTTAAAAAATTTAAAAATTATCCTAAACTTTTATATTTTATAAAACACCCAACATTTATAATTTTAGACTAAATTTCATTCATAGTTTGTTGTACAAAATTTATACCGTTATAGACATATTTTATACAATTTTTATCCGAGCTTATTCTCCGAAGTCACTTCCAATAACAAGTAGTAATAGTAGTTTTTCGTATACAAATCAATGGTATTTTCGTTTTGTTTTCTTCTTCTTTTTTCGAACTCATATTAATTATGTTCGTGGTCATTGCTTTTCACAAAACATTTTCATTATAAAATGACAATACAAACTTATGAGTATTGTTAATAAATTTTTTGAAATTATATGTATAAATCATATTATTTTTTTTAAAAAAAGTCAAATATATCTCCCAAAAAAATCTATGGCCAAACGCATGACAAAACTTCACCCCATAATGACTTGCCAAAAACATTTGTAAATTTGTAGCCAAACACATGGCAAAAGTTTACCAAAAAATAATTTGCCCAAAATATTTGGAAATATATGGTCAAACGCTAGCCTAGCATTAGGTAGGTTCATCAATAATTTACCTTTTTAAATTTAAAGTTCATATCTCATTACAAATATCATATCAATTTTATTTTGCTTCTATAATTTTTTTTCATGAAAAAGATTTGATTTAATTACAATATTAGGTTAGAAAGTTAAAGCTTCGTAGTAAAAAAATTGTGATGCTTACAAATAATCTTGATATTTCATTTCTTATAAACATCCTTCTTTGAAAATATTGATCTATACTTTATATAAATGAGGGTGTTAATATGTCACATTTCAAAACTTGTTCATGCTTATACAAAAGGCTAGTGAATTTGATGTTTATAATGGAATAATGTTATTTTCATCAAATGGTGTTATTTATAACTAGTTATTGATCAATTTTTTGACTCTTAATACAATAGTAAGTGACAGTACTCATTTTATTATTGCTTATTTCAAAATTATTAAGACTGTTGTTGATCTTTCTCACTTTGTTTCTAGTCAATAAGATGAGTACTTTTATTTAGCATTATATTACATTTTGAAAATCAATTGATAATTTCAAATTTTTTGATGACAATAACATTATTTGGATATCAGCATTACATTCTAATTTACTAGCTTTTTTGTATAAGCCTGAATGATGTTTTGAAAATGTGACGTATTGATCATCTTCAATCAATGGGGCTGTTGGCATCCTTTCATCTATATCCAGGTATGGATTTACTTCTTGTTAACAGTAAAATTTCTTTGAAAATTCTACACAATGTAGGTCATGGTTTTTCTTCCCTTGAGTAAGGAGGCTTTTCCAATAAAATTTGGTTATTTTGTGTTATGAAGTTATATGAAAGTACTACAAGAACCAGGTTCTTATATCGAATTGGTGATACAGGTTTCTTCACCTTCACCAAGAACAATTTAATCAACTTTTTTGAGTTATATTATTTTCCTTTCCATGTTTCATATCCTTTAACTTTTTTACTTATCTTTTTCAATCTTCACATAAATTCAATTGTTAGAGGTATATTCATTTTCTCTACCAAATTCAATGTTCGATTTGGACGAGACATGTTGATTTTTAATTTATAATTATAAATGAATAATTAGCAGAAAGTAAAAATAATTACGTGGTTGAATTCTCATTTTTTAAACTAAGTCAACGCGTTTCTGAAAGTACCATTGCCCAAAGTTTTCAAAAAGAATTAGGTGTATTTATGTATAAATATATATTTGTGTGCTTATATTCATAATTCCATTCTTTCACTTGTCTTTTTCGAGTTATATTATTTTCCTTTCCATGTCTCATATCCTTTAACTTTTTTACTTATCTTTTTCAATCTTCACATAAATTCAATTGTTAGAGGTATATATATTCATTTTCTCTATCAAATTCAATGTTCGATTTGGATGAGACATGTTGATTTTTAATTTATAATTATAAATGAATAATTAGCGGAAAGTAAAAGAAACTACCAGGTTGAATTTTATTTTTTAAACTAAGTCAACCCCTTTTTGAAAGTACCATTGCCCAAAGTTTTCAAAATGAATTAGGTGTATTTATATATAAATATATATTTGTGTGCTTATATTCATAATTCCATTTTTTCAATTGTCTTTTAATAAATATAGTATTGTTAATATTAAACTTTAAAATCGAACTCAAATTTTATTTTAATAGATCTCGTGATTTTTAACCCACTTTAGTTTATCAGTAGGTCACACCTTGAATATATTATATATATATATATATATATATATATATATATATATATATATATATATATATATATATATAATTGTGGTAACCAAGTCAATTTTATGTGTATCTTAACTAATTTCACGGAATTTATGTTACCTTATACCAGTAATAAGTACTAGATAACTCTATTCACAATGGTAGAAGATGGGAAAAATCATAGAGTTGGTAATTTTCAACCACTTTGTTAATGACTAGGTCACACCTTTAAATATTATATAATAAAATATTATAACTAAATAAAAATAAAATAACATGTATGCTTTAAGTGCGAGAAAATTACTAATAATAATTTGTCACTACCTAGACCGTTGTGATTGGCACCCACACTAACAATCCGGTGGGAGAACCACTACTACAATCCAAACCAAGCAATCAATCTAAAAACTAAGGCATATAAGTCAAATACTAAGGAAAGAAAATAGAGTTTCCATAAACTCTAACAAAAGTTCAACAACAACTAACAAATGCGGAAGAATTAAGCTAGAACCTGAAAGTCAATGTACCAAAACTCTACTAACGACAAGTCTAAGAACAAGGGGTAAAACCCCAAAACTAAACAACACCTTAAACAAAAGTCTGAGTCCGATAAGAGTGGACTTAAACAAGGTAGATCCATGGCAGCCTGAAAGAGTTGGCTCACCCTTGAATCCGATCACGCTCATAGTCACCTAGCTGAGGTCTATCAATAGCCACCTGAAGATTCCCTGTACTCAACAAAGAAAGAGCAAGTGCAGTATCAGTACACAACCACCGTGTACTGGTAGGATCACGCGGCTATCCCACTAAGTGTAACATACATTAGTCAATACGACAATATAATCACATGTACATATCGAACATATACAATATCATCAACATATACGAATAATGAGCAGCTTCACGATTTTCACATATCACAGTTATATCAATTAAGAGCAACATACCGTCTTCCAATATCAATCATCATTAGATATGCACGACTCATCACAAGTAGATACACAACACAATTCAATGGTCCTCTCACGGAACCCAATTCAACGGTCCTCTTATGGAACCCAAACCTAAACAGTTAGCATGCCGAAACGTGGCAATTCGATCCTATATTTATTCCAGAACATGGCAATCCGATCCCATATTTAGGCCGAAATGTGGCAATCCGATCCAAGTTAGTTATGCCGGAACGTGGCAGCCGATCCCATATTTATGCCAGAACGTGACAATCCGATCCAAGTTAGTTATGCTAAAACGTGGCAGTCGATCCCATATTTATGCAGCAACGTGGCAATCCGATCTATGTTAGTGTGTCAGATCGTGACACCCGCACATTCAACAAACCACAATTACAATCACAGTGTATATTCTCACAATCATACAACAATAGGTGATTCATGGAATATAATTATTCAATTATCCTCATTTACAACAAGTGTGATCAATAATGCAACATTCGCATACATACATGTATCATAATGAAGCAAAAACAAACATACATCACACAATCATAAAAATCACAACCATCATCTACCTCGAAACAAGCTTGAATCCCTTAAGGCACTTGAATCTTCCCTTTACGAATTCTTTCCATTTGTTCTTGGACTACAAACAATCATCATAGCACGGGAATCAATAAACAATCACTAATTACCCAAATTACCAACAATTCTATGAATCCTAGATTAAACCCATGATCCTAATACCTAATTTAGGGTTGTTTCTACTATAGAATCTTTAACAAAACGCTCCCCTATTAATATTTATCAATTCTATTACATTCTATGGATCGAATAACGGATTCGGGAAGTGAAAAGCTTACCTTTAGCCTCAAGAATGGTGAAAAATGCTTAAGAACTCGTCTGGGGTTGTCTCCTTAGCTCTAAAAATTGAAAAGTGACAAATAAGGTCGTTTAGGAGTTTATTAACAACTTTAAGTCGCGTTTGGCCCGCCACGGCGAACCCATCCTGCTACAATGATCCCGCTTTGGCGGCCTACATGGGACAGAATGTTACATGTTCACGCTAAAATCATTTTCGAGAGTTCTACTCGCCCAAATTCGATTCCGTAAAGTCGTACGATTTTCTTAAGGTCTTAGCTATCTACTCATGTGGTACAAATAATAATTAGATCTCTCATTAATTACCAGATTTCCCTACACCTTAATGACTCCGATTTCGTCCAAATTTGGACTAGGTTGGAAAATTCCAAGTTACTACGAAAAAGTTTTCTAACCCCAATTCTTTCTTCATTGGATTTTCGCTAACGACGGAATCAGGTCGTTACAATAGATACCAATTTACCCATCACTCATCCCCGAGTAATTAACTAGGAGAAGACTAACTAAAGCAATGGTAGAGTAGTATCTGAATCGTCGAATTACTAGGGATACTTGTCTCGCATGCCCTTCTTACCGAATCTCATTACCCCTTAAGGGTTTCACATCTCCAACCTCAAACCAACCAATTGAATACCAACACATCCTCCCTTACAATGCCTCAATGAAGTCATCTCAACACTCGAGTGATAAATGTTGTTGTATGTAAACTTAACTAACAACAAAAGCGATTCTAAATAACCCCAAAATCTGATCGTACACATGTCTGCAACATGTTATCAAGGACTTTGACATAACATCAGGATGAATCCTTTCTCACATAACCATGATAAAATTCTAAATCAATATTCGCTACAATTAGAAGTGAACCTGAACCAGCCAACACACACTCATACTACTCAAACACTCATTGTTCTTTATCAACATCTCCTTCTCACAACATAAATTTCCATGAGCTTAAGTTATAACAATTTCATCTTTAGATATCAGATACTCATCGAGGGATATGCCCAAGCATACAAACCTTCCAACAACACTATCAAAAAGTTAGATTTAGTAATTATAGATTACCTCTTAAGAACAGTAGAATTGGATTTAAGGATCTCCACATTCAACCACACAGAATCGATACATGACCTCGACGACAAGATAAAATATTAGATTGTCAGACAACCATAATGTCACGCCCCAAACTCGAGAGGTGCAACTGGCTCCTAATACCAAAACTCAGGCTCGAGCCGACCCTGCTGAACCATTTGCTACTAGCGCATGGCAGTCACACGCAATCAAGGAAAAAAAACAAGTATATCTCGGCTTAAAACTAAGCCCTCGGCCGGCAAGGCCCCTGTCAACTGATCTATAAAAGAAACAACTACTTCCAGGAGATCATATAAATAAATAGCCAACTAGCACAGAAGTCCTGATTGGGCCGTCGAGGCCACCATGATATCTACACCAAAACTGAAAGCATGTATATATCAAGACAATACATCAAACAACTCACAAGCTTCAGCAAAGCAACAACCTAGGCCAGTATGGCAATAACGTAGCTATACACCCCACACACTAGTCTGCAAGCCTCTAAGAGTAGTAAAGATTGGCGGGACAGGGCCCCAGCCTACCCATAAAGATATATACAACAAAAGGTAACAAACCTCCCAACTCTGGCAGCTCCGGAGGAAAGGGGCTAGCCAATCGGATAGAAGTCAATCCTGCTGCTGAGGAGGTCTACTGGGTCGTCTGTCGGGACCTGCATGCATGAATGCAGCGCCCCCAAGGCAATGGGGTGTCAGTACAAAATAATGTACAGAGTATGAAAGGCTATAGACTTAGTGAGCAAGTATCATAATATACCAAAAGCAATCACGCAAGGAAATCAAAATTTTAGATAAGTATGCTAACCCGCTACTGAATCTAAAAATACAAAAATGATTAAACATCAACGTAACCAAGCCCCCATAAGCTCGGCAGGTACAAACAACATACCACCTATCTAGGCCCCCATAAGCCCAGAAGGTGCCAAATCACTCTACATACCCCTATCAGTAGCCCCTTGTCTTTTTAAGAAGTCACATAGCCCTTTTTGGCAATAATATAGCCCCGTAGGCAGCACATAGCCCTCTTAGGCAACATCATAGCTCTATGGGCTGCACATACCCCTCTTTTGCATCAACATAGCCCTGTAGGCAACACATAGCCCTCTTTGGCATCAAAATAGCCCCGTAGGCAACACATAACACTCTTTGGCATCAATATAGCCCCGTGGGTAACACATATCCCTCTTTGGAAATAACATAGTCCTATTAGACATCATAGCCCCCATAGGCAGTTCATAGCTCAACAACTAACCACAATAGCCCCAAGGGCGACAACAAACAATTGAATAGGCTAAAGGCGAGCAATTTAGCTATAAATAATCTATATGAATAATCTCCAAGTCGTTCCTAACTTAGGGTCGTTCTTAACAGATTATGAGTCCCTAAAATGAGGGTTTATAACCACTCAATCAGCCAACCACTCAAAATTACATCTACAAGATCACCAACGTAAACTACCTCTAACGAAACATGTCGACGAAGGGAATAACCTTAACATACCTTTCCAATAAACACTCGAAAGACCATAGTTCCTTCACGAAAGTTGTTCCTTGTCTCCTAAGCTTTGTAAACACTACATATACATAGCTAGTATGCACCTTAGTTAACCAAGTTCAAACCTTGAAGAAACACCAATAACTTCATCATGCTAGAACTCCATAAGAACCCTCTCTTAAGCTTTCTCTCTGGTTTGAAACTGAAATCAAATGTTTTCATGGCTTAAAACGTTAAATAAGCTGACATACCAAATTTTTGACCCAACCCGGATTCGACCTGGATTCTGCCCCGGCAATCCCTAGTAAAACCCTCATAACTTTTTACTCTGATGTCGGTTTGATATGGGGTTTTGTGCATTGAAAACTAAACTTGTAGGCATTCAATTTAATGGGTAATATGCCTTCCAACTCTTTATGTATTGGGAGAAAACATCCAATACATTTGACCCAAATTTCAGAGAAATCTTTAAGAAGGAACTTACGATAACTTTCGTCAACTTTTATTTTTCCACTTACTTAACTTCAGAACTTGAGATACAACCCTCGAACACTTAAAATATGACATACCACATCATTCTTAATTTATTACCCACCCTCTTTGTCTTTCCACAAAGATACGAGTTAATTTCAACGTTTTAAAAAGTCGAAGTGTTACATCCTTCCCCCCTTAGAAACATTCGTCCTCGAATGAAAAAAATCTGAGCCACGCGGTTAAATCCTTAGTAGTTTCAAAAAAATTTAGGCAGAATATCCTTTGTAAGTGTGACTATCCAAGAACATGAAACACAGAAATTCTATCCTAGGCGTCTCATAGGATGATATAAATAGGTAAGCACTATAGCTCCATAATAACAGTGCGAGAAAATATGCAACGACAACAACAATAATAATAATAATAAGCAACAATATAAAAAGAATCAGATTGGTATCCAACCTCACTGCACTATATAAACTGATATGCCATCACCTTAGGGTATGAAACAAGTGAGGATATTTGGACCTCATGCCATCCTCAGCTTCCCTAGTCACCTCTTCTCTATTCTTGTTTCTCCACAATACTTTAACCGAAGCCACCTATTTGGTCCTCAATTTACAGACTTGTCGATCTAATATGGCAATTGGAGTTTCCTCAAAGGACAACTCCTTTGTGATATGAACATCCTCAACCGGGACAACTCGAGAAGGGTCTCCTACGCACTTCCGTAGCATCGATACATGGAAAACTGGATGAACAGATTCTAGCCCTGAAGGCAATTCTAACTCATAAGCCACCCGTCCTACCCTCCGAATGATCCGGTATGGCCCAATGAATCTTAGACTAAGCTTGCCCTATTTGCCAAATCTTATAACACCCTTCATAGGCGAGACTTTTAAGAATACCCAGTCATCGACACAAAACTCTAAGTCCCTTCGTCACACATCTGGGTATGACTTCTGTTGGCTTTGAGTTGTTAACAACCTCTCCCGAATGAGCTTAACCTGCTCCACTGTCTATTGTACTAAGTCGGGTCCAATCAACCCTGACTCACCTACCTCAAACCACCCGATGGGGGACATACATTTTCACCCATACAAAGCCTCATAAGGTGCCATTCCGATGCTAGAATGATAACTATTATTTTATGCGAACTCAATAAGAGGTAAGTAGTCATCCCAACTTCCCTTGAAGTCTAGCGCACACGCCCGTAGCATATCCTCTAGTGTCAAAATTGTGCGCTCAGCTCGGTCATCTGTCTGAGGGTGAAAGGTTGTACTAAGATTAACCTGTGTCCCTAGTCCTTTCTGGAAGGACTTCCAGAAGTTGGCGGTAAATTATGCTCCTCTATTAGATATAATAGATAATGGGACACCGTGTAGCCTAACAATCTCTCTAATATAGAGCCTTGCATAGCCTTCAACCGTAAAAGTAGCCCTGACTGGTAAGAAGTGGGCTGATTTTGCTAGTCTATTAACAATTACCAAAATAGAGTCAAACTTGCGACGCGATCGAGGTAACCCTGTAACAAAATCTATATTAATTGCTTCCCACTTCCACAATGGAATGACTATCTCCTGAACTAGCCCAGCGGGCTTTTGGTGCTCAACCTTCACCTGTTGGCAGTTAGGACACTGTGCCACAAACTCAGCAACGTTCTTCTTCATCCCCTGCCACCAATAGATCTCCTTAATATCATGGTACATCTTTATCAAACCAGGGTGAATAGAATAACAGGAATGATATGCCTTTTCCATAATCCGATGTCAAAGCCTTGCAATATTTGGAACACACAATCGACTGTTATATCTAAGGACTTCATCTTCTATTATATCAAATGTTAAAGACTGTTGATCCTGAGCCTTGGCTCTGAGCTTCTCTAAGCTAGGATCCTCTTGTTGTCGTGATTTTACTTATACAACTAGAGATGATACGGCTGTGTCCTAAATTGTTACCCTACTATCTTCTGCCTCTAACAATCTGACTCCTAAGCTAGCTAACTGATGAAGCTCTCATGCTAGCTCACGTATTGCAACACCTAAATAGGATAAACTACCCATAGATTTTCGACTGAGGGCATCGGCTACCACATTCGCCTTTCCTAGATAATATAAAATATCCACGTCGTAGTCTTTCAGTAAATCAAGCCATCGACGTTGTCGCTGATTTAAATCTTTCTGTCTAAAGATATATTGAAGGCTTTTATGATCTATGAAGATGTTAACATGAACGCCATACAAATAATGTCTCCATATCTTCAATGCATGCATAACTGCGGCCAACTCTAAATCGTGGGTCGAATAGTTCTTCCCATGCTTTCTCAACTGCCTTGAAGCATATGAGATAACCTTACCATATTGCATTAGAACACATCCCAACCCAACACCAGAAGGTCAGAATACACCACATAGCCTTCAACCTCCGCAATACTAGAATCGTTGATGTCAACTCGCCCTTCACCATCGGAAACTATGCTCGCAAGCCTCAGTCCACTGGAACTTAGCTGCTTTTTGAGTCAGCTTCATTAATGGGGCTGAAAGTGAAGAATACCCCTCTACAAACCTTCTGTAGTACCCAGCTAACCCTAAGAAACTATGAACCTCAGTAGGAGTTGTGGTCTGGGCCAAGTCTTTACGGCCTCAATCTTTTGTGTATCAACCGCAATGCCTGGATCTGATACAATATGGCCTAAGAAAGCTACAGAGTCCAACCAGAACTCACACTTAGAAAATTTTGCATAAAGTTCTCGATCTCGAAGAACCTGAAGGACTGCTCGTAGATGATTTGCATGCTTAACTTTTGAACGTGAATACACCAAAATATCATCAATAAATACAATCACAAACAAGTCTAGATACGGCCTAAATATACTATTCATCAGGTCTATGAACACTGCTGGGGCATTAGTTAATCCAAAAGACATTACCAAGAACTCAAAGTGTCCATATCTGGTTCTAAAAGCTGTCTTTGGAACGTCTTTCTCCCGGACTCGTATCTGGTGGTACCCTGATCTTAAATCAATCTTTGAGAAGCACTTAGCACCTTGTAACTGATCAAACAAGTCATCGATCCTCGGAAGGGGATACTTATTCTTTATAGTCGCCTTATTCAGTTGTCGGTAATCGATACACATTCTCAGTGAGCCATCTTTCTTCCTTAGGAATAACACTGGCGCACCCCATAGAGAAACACTAGGCCTAATAAAGCCTTTATCCATCAAGTCTTTCAGCTGATCCTTCAACTCCTTTAGCTCAGTAGGAGCCATTCTATAAGGAGGGATAGATATGGGTTATGTACCTGGTAGCATATCGATAGTAAAATCAATTTCCCGTTCTGGAGGGATACCAGGGAGCTCGTCTGGAAATACATCTTGAAACTCATTAACTATTAGAATAGACTGAAGAGTCAGTGGTTCTGCATCTATATCATGAATGTGAACAAGATGATAAATACAACCCCTAGTAATCATCCTCCTCGCCTTAAGATAGGAAATAAACCTACCTTTCGGTGTAGCTGTGTCGCCTTTCCATTCCCTGAACTGCCGCTCCTGGAAAGTAGAATCTAACAATATTTGTCCGGCACTCAACATTAGCATAATAAGACGCTAACCATTCCATACCCATAATGACGTCGAAATCGACCATCTCTAACTCTACGAGATCTATAGAGGTTTGATGGTCGATAATTCTACTGTACAACCTCAATAGACTCTCCTGGAAATAATAGACTCACCAACTGGTGTAGATATAATAAAGGGTCGATCTAATGACTCTGCTACTATATATAACTTCCCCGCAATAAATGGAGTAACATAACACAGAGTAGATCTAGGATCTATCAAAGCATAAACACAATAGGAGCAAACAATCAATGTACCTGTCACAACATTTGGTGATGACTTTGAGTCTTGTCAGCCGGCTAGTGAATATGTACGGTTCTATCCACTACCATAACTAGATACTCCCTCTTTACGTCTGCCTCTAACTCTACCTGCTGAAGTCTGGGGTCCACTTCCTGTAGACTGTACTGATGAAGAGGAACCTACTACTGACCTGGTCGACTGACCTATACCACCCTGACCTATGGTCGGGCAGTTTCTCCACCCATGCCCCTCCTGTCCACAAGAATAACAACCTGTGGAACCTTATTTGCACCTCTCGAAATACATCCTACCACAAGTTGCGCAATGCGGCGGGGTTGTCCTAGCCTAGCCTGAACCTCTCTGCTGTTGAGAGCCTGATGCTCGTGAATCCTCACCTGGGCCTGACTATCCCTCACGATCAAATCTACTACCCTGGAACTACTGTGGTGGAGGTCGAGGTGGCCTAATAAAATATCAATGTCTGGGACCACCCTGAAAATCTCCATGTGAACCAGTGGGCCTAGCCCTCTTCTGTCTCTCTCTCTCTTGACCCTCTCACTCAGATACTGTAAATGTCGTCGATCCTCTATGCCTTGTGCAAATGCCTGAATTCGTGAGATATCCATATTATCATTTAGTACAGCGATAGAACAAGCATCGATATAGTCTGAGTCAAGCCCTCCCACAAATCTACATACCCTATCATGTATTGTATCAACAAATGCTGGTGCATATCTAGCCAATGAATCAAATCTCAGTCCGTACTCTCGGACACTCATGCTGCCCTGTCAGAGGTTCAGAAATTGGTCCACCCGGCTATCCCTAATCTCTTGAGGCAAATAGTGATCTATGAAAGCTTCTGAAAAGCTATCCCGAGTGGGTAGAGATGCATCTCTTCCCCTAGATCTCTCCCAACTCTCGTACCACAATACTGCAACATCGCGCAATCGAAATGCTGCTACTCAACTGACTCAGTCGTTGAGGCATGCATGACTCTAAAGATCCTATGAAGCTGATCAACATAGTGCTAAGGGTCCTCTCTGCGATCTGTCCCTGTAAACTGTGAAGGATTCAAGGCAAAAAATTCACGAACTCTCAATTTTCTAAGCCCTTCAGAAGGTCCAGCAACATCTGGTGCAACTGGCTGGCGCTGTACAGCTACTAACTATGCTAACATACACACTGCACTCTTGAAATCCTTATCAGATGGAATAGGAGGAACTTGAGGTGGTACTGCTGGAGGATCCGGAAGTCCTATAGCCCTCGGAGACTCCTAAAGTGGTGGAGAAGCTATAGAGGGCTGAGAAGATGTCTCCCCCTAGGTCTCACAATGGGCTACCTCCACCTGTGGTACCTTGCCGGTACCCTCGCTTGCAGTTGTATCTATCCCCTGGCTAGCTGTGGTCTGTCTAGTGTCAGCCATCTGTATCTGCATACAAGTATCAATTATAAGCCAGAAACCTTAACCCTTAAGACACTGCTCCATAGCACGAGGTGAGCAAAAGAAGGATAGTTATTCTAACATGCCCAGTAGATTCTTGCTTATCGAATGTGGTGCACAACACATTTATAAACAAGACACTACTAGACACGACTTGCAGACTCCCTAGGATACGACGTTGTTCTGATACCAGGTTTGACACGCCCCAAACTAGAGGGGCGCAACTGGCTCCTAATACCAAAACTCAGGCCCGAGCCGACCCTGCTAAACCATTTGATACTAGCGCATGGCATTCACACGTAATCAAGGAAAAAAACAAGTATATCTCGGCTTAAAACGAAGCCCTCGGTCGGCAAGGCCTCTGTCAACTGATCTATAAAAGAAACAACTACTTCCAGGAGATCATATAAATAAATAGCCAACTATCACAGAAGTCTTGATTGGGCCGTCAAGGCCATCATGATATCCACACCAAAACTGAAAGCATGTACATATCAAGACAATACATCAAACAACTCACAAGCTTCAGCAAAGCAACAACCTAGGATAGTATGGCAATAACGTAGCTATACACCCCATACACTAGTTTGCAAGCCTCTAAGAGTAGTAAAGATTGGCGGGACAGGGCCCCAGCCTACTCATAAAGATATATACAACAAAAGGTAACAAACTTCCCAACTCGCAAACCCGAGGAAAAGGGGCTAGCCAATCGGATAAGTCAATCCTGGCTGTGAGGTTCATCTGGGTCATCTATCGGGACCTGCATGCATGAATGCAGCGCCCCCAAGGCAATGGGGCATCAGTACAAAATAATGTACAGAGTATGAAAGGCTATAGACTTAGTGAGCAAGTATCATAATATACCCAAAGCAATCACGCAGGGAAATCAAAATTTTAGATAAGTATGCTAACCCGCTACTGAATCTAAAAATATAAAAATGATCAAACATCAACCTAACCAAGCCCCCATAAGCTCGGCATGTACAAACATCATACCACCTACCTAGGCCCGATAAGCCCAGAAGGTGCCAAATCACTCTACATACCCCTATCAGTAGCCCCTTGTCTTTGTAAGAAGTCACATAGCCCTTTTTGGCAATGATATAGCCTCGTAGGCAGCACATAGCCCTCTTAGGCAACATCATAGCTCTATGGGCTGCACATAGCCCTCTTTTGCATCAACATAGCCCTGTGGGCAACACATAGCCCTCTTTGGTGTCAAAATAGCCCCGTAGGCAACACATAACACTCTTTGGCATCAATATAGCCCCATGGGACCCATATATCCCTCTTTGGAAATAACATAGTCCTATTAGACATCATAGCCCCCATAGGCAGTTCATAGCTCAACAACTAGCCACAATAGCCCCAAGGGCGACAACAAACAATTGAATAGGCTAAAGGCGAGCAATTTAGCTATAAATAGTCTATATGAATAATCTCCAAGTCGTTTCTAACTTAGGGTCATTCTTAATAGATTATGAGTCCCTAAAATGAGGGTTTATAACCACTCAATCAGCCAACCACTCACAATTACATCTACAAGATCACCAACGTAAACTACCTCTAAGGAAACATGTCGACGAAGGGAATAACCTTAACATACCTTTCCAATAAACGCTCGAAAGACCATAGTTCCTTCACGAAACTTGTTCCTTGTCTCCTAAGCTTCGCAAACACTATATATACATAGCTGGTACGCACCTTAGTTAACCAAGTTTAAACCTTGAAGAAACACCAATAACTTCATCATGCTAGAACTCCATAGGAACCCTCTCTTAAGCTTTCTCTCTGGTTTGGAACTGAAATCAAATGTTTTCATGACTTAAAACGTTAAATAAGTCGACATACCAAATTTTTAACCAGGAAGTCCCTAGTAAAACCCTCATAACTTTTTACTCTGATATCGGTTTGATACGGAGTTTTGTGCGTTGCAAACTAGACTCGTAGGCCTTCGATTTAATGGGTAATAGGCCTTCCAACTCTTTATATATTGGGATAAAACATCCAATACATTTGACCCAAATTTCAGAGAAATCTTTAAGAAGGAACTTACGATAACTTTTGCCAACTTTTATTTTGCCACTTAACTTCAAAACTTGAGATACAACCCTCGAACACTTAAAATATGACATACCACATCATTTTTAATTTATTACCCACCCTCTTTTTCTTTCCACGAAGATATGAGTTAATTTAGACGTTTTAAAAAGTCGGGGTGTTACACATAAATACGCATGGTAGCTCTTCTATAAATTCTCATAAGCGAGGTGGTACATGTAGAACCACTAAAATACTTTAACAACTCCAAGACAACACCAATTATGTCATTCGAAATAACCAAATCTTCCCAATCTTTCCACTCAACCAAGAGAACATCGCAGGATTTGGTACCCTTGATCCTTCACTAGGGATCCGCCCACAAAACTGAAAACACATGAGAGCATAGCTAGTGAATCATACTCACAATACTAACAACCATCATAAACACTCCGATCATTTACCTTATTATTAACCAACACTTTTAAATGAAACCTTTCTTAGGTACTTTACAATCAATAGTAGTAAACTTACGACTCAACCCAGGTGTAAGTCATTTCAAATGCTCAATACCGGATACAATTGATCATTTCTCACCTTTCCAATTCATACCTTGACAAAATATATCACGAATGTAGACTTACAATGAAAAATCTTAATTGTAATTTCCACTGTATAACACAATCCCTTTTCTCTATCAACATTAGCTTGTACCTTGAGGATTCTTATGAATTCATAACATTGGTCGCATCTCCAACTATCTTACAATATCCTTCGCTAAAATTCAATCGTACTCATTACTAAACTCAAAACAAAAACAAAACACTTATCATCACACTCGAGCTAATGTCTGTACACTCTTTTCTGAAGTCTTTTTCGATAGTTTTTAACCAATCCGATACACTTGTGACACTATTACCATAGCCACAGCAAAACAAATGAAATCACGCGTCTTCGAACCCAATTATCTACTCCTCTAAAGATAACTCTTTAGCCTTCATAATCAAATAAAATATTCTTGTTCTAGCCTCTCTCTAAAGGTTGTACTATATTCTACTATGTTTCTTCATTATGACTCTAGGTCTTTAATTTCTATTTGAATGGTGTCCCACCATCTCTTAAAAATTTTCCATACAACCACGTTACTCACCAAATTTTAGAAAACCACAACCTTTAGATACTCGCAAGTCGCAATTACTATACAAAAATTCACTTAACCAACAATTTTATTATATAGTTGCCTCCCGTCACAATCCATCACGAACTCTTATTACCATTACACTCATTCAGCCTTGGCTATCACTACGAAGCCAACATTTTACCAACGCGATACCTCAAACTCAGGTAAACTTATCAAATTCAAAAGATTAACCCAATTTATACACACTCTCTTACTAAAATACTTCAATTTCCTTCACCCAAGTATACTCATTGGGACCTTCCTTATCCATAAGCTTGTCACTCCGGTATCAATCCACTCATTTATGGCTTAAGATAAAATCACCAGTCCTCATACTACCCTCTTTCTTCTTAACAAACAAGACAGGAGCACCCAACGGGGAAGCACTAAGATGGATGAAAACTTTATCAAGAAGCCCTTTGATTTGAGCTTTAAGCTCTCTCAATTCTAACCCCACAGGAATAGACTCAATAGAGGGGGATTAGACCTCAACATCCCGAATATGAGCCAATTATGTCGAACAATCCTTCCCTACCAGGTTTCTAGCCCGAATAGAGGATATGATCTTAGTTAGCTTAGGCTTGTACACCCCTTCCCACTCTAATATTTCCTTATTAGGGATCTATAGACTTACCAACTTAGTATTACAATTAAGCCTGGTATAATAGGTGGACAACCAAGTCATGTCTAAGATTATATCAAGTCAGTCATATCCAACATAACCAAATCAACCCAACTCCGAAAATCCATAAACACAATAGGACAACACGATATAGATGGGTGACTATGATTGACTCTTCCACTGGGGTAGAAACATGGATTGGCGCATCAAGTATATCACAAAACACATCAAATCCTAAGGCCCTTGAATTGACACATACGAATAAGTAGAACTCGATTCAAACAAAATAATAGACATTCGGGCACAGACAAGAGTAGCTCTTGTGACCACTGCATCATACCCTCAAACTCAGTCTTGCCCGGAAAACATAAAATTGATCCATGTCCTCTTGATGGGTAACCTCATTGCCTGACTGCACTACTCTTCTACCTGCATTACCATTTCCCCGGCCTCCACGGCCTCGCTGATTTCCTCCTCATATGCCCAGGTCCTCCACAATTTTAACACACCTTATAACTTATATTCGATTGTCGAACACTGAATTAGATCGCGGGGGTTAATTCGAGCATGATTCAGGGTCCAAAATTATGACTAGAAAAATAAGGGAGGCAGGGCTGAGATTCTGTCTCGCCCTGTCCCGCTCTAGCAGGAGGAATCCCGCACTGGCGGCCTCGCCTTGGCGGGAAGAATCCTACCCCAACGGCCAAAACGGAAACAGAACCCAAGCCAACAAATTTTCTGGGGTTTTTCTCTTTTCTAATTTTCCCAAAGGTTCCCAGCTTTACCAAATGAATTTAGGATAATTCTATGAGCCAAGAGAAATCATGTTTATCCCAAGTAAATCCCACGATACACAAACCAACTCGTTCTCATTAATTTAGCACCACAACCCACACATCCCTAGGATATATCCAAACATTTACCCGGTCATCACACAAGCACAAGACACGTCCAAATTCTTTAATTAGTTTGTTCCATAGACGACCATTACTGATCATCCATGCATTCACACCACCCCTAGGGCCAGATACCAATTGGAACCTTCTCAATTTCCAATTTGATTTGCTTGGGGGCTCTCAGTCGTGACCACGACATCTAGTTCACTTCGTTGAGATACCAATTAAAATCGGGAGATACCAATTGGACTCAACTCATACCACAAGCGACAATAGTAGCTAGTGATCCCCACAAAACTGTTAATTTCAATCATAGAACTCGGTCGAACCCAATTCTTAACCGCCTCAATCTTTAACTGATGGTAACCAGACCTTAAGTCAATCTTAGAAAAACCAATGCACCTTGCAATTGGTCAAAAACGTCATCGATCCGAGGAAAAGGATACCTCTTCTAAATAGCGACCCTATTCAACTGTCAGTAGTCTATACACATCCTCTCTTTCTAGTGATGGTGTTACCACTTTTGTTGCTCTAGTTCGGACCATAGAGTGAAGGAGAAAAGATACAAATTTGTATCACCAAGATACCAAATGGGATTCAAGTCATAGCACGAAGGAGTAGAAAGAAGTGAGTTTTTCCTAAAGTCCTATAGCCTCTCGAAGAAAAGTACGAACGTCATCGTACCATTCTGCAAGACTCTACTAGACTCGTTTTGGTACAATGAGATCAACCCTAGGGTTCTGATACCAACTTTATCACGATCCAGACCGTCGTGATTGGCACCTATATTAACAATCCAGTGAGAGAACCACTACTACAACCCAAACCAAGCAATCACTCTAAAAACTAATGCATATAAGTCAAATACTAAGGAAAGAAAATAGAGTTTCCATAAACTCTAACAAAAGTTCAACAATAACTAACAAATGTGCAAGAATTAACCTAGAACCTGAAAGTCAATGTACCAAAACTCTACTAATGACAAGTCTAAGATCAAGGGGTACAACCCCAAAACTAAACAACACCTTAAACAAAAGTCTGAGTCCGAAAAGAGTGGACTTAAAAAAGGTAGATCCATGGCAGCCTGAAAGAACTGGCTCACCCTTGAATTTGGTCACGCTCATAGTCGCCTAGTTGAGGTCTATCAATAGCCACCTGAAGATGCCCTGTACTCAACAAAGAAATAGCAAGTGCAGTATCAGTACACAACCACTGTGTACTGGTAAGATCACGCGGCTATCCCACTAAGTGTAACATACATTAGTCAATACGACAATATAATCACATGCACATATCGAACATATACAATATCATCCACATATACGAATAATGAATAGATTCACGATTATCACATATCATAATTATATCAATTTAGAGCAACATACCATCTTCCAATATCAATCATCATTAGATATGAACGAACTCATCACAAGTAGATATACAACACAATTCAATTGTCCTCTCACGGAACCCAATTCAACGGTCCTCTCATGGAACCCAAACCTAAACAGTAAGCATGCCGAAACGTGGCAATTCGATCCCATATTTATGCCAGAGCGTGGCAATTTGATCCCATATTTATGCCGAAACGTGGCAATTCGATCCAAGTTAGTTATGTCGGAACGTGGCAGCCGATCCCATATTTATACCGAAACATGGCAATTCGATCCAAGTTAGTTATGCTGAAATGTGGTAGCCGATCCCATATTTATGCCGAAATATGGTAATCCGATCCAAGTTAGTGTGTCAAATCGTGACACCCGCCCATTCAACAAACCACAATCACAATCACAATGTATATTCTCATAATCATACAACAAGAGGTGATTCATGGCATACAATTATTCAATTATCCTCATTTACAACAAGTGTGATTAATAATGCAACATTCGCATACATACATATATCATAATGAAGCAAGAACAAACATACATCACATAATCATAGAATCACAACCATCACCTACCTCGAAACAAGCTTGAATCCCCTAAGGCACTTGAATCTTCCCTTTTCGGATTCTTTCTGCTTGTTCTTGGTCTACAAACAATCATGATAACATGGGAATCAATAAACAATCACTAATTACCCGAATTACCAACAATTCTATGAATGCTAGATGAAACTCATGATCCTAATACCCAATTTAGGGTTGTTTCCACCATAGAATCTTTAACAAAACCCTCCCCCATCAATATTTATCTATTCTATTACGTTCTACGAATCAAAAAATGAATTCGGGGAGTGAAAAGCTTACCTTTAGTCTCAAGAATGGTGAAAAACGCTCAAGAACTCATCTGGGGTCGTCTCCTTAGCTTAAAAATCGAAAAGTGTCAAATAAGGTCGTTTAGGGGTTTATTAATGACTTTAAGTCGCGTCTGGCCCACTGTGGCAGACCCATTCCACTACAGTGGCCATGCTCTGGTGGCTCCAATCTCGCTCTGGCGGCCTACACGGAGACAGAATGTTACTTGTTCATGCTAAGATCATTTTCGGGAGTTCTACTCGCCCAAATTCAATTTCGTAAAGTCGTACGGGTTCCTTAACGTCTTAGCTATCTACTCATGTAGTCCAAATCATAATTAGATCTCTCATTAATTAACAGATTTCCCTATACCTTAATGACTCCGATTTCGTCCAAATCTGGACTAGGTTGGGAAATTCCAAGTTCTACAAAAAAGATTTCTAGCCCCAATTCTTTCTTCATTGAATTTTCCCTAATGACGGAATCAAGTTGTTACATAATCGGAATATCCTATTAAGTAATTTGTGTCATTAATAATTTTACTCAATCCTTTACTAATATATTTAGTCATGGCTTTAACTCATAGAGAGTATAAGTGTATGATATTTTCATAATATAAATGGTGTAAGTGTTTATATTTTCAAATACAAGAGATATATTCAGAAATTAGATTATATTAGAGGAATATTTAATTTAATAAACCTTTTAATCTCATGGGATACCTTTAATCACAGATAAGTTGAGACTTTGATTTGGTTGCTATAAATAATGTTTGAAGATTTTGATATTTTAACTAATGTTCCTTCTGATTACATTTTCATTTACTAATCATAACCTAGTAATTCAAAAGTAAGAAAATATATTTGGGAAAAATTTAGAGAAAAAATGGTAACTAGTGTTTGGTCATATAATTGGTTATCCAAAATTTCCAAGTTTTAGAAAAACAAAATAGAATTTGAGCTAGATTTTAGTTTCGCGAATTTAACAAAATTTAAAAATGATCCTAAACTTTTATATCTTATAAAACACCCAACATTTATAATTTTAGTCTAAATTTTATTCCTAGTTTGTTGTACCAAATTTATACCGTTATATACATATTTTATACAATTTTTATCCGAGCTTACTCTCTGAAGTCACTTCCCATTACAAGTAGTAATAGTAGTTTTTCGTATACAAATCAATCGTATTTTCGTTTTGTTTTCTTCTTCTTTTTTTCAAACTCATATTAATTATGTTCGTGGTCATTGCTTTCCACAAAACTTTTTCATTATAAAATGACAATACAAACTTATGAGTATTTTTAATATATTTTTAGAACTTATAGGCATGAATCAATTTTTTTTATATGTCAAATATATCTCCCAAAAAAGTCTATTGCCGAACACATGACAAAACTTCACCCAATAATGACTTGCCAAAAATAGTAAATTTATAGCCAAACACATGGCAAAACTTCACCCATAAATGACTTGCCAAAAAGATTAAGAAATTTGTGGTCAAACACATGGCAAAATTTTACTAAAAAATAATTTGCCCAAAATATTTGGAAATATATGGTCAAACGCTAACCTAGCATTAGGTAAGTTCATCAATAATTAGCTATTTAAATTTAAAGTTCATATCTTATCACAAATATTATATCAATTTCATTTTGCTTCTATAATTTTTTTTCATGAAAAAGATTTGATTTAATTACAATATTAGGTTAGAAAGTTAATGCTTCGTCGTAAAAAAAAAAATTGTGATGCTTACAAATAATCTTGATATTTCATTTCTTATAAACATCCTTTCTTCGAAAATATACTTTATATAAATGAAGGTGTTAGTATGTCACATTTCAAAACTTGTTCATGCTTATCCAAAAGGCCAGTGAATTTGATGTTTATGATGGAATAATGTTATTTTCATCAAATGGTATTATTTATATGTAGTTATTGAATCTTGATATAATAGTAAGTGAAAGTACTCATTTTATTATCGCTTATTTCAAAATTCTTAAGACTATTGTTGATCTTGCTCACTTTGTTTCAAGTCAATAAGATGAGTACTTTTATTTAGCATTATATTACATTTTAAAAATGAATCGATAATTTCAAATTGTTTTATGAAAATAACATTATTCGGATATCAACATTACATTCTAATTTACTAGCTTTTTTGGATAAGCCTGAATAATGTTTTGAAAATGTGACGTATTGATCATCTTCTATCAACGGGGCTGTTGGCATCCTTTCATCTATATCCAGGTATGGATTTATAACTTCTTGTTAACAATAAAATTTCTTGGAATTTTGATAATACCCAATTACTTGGGTATGTGAACTTTCACCTTGTTGGTGAAGGTTCTAGCTATTCTCCACCTTGTAATTATCCCCTCCCAAATTTTCTCTTCCCCTATTGATTATGTAATAAAAAAAATTGATTGGGATAAAGAAAATCATTAAAAAAAAGTATCACATTATTCACAAGAATTAATCACCAAATTAGAACACCGATTGGGTGAGTTTAAAGAGTGCATATCCATGATTAGTTTAATTTGTACAAGAAAATTCAAACGTTTAGTATTTTTTACTGCTAACAACGAATTAGCTCTTAGTATTGCTGGATATATATATATATATATACCTAAAATTCGTCCTAAAAAGGATAAGAGGTTGTAGCAAATATAATTCAATATTTATATGCAGAATTGATCCTAAAGAGAACTTTTTCTACCATACTTTCTGATGACAAGTCAATATTCAACAAAAACAGTTTTTGATGATTGACAACGCAGACCAAATTCTAAAAATGATTATCAAAGTAAAGTCGCGTGAGAAAAAATTAGAATCCACGTAAGGTTCTATAAAGGAGTAGTCGACCTATTGAAGAGCATCTTACGGACTCAATTAGGATTTTCAGGATGCGCAAAACAGGATGACTATAAAAGGAGAAAGTTAAATAATGAAAACTTTAGATTTTGCACACAATGAATATCGTTGTTTTCAGCAAAAGGCAAGAAGTGGCAGAAAGAGCGTACAATGGCAGAAGAAAGAAGAACTAGAGTCAGATTTTCATTCTAAATAAGTTTATTGTTAAAGTAACTTGGAATCATTATTGAGTTGTAATAATTCTAAGTTTGAAAGTGAGTCATGAGAGTTGTAACAAGAAGTTGTTGTGACTTCTTGGAGAGTAAATATAACAGTTATAGTGAATCGTTGGAGTTGAGGTACTAGAGCTAATAGTCCCTTAGATTATAGAGCTGTAACATGATGCCGCTCTGTGAAGTTAGTGAGAAGTTGTTGAAAAGCTTAGATGATGTAGGTCATGATTTTTGTTCCCTTGAGTAAGGAGGCTTTTCCCAATAAAATTTTGTTATTTTGTGTTACGAAGTTATGTTAAAGTACTACAAGAACCATGTTCTTATATCGAATTGGTGATACAGGTTTCTTCACTTTCACCAAGAACAATGTAATCAACTTTTTCGAGTTATAATATTTTCCTTTCCATGTTTCATATCCTTTTAACTTTTTTACTTATCTTTTTCAATCTTCACATAAATTCAATTCTTAAAGTTATATTCATTTTCTCTATCAAATTCAATGTTCGATTTCGATGAGACATGTTGATTTTTAATTTATAATTATAAATGAATAATTAGCGGAAAGTAAAAGAAGTTACCCAGTTGAATTCTCAATTTTTAATCTAAGTCAACGCGTTTTTGAAAGTACCATTGCCCAAAGTTTTCAAAATGAATTAGGTGTATTTGTATATAAATATATATTTGTGTGCTTATATTCATAATTCCATTCTTTCACTTGTCTTTTAATAAACATAGTATTGTTAATGTTTAACTTTAAAATCGAACTCAAAAAAATTTTTCAACAGATCTCGTGATTTTTAACCCACTTTATTTTATCACTAGGTCACACCCTTGAATATTTTATTAATATATATATTTTGATAATTGTGGTGACCAAGTCAATTTTATGTGTATCTTAACTAATGTCACGGGATATATGTTACCTTATACCAATAATAAGCACTAGATAACTCTATTCACAATGGTAGAAGATGGGAAAAATCATAGATTTAGTGATTTTCAACCACTTTGTTAATGACTAGGTCAAACCTTTAAATATTATATAATAAAATATTATAACTAAATAAAAATAAAATAACTTGTATGATTTAAGTGCGAGAAAATTACTAATAATAATTGGAATATCCTATTAAGTAATTTGTGTCATTAATAATTTTACTCAATCTTTTACTAATATATTTAGTCATGGCTTTAACTCATAGAGAGTATAAGTTTATGATATTTTCATAATATAAATGGTGTAAGTGCTTATATCTTAAAATACAAGAGATGTATTCAGAAGTTAGAAGTTAGATAATATTAGAGGAATATTTAATTTAATAAACCTTTAATCTCATGGGATACCTTTAATCAAAGATAAGTTGAGACTTTGATTTGGTTGCTATAAATAATGTTTGAAGATTTTGATATTTTAACTAATGTTCCTTCCAATTACATTTTCATTTACTAATCATAACCTAGTAATCCAAAAGTAAGAAAATTATATTTGGAAAAAATTTAGAAAAAAATTGGTAACTAGTGTTTGGTCATATAATTGGTTATCCCAAGTTTTCAAGTTTTAGAAAAAAATAGAATTTGAGCCGGATTTTAGTATTTGCGAATTTTAAAAAATTTAAAAATTATCCAAAACTTTTATATTTTATAAAACACCCAACATTTATAATTTTAGACTAAATTTCATTTGTAGTTTGTTGTACAAAAATTTATACTGTTATATACATATTTTATACAATTTTTATCCGAGCTTACTCTTCGAAGTCACTTCCAATTACAAGTAGTAATAGTAGTTTTTCGTATACAAATCAATCGTATTTTCGTTTTCTTTTCTTCTTCTTTTTTCGAACTCATATTATTTATGTTCGTTGTCATTTCTTTTCACGAAACATTTTCATTATAAAATGACAATACAAACTTATGAGTATTTTTAATAAATTTTTAGAACTTATAGGTATAAATCATATTTTTTTTTTAAAAAGTCAAATATATCTCCCAAAAAAATCTATGGCGAAACACATGACAAAACTTCACCCAATAATGACTTGCCAAAAATATTTGTAAATTTGTAGACAAACACATGACAAAACTTCACCCTTAAATGACTTGCCAAAAAGATCTAGAAGTTTGTGGTCAAACACATGACAAAATTTTATCAAAAAATAATTTGCACAAAATATTTGGAAATATATGGTCAAATGCTAGCCCAGTATTAGGTAAGTTGATCTATAATTTACCTATTTAAATTTAAAGTTCATATCTCATTACAAATATCATATCAGTTTCATTTTGCTTCTATAATTTTTTTTCATGAAAAAGATTTGATTTAATTACAATATTAGGTTAGAAAGTTAATGCTTCGTCATAAAAAAAATTGTGATGCTTACAAATAATCTTGATATTTCATTTCTTATAAACATCCTTTCTTCGAAAATATTGATCGATACTTTATATAAATGAAGGTGTTAATATGTCACATTTCAAAACTTGTTCATGCTTATACAAATGGCAAGTGAATTTGATGTTTATGCTGGAATAATGTTAATTTCATCAACTGGTATTATTTATAAGTAGTTATTGATCAATTTTTTGAATCTTGATATAATAGTAAGTGAAAGTACTCATTTTATTATCGCTTATTTCAAAATTCTTAAGACTGTTGTTGTACTTTTATTTAGCATTATATTACATTTTGAAAATCAACCAATAATTTCAAATTGTTTGATGAAAATAACATTATTCGAATATCAACATTACATTCTAATTTAGTAGCTTTTTTGTATAAGCCTGAATGATGTTTTGAAAATGTGATGTATTGATCATCTTCTATCAACTGGGTTGTTGGCATCCTTTCTTCTATATCCAGGTATGAATTTACTTCTTGTTAACAATAAAATTTCTTGGAATTTTGATAATACCCAATTATTTGGGTATGTGAACTTTCACCTTGTTGGTGAAGGTCCTAGCTATTCGCCACCTTATAATTATCCCCTCCCCAATTTCCTCTTCCCCTATTGCCTATGTAATAAAAAAAAATTGATTGGGATAAATAAAATCATTAAAAAAAGTATATCATTATTCACATGAATTAATCACCAAATTAGAACACCGATTGGGTGAGTTTAAGGAGCGCATATCCATGATTAGTTTAATTTGTTCAAGAAAATTCAAACGTTTAGTAATTTTTACTGCTAACAACGAATTAGCTCTTAGTATTGCACGAAAAAATAATATATATATATATATATATATATATATATATATATATATATATATATATCCCAAAATTCGTCCTAAAAATGATAAAAGGTTGTAGCAAATATAATCCAATATTTATATGCAGAATCGATCCTAAAGAGAACTTTATCTGTCATGCAGAATCGATCCTAAAGAGAACTTTATCTGTCATACTTTCTGATGACAAGTCAATATTCAACAAAAACAGTTTTTGATGATTGACAACACAGATCATATTCTAAAAATGATTATCAAAGTAAAGTCGCGTGAAAATAAATTAGAATCCATGTAAGGTTCTATATAAGGATTAGCCGACCTATTGAAGAGCCACTTTCGGACTCAATTAGGGTTTTCAGGATGTGCAAAACAGGATGACTATAAAAGGAGAAAGTTGAATAATGAAACTTTAGATTTTGCACACAATGAATATCGTTGTTTTCAGCAAAAGGCAAGAAGTGGCAGAATGAGCGTACAATGACAAAAGAAAGAAGAACTAGAGTCAGGTTTTCATTCTAAATAAGTTTATTGTTAAAGTAGCTTGAAATCATTATTGAGTTGTAATAATTCTAAGTTTGAAAGTGAGTCTGTGAGAGTTGTAACAAGAAGTTGTGGTGACTTTTTGGAGAGTAAATATAACAGTTATAGTGAATCGTTGGAGTTGAGGTACTAGAGTTAGTCCCTTAGATTATAGAGTTGTAATAACATGAAGCCGCTCTTTGAAGTTAGTGAGAAGTTGTTGAAAATCCTACACGATGTAGGTCATGATTTTTGTTCCCTTGAGTAAGGAGGCTTTCTCCAATAAAATTTTGTTATTGTGTGTTACGAAGTTATGTTAATAAGTACTACAAGAACCAGGTTCTTATATCGAATTGGTGATACAAGTTTCTTCACTTTCACCAAGAACAATTTAATCAACTTTTTCGAGTTATAATATTTTCCTTTCCATGTTTCATATCCTTTAACTTTTTTACTCATCTTTTTCAATCTTCACATAAATTCAATTGTTAAAGTTATATTCATTTTCTCTATCAAATTCAATGTTCAATTTCGATGAGACATGTTGATTTTTAATTTATAATTATAAATGAATAATTAGCGAAAAGTTAAAGAAATTACCTAGTTGAATTCTTAATTTTTAAACTAAGTCAACGCGTTTCTGAAAGTACCATTGCCCAAAGTTTTCATTTTAATTATTTAATTAGTTAGTTTGTTCAATTATCCTAACATCTAAACTTGTGTTAATTAAATTAATAATCAACCTTGCATATTTGATTTACTTGTCTTAAATAAAATTTTGAGTTCTCTATCACCTAGCCGTTTTAATTAATAATTAAGGAAAAATGCATTAGTAACCCCCACATAATTTACAAATTTATCGGAATGGTTTCGTAACGCACCTTAATTTGTTATGTGGCAGCTCTTCAATTCTCTTTTTAACCTAAAAAAAGTTATTGCATCAATGATCTGTCTTTCACAAGAAAAATAGGGCACAATAACTAAACAATTGATTTATATTGGACTAAAAGGGTACTAATTTTCAGTAGTGTTATTTTTTTTGAGATTGGTAAGTCATTTCCCTAACGGAACTTAACTGTTTTTCAAAAGTAATTTGGTATTTATGTTACTTTCAAATCTATTCTCTTCTTTTGAACAACATTATCTATATGTGGTTCCATATGCTTGCACTTTTATTTCAGACTATAGTCCCTTTTTTTTCTTTCATGGTGTTCCGCATAGATCAAGGGCAAGCACTCATCGTTTACTCCGAACTATTAGCTTCACTAATGCACACCGGCAAGAAGCCAGCCGGTGTTTGTTCACACCGTTCGGTGCTTGTTCACACAGGCTTTCGCGCGCCCGGGGTCAAAGCACGTTCGTTGTTGTCTGTATAGCTATTTAGAGCAGAGATCTAGCAACGCATTCTAGGCACAAATCATTGGTATTGGATGTATTGTTAGGTTGTGCCGAGTTAAGTCGGCTCCCTTTTTTTTCCATTGCAGAGAGAATGTGAATATTGTGGAAGATAAAAGTATGAAATATTGTCATGGAACTTAAATGGTGTCTTGAAATATATGTTGGGCATATTTCCCTTTACACAAAACATTGTGACTTGGGAAAATAAAGCAGCATTCACAGTTGTCTAAAATCAGTGAAATAACGAAAATTACTTAAACGAAAACTGGAATCCACTTTCGATCAAAACAAGCCTAAATTTCAAGAAAATGGAAGCAAATCCCTTCTAGCTGGGGACTTAAACTTACCAGCCTTGCTCATGATCTAGTAGCAAAGTCTAATGAAGCTTGTTTTTATACCAAAAGACACCCTTGTTCTGGTCACCTTCATCTGGCTCGACGTAAACACACTCTTTAGCTTCTCTATACATGGCTTTCCAAATTGATGTCCCATCGAATTGATAATAGTCACCTAATATTGGTTTTATAGCCTTTGTAGCTTCCATTGCATGATAATGTGGCATGGTTGAAAACAGATGGTGTGCTACATGAGTGTCTGTGATGTTATGGAATACCTTGTTGAGAATTCCGTAGTCTCTGTCAACTGTAGCAAGAGCACCCCTCAACCAGTCCCATTCCGTTGTGTCATAATGAGGCAATGAAGGGTGTGTGTGCTGCAAATACGTGATCAATACGAGGAATCCATTCACAATGAGTAATGGACATCCATAAACACAGACAACCCAGGCAAGTCCTTTTGCTGCCACAAGAGTGTAAAGTACATAGAGTACAGCAAATATACCAGCATCAGATACAAAGATCTGAAGGCGTTCACGATCTGTGTAGATAGGGCTATTGGGATCAAAATGGCAAGCAAACCGATCATAGGGTCTCCCTGAAACATTAAACATCAGGTATAGAGGCCAGCCTAGAGTGAGCTGGACAACAAGTATAAGGATTCTTCCTGGTGGGTTGTTGAGATAAATAGAGAACCATTTCATACTCGACTTCAACTTTGGTACAAATACTTCATCACGATCCATTGAACCTGTATTGGAATGATGACGGCGATGACTATATTTCCAAGAGAAATAGGGAACAAGGAGAGATGAGTGTAGGACAAGGCCAACAGTGTCATCAAGCCATTGATAGTCACTGAAGGCATGGTGACCACATTCATGTGCTATGACCCAAACTCCTGTTAGATTACAGCCTTGGCAGATCCAGTAAAGCAGCCAGGCAACGTAGGATAAATTGTAAGGGAGGAGATGGAAATAGTTAGTTGCAACATAGTAAAGGAGAAAGGCTACTACGAGGTCATAAAGAACGAAGGAGAAAGAGTGTAGGACAGATCGCTTGAAACAATGGGGTGGGATGGCTTTCTTGACGTCACCCATTGTGAAGGGTGGTTTAGAATGAGGAACTCTTTGGAGGACATCAGACTGAGACTTGTTGCCCTCAGAAGGAGTGGACATTCGACCTCCTGCACCCATTGTTCAGTAACCTGCAATAAGATGATTATAACAAACTATTCATGTTTTCGAAATTTGACTAATAGATATCAGAATACAACATCTAAGGACATGAACTTCCAATCAAAGGCACCTAAGTCTTGCGGTACCAAAACTTTTTTTTTTTTGTAAGGAAGATAACATCATACATCCCAAATGAAACAAATCTGAGAAAGAGTGTAATTTTAACTTAACAAGCAGTATGCATATAAATTGAAGACATAAGAGATAGTACATCCCAACAACAATATGCAATATCAATTGAAGATTATAAAGAGATGGTATATACCTCTAAATTAATATCTCCAACTCCTTAAAGATACCTAGTTGCAAAAAGTTGCATCTAAATGAAACGAAAGTTGTTAAAACTAACCCCTCACTGGCACCTCGAATCCAAAAGGTAACAAACTAAAAGGCATGGCTGACCTTGCAAGTTGATTCATTCAAAACTACAAAGCCGACTATGTGCATGGACAATAAGGAAAGAGACAAGCAGAGCCTATCTTTCTTGTAAATATATATATATATATATATATATATATATATACACAACAAAGAAGAGAGCAAAAAACTGGTAAAGATAATTCTCCTATGACTGCTTTTTTGACTTTGTGTATTAAGTATTCCTTAATATAATCAAGTTGCCATCAAATTCAAGATTAGCAATCAAGAATGGTTCAGCCGGTGTTTAACTTAATATTCACTACTTTGAACTTCAAATACAAAACACATGGCAAATATTTTTATTCCTTTTTTGCAAGCCTGCATTAATAGGATCGAAACTTCCTTGGTTTACCGCCCCCCCCCCCCCCCAATCCCATGTCTGGCTAAGTTGCTCGGATTCTTCACTTTCAGTGCCGCATCCGTGTCTTCATGACGTGGATGTGGGTGTGGGATTCATACCCAATCTGGTCAAGCCGTTTTGGATACTTTGTGTTGGGTCACTTTGACCAAATTCAAGGGAGAGATTCTGGACAGTTTCAATGATTTTTATAATCAAAAACAAAAATTAATGTGAAATTGAAGAAAATAGAATACCTAGTATATATAAATTTTTATTGTCACTCCTTTTCTCTGTATTCATACATGAATCCGTATCTCCGAATCTTAAAATTTAGATCATAGAGGATTTGACCTCTAGATCCGCACCCGAGTTTGAGCAACTTACGTGTCCGATATCCACATTGGAGCTCGACTAAATTTGAATTCGCTTCGGGACATTAGATTTTTTTTTTTGGTTTCTCAAACGGTGTTCGTACCCACATTGGAACCCGACTAAATCCGGATTTACACCGGCACATTGAGGGGTAAAGCACTCTCTATCATAGACGATATCTAAGGGGACTCAAACCCGAAACTAAAAATTAAGGAGTACTTACCACTCCCCACAACCCTGATTGGTTCGTCGTAGTTATTTATTCGTATATGCCCCTTGTCCTAACGGAGATAAGGGTACACAAAGAACTGAGGTAAATTTAACCACTTTCTCAAAATGCAAGTCAATTTAAATTTTTCCTTAAAATAAATGGATAACTTTACACTCTTAGATATAATTTTCTTATTTTCCTTTCATCACATATTTATTCTACTTAATGGCCTTCTAAAGTAATTAAACTTACACTCTAGAGAAAAAAATTCAGATTTAATAATTATCTAAATTTATTAAAGTATATACTAAAAATAAATAATAAAATTTTATAAGAGCCACATTTAATTAAATTAAAATATATGGTTGAGTCAATAAATCGTGCTAAAGAAATATTTCTATTATAGTTCTTATTTTTTCATCATTTTTTTTCCACGTAAAATCACAGATGACTTACTTTAATAGTCTTTTAAAATAGTTAAACTTCAACTCTAGAGAAAACAAATTCAAATTTAATACGCTTCTAGTTTTCTTGAAGAATATATACTTAAATAAGAGCCTCATTTTATTAAATTAAAATCTATGGTTGAACCATATGATTAATTGTGCTAAAGAAATATTTAGGTTATTGATTTTATATTTCATCTAGTAGTAGCATTTTTATTATTTTAATAAAAGGTAGTTCTTATAATATTTTTATTATTTATTTTTAATAGACACTTCAAGAATATTAGGCAAATATTAATATGGACTTTTTTTCTATATAGTTGAAGTTTAACTACTTTTCTAGATCATTAAAGTAAATAATCTCAATAATTTCGTGTGAATAAATATCTAAAGAAAAAAAATAAGAAAATTAAATCTAAGAGTCTTGTTAAAGGATATATTTGAACAAAATATAACTATATGATAGGTCAAATATGATCCAAAAGTATAATAACAAAGGTAAACATTACCAAAAATTATGTACGAAAGAAAGAAAGACAGATATGAACAATTTTCTAAAGTAAAAGGGGTAAATATTACCATTTTCTATTTATTAATATTAACTAAGTAGAAGAGTCAACAGCTAGCCCACCTCTCAACTGCTTCCACTAGTCTATATGTATGAGATATTATTTGAAAAAAATATTTTTTGACAAAAATCAAAGATTTTTTTTATATTATTCTTTTGATTATTTTTAAACTTTTATCTTAAAAAATATAAAGTAGTTAAGAACCTTATTTTTTTAAAAAGTTAAATATGAAAAGAAAAAAAAAAGTCTCTTACCTTTGTCAAAAAAAAAAGTCTCAACAATTTTCTTAAATTTTAAAAAACAACTTATTTTGAACTTTGAAAAAAATCTAACAATACTGAAGGGATCATTTGGTAGTGTGTATAAGAATAATACTAAATAGAATGTAGTAGTAATGCTTGCATTATTTCTTATTTGATATATTAAAAATAGCATATATTGCATATTTTTTTTTAAAAAAAGTATTACTTTACAAAGATACCCTCCACAAATATAATAGAAAAGATGTAAAAAGATTTTGAGGGACAATAAAGTCTTTAACTATGTTAATGCATGTATTAAATCCTTTTGCATTACTAATACTATAGATGTTCATGTATTAGTAGTAATACACTCCTTAATACACAATTGAATGTATAACTAATGCATATGTTGAAAAAATGTATCAGACAAGGTACTACTAATACATAAAGTTAATACATATATTTGTTCTTTTAATACACTCTACCAAACAAACCCCTTAATGTACTTAGAAAGGTATTAATTATATTATAAAGAACCTACGTGGATGGCAATTAACAAAGCTTAAGCAAGAGTGAAAATGAAAGATTAAGTAGTGTGATGGACCACATAATCTAGGTAGAATAAGCTAAGACAGAAAATTAAAAGAGTGATGGACCACATAATCTGGGGAGAATACACGAGGCAAAGCAGAATCAGCAAATTTTTAATACAAGTGCCTTATTTAATTCAAGAAATTCAATACGCATATATGTCCACTAATATATACTCTTTTTGTCTCAATTTACGTATTACTTTTCATTTTTCGAATGTCAAACGTTTAAATTTGATCAAAAATTTGTGCATGAAATCTTCAATTCTTTTGAAATGAAATTTATATATTTATAAACTACGTAAAAAGTATTATAAGTCACAATAATTGACGATTCAAAATATTTAAAAAATATATGAAAAATATACAGTTAAAGATAAACTTGTTTGAATCTCGAACAAAATGTCATATAAATTGAGGCGAATAAAGTATTATTATATTTATTAATAATACATAAAAGTATAATATTGCCCATGTTCACATAACACTACAATTTGCACTTAACAATAACAAGTGCCTCTCAGTTAACTAGATCTACACAGTACTACTGCCATCACGTGACTGAACAAGATCTGAGATGGCCTAATTGCTAAACAAATAAAACAGAGACTTGCTCCAATTAGACTAACCTAACAGAGCATTTAACAGGTATAGATTAATCACAATATTATTTAATTTTTTGTTTGGTAGAATTTTTAGCTTATGTATAACTAATATCCTTTTATGAATAAATGACTTTTCAATAACTGTCCTGTTCTTTCACGAATAAATATGTCTGTTCAATTTAAGACCTCTATATATTACAAAATATCCAATATTAACTACACATAGAAAAGCAATACAAGGCTTATTAAATATGTATGAATAAGCATGATTAAGGACCATAATATCCTTAATATATCAAACCAAATAATAGATTAAAAGAATTATTATAATATCGCTACACTATATTTAATATTATTTTATTACTAGCAACCCGAATTCAGAAACAAATATTTGTCAAGAATCAAGCCACACATTCAAGAGACCGTGTAGAACGGCAAAGTGTACAACTGCCTGTAGAAATGAGGGCTTTGAATTTGGAGTGTATAGTGACTCCAAATGCTATGCACAAAGCCATGTCCTCCCGACTAATTAATCTTCAATCTCCAATAATAAATATTTGCTTCTATTACTTCTTAATACCATTATGTTTTTATGAGGCACAACTATATATACATAAGCCTTAAACTCAATAATTATAGTAGCACACAATTTATTGAAAAATAGAGTGATAAACTTTATTTAACTTCAAAACAATTGAATTTTAAAAACCTGAGCTCTACAAAACTACTAGTAATAAGAACTCCCAACTATAAAACTTAAATTTTATTTGTCATGTCATATTTTTTTTTAATGATATATTTAGTTGAGTGATTTAATTAATACAAAAACTTAAATTGAATAATTTTATTGATACAAAATAAAATTTAATAATTTGAATGAATAAATTTTCAAAATTGAGTGACCTTAAAAACCGCTAACCCGTGATTGGATCTGTATCACTCAGGCAGTTATGTGCTTCAAGATGCATGTAATAGCAAAAATAGAGTAGGAATAAAAAAAAAAAAAAAACTTAAGCAAAATCTGGACCACTTGTTCACATACTCAACATTCCCTCCACTTGCAGCTTTGCACAAGCTAAAACAGGGCAAAAAAGTTCCAACTCATGCTCAAAACAATATTCACCAATTCTGCAATAAGCAGATCTCAAATCATATAAACATAATCAAACAGGCTCGACAAAAAATTACATTGTATACATAAAAGGTATTTTTATGAATTTTTATATCTATATTGATTTTGAACATCGATCAGAGGTTGGCTAAGTGGTCGAGGGGTTCAAAAATTTCCAAGTTCAAATCCGAGACACTATTCTCAAAACCCCTTAAGCAAAATTCTGGATCCGCGCACCGTAAACAGGTGATTCACTATATCTTGTTCCATCCACATTGAAATCACTATATTTGTCTTACATATTTGAGCCTAGAGGGTACAGGTATGTTTATAAAAATGATGATAAAGCATGGATATAAGAAGCACTCAACACCATAGATCCATAGCTATTGAATACAAAAATGCACATAGAAGCTTTCATCTCCGTCAATAACTCTAACATCAATAAGTACGTCACATTATAAGCACGAGATTCATGAATTTTGAAAATGAAAAGAAGCAACAAAAATCGAAAATGAGAATATAAAAAGGTACCTGGGACAACTTTAGTTGCCAAAATGAGATTTTCTTTATCCTCTCCTTTCTCTGTGATGTATGTATTTGTGGAAAATAAGAGGAGAAAGAATAGGTATTTAAGCTTTTTAGTTTCCCTCCTCCGGAATGAATGCCCTACCCAACGGGTCCAGGAAATAACATGGGGACCATCCACTTCTTACTTCTTTTTTTATTATTTTTCCACACTAATGGAAATCTCCTAGCACCCACTTCTTTGTAGGCTATGATTGACTTTATACAACTAAAATTACACCTTTGTCCTCCTCAATACATATTTGTATTAGGATCAGAAATTTTATTATTTTATGTGGTACTATTTGACTTGACATGGTGTTTTAAGAAAATTAAAATTTTTAGTCTAAAATAATTCTATAATATTTGTGTGATTGTGAGCATTTCATCAAGGGTAAAAAGGGAATTTTAAAGTTAAATTGTTTTTAATTATAGTAAAATGATATTCTTTTTTAGACAGACTAAAAAGGAAAGGATGTCACTTCAAATGGGCGGAGGGAGTATGTGTTAGGTAGAAAGTATTACTACCTTGTCCCAATTTATGTGAGACATTTCGTTTTTTCGAGAATCAAATAATATAAGTTTGACCGAAATTTTGCTCATAGAATCTTCAAAAATTCTAAAGTAAAATTTATATATTTATAAATTACGTAAAAATACCACAAGTCGCAATAATTGACAATTCAAAATACTTAAAAATATATAAAAATTTTACAATTAAAAATAAATTAGTTTGAATTTCGAAATTCGAAATATGTCACTAAATTGGGACGAAGAGAATATGTGGCAGACTATTTGTATGAAGTTCTCTGGTAGTTTGCCAATTAGATTATTGGATCCCATAATGGGCCAAAATTCCTATTTGTCTTCATTATTAACTTTTTTTCTTTTTGGTTCATTTTTTCTACTATTTCCTATTATAATTAGGATAAATTACTCATATACACACCTTCTTCTTTTTTCATAATTTTCATTATATCCTATCAATTTTAAAAATTTTCAAAATCTCTTATATTTTAGCGCAACACAAAACTGCCGGATACATAATTCCCACAATTTTTCTCCCTTTTTCACGTCATAAATCTCTCCACAGTTACCCCATTAATTCATTTTTGAATTTCAAATCTTTTCTCTTTCCAATTAATGATTTCATGTATTCAAGAGGTAGATCTCTCTCCATAACTTCACTTTTTTTAAAAAATGTAGTTTTTCAGCTTCAAAAATCATTGATACATATGGATGAAGGTTCATATTTCAATATTGGGCTTATCTCATTAGTCGAAGAAGGAAGCATCTTTGACTTCTAAATCGACTGTGGGAAAACACTCAAAAAGGAGGAAAAAGCCGATCTACTGGTGGCTCTGGTAAGGACTTTAGATCGAGATCCATGGATGACGCCATTGTTAACAGTGAAAAAAAGATACAAGAGTGAATGCTGAGAAGGATAAGGAGAAGAAAGATGTACATGCGTATTCTAAAGTTCTAAAGTGAATGTTGAGATAGAGAAGTCGAAACAGATCAAATTGTTGATTTTTTTTTATTCTTCTTGTTTATCTTTTTATGATATATATGGGTTTAGATTTTTAATGTATCTTGTTGTTTTTGTTTCTTAAATTAATGCATAATGTCTTCATTTCAACATTATGATACATTACAATTTTATCATGTACAATATATCGTGTTCAAATTACTAAATTATCTTACAACTATAGTTTGGGATACATTAACTAGATTTTTAATGTATCTAGTTAATTTTGTTTCTTAACTAATGTATAATGCCTTTGTTTCAACACTACTATACATTACAATTTTATCATGCACAGTGTATCATGTTCAAATATTGGTTTTGATATATAACCTTAATTAGTTTTGATACTTGATACAAAACTTCTACCAAATGTATCATTTATCATGTATCTAGGTGTGGATATGTATCTTCTACCTTATTCAAATTTAGAAGGATATGTATCCGTACACAGTACCAAATCATATGTGTGATACATAAACCTTACTATTTTCATAGCTAAACATATGTGGTAAAAAATTCATATCTGAATCTGTTGATACTGTCTTTTTCTATTATAGATAGACATCTAAGAAAATGATTATGAAATTGATACATAACGGCATGTCATGACTACATAATAACGATCTTGACACGCGATAATGCATCTGATACTTATTAACTTATATGATACATTAAAGTGTCACACAAGTATGTATCAAATTCATAAATGGTGATACATAAATGTTATTATCAAAAGTTTGTTTAGTTTGAGGCAAAATGTGAAGATCTTGCAGCTATGTATCTGATACAATAAATATGAAGCACATTAATACATATATTAAATCATGTATAAACAAATACACAATTATCCATCTCGGAAATAAAATTCAAAAAACGATTATACAACATTATAAAAAGTATGAATGATCCATTGAAGCTATGCATCTCTTCAGCCTTTTTGTTTGTTATATCAATGCATAACGAATACATTGAAAATCCAAACTCTTGTTTCTTCATCTCAATGATGTATCAAATCTCCAAATTTTTTCTCAACTCATTGATCTCTAATTCAGTTGCAATGACTGATTTGAGATTCACAAACCAATATTTTGACCAACAACAATTCCATAACTTTTGTATCGTTTATACCTCACCTCACTTTCTCAGATTCTGAAATGTCTCAACAAGATCGAATGTTCATGTTGTATCAGTACAATTTGCCGACAAGTTTGATTCAAAAATTGAGAATTTTTTTTGGAAGAATGGAAAGAAGAATTTTGGGATCTAAAAACACATTACATAAACATCAAACTAGTAATGTATCAATTTGTAATCAGTAAGGTATCATGACTTATATATCCATACAAATTCAAAAATTAAAAAACAGAGGGTATACATAGCAAATCCAAACAACTTGAATCAAAATTGAAAGGATCTTCGATGAACTTGAAGATTCAAAAGAAAATCGTTTGTCCAACAACAATTTCATCACTTTTGTATCCTTCATAACTCACCTCGCTAACCCAAAACTTCAACATAAGTTTTTGAATCAAATCTGAAAGGATTCTTCACTGAACAGGGGGGAGCAATTTGAAATTTTGAATTTTTCGTTTTGGATTTTCCTTTGTATGATTGAGAGTAAGAAGAAACGTAAGCGTAATTTATGGGATTTGGTTAGCTTTTCAAATTTTATTCATTTTTTAGCGTAACAGAGTATTAGAATTAATGTATCCGGATGGTGACTTATGTATCCGGAAGGTACAAATTTTAAGGGATTATTTTAATTAGACAAAGAGTAGGGATAAGATGTAATTTAATCTTTACATTGTGGAATTTATGTAAGTTATACTTATAATTATAATAAAAGAAATAAAGTGACACCTGAAGTTGTTCCGAATTTTTAAAAGGATATCTTAACTATGCGAATTTCCTATTACCTCACAAAAATATTAAATACCTTTATAAATAAAGCATTTGATCCATTTTCACATCTATGAACAAGCGTGTACTTCTCACCCCTTATAATTAATTAATTCAATTTAAAAAGGGGGTTAACCCAATCCGCATCATTTCAAAAACAAAAATTCTTGGTAATAATTAAAAATAGAAAAACCCACAAAATTCTTGTTCAAAGTTCCAATCTTTATTCAATAACCCATCAAAATTCTGACTCAAATTCATCAACCCACTTCACAATTTTACTCCTTAGATCGATTAAATTGACTCGAAAATCTCTAGCTATTGCTCCTGTTATATACAACAATGGCGGCTCTTTCCCATTCTCCCTACGTGGGAACAACTTTTTCTTGTCACCATAGCTACCCAATTGGTTCTTCTTCTCCCATTACTGCTTCTCCAACTTTGTTACTAAACGACTTCTAATTAATTTTTTGGACTGAAATTAAATTAAATTCTCATCTTTTTTAGCTGATTTCATTAGAGAGGGTGCTGATTTTTTTTTTTTTAAAACCTTCAACCAAAGGCTTTCTTGAAAATTTGGGGAAGATGGCATATTTAAAAATGAATTAATTAAGTAATAGCGAAAACAACTGAAACGTCACTCTTTTAGTTGTTTTTTAGAAGCAAAATGATACCGTCATGTGTTATCATCGGCGTGTTCATAAACAGAGAGAGAAAATTGGTCAAAATGGTCTATTTACAAAGATATTTAATATTTTTATGGGGTGATACGACATCTGAATAGTTAAGGTATATTTTTTAAAATTCGAGACAACTTCAGGTGTCACTTTAGATCTTTTCTTTATAATTATTTTAAATTTTGTTTTTCTTATTTTAAATTTTGTTTCACAGGTGTGAAATTTAATATTTCTTCTCGAATTCATCTTATTTCTAACATTTTGATATTATTTGTTCTATTTATATTACTAAAAATAGTTAGTTAAAATTACTTGTCAATTAATTTTTATTTTTATTTATAATTTTTTAAAGGACGTTTAAAAAAAAAATGGACAACTAATATGAGATATATTAGAGTAAAACTAATTTGTTCTCTTGTTCTTCTCTCAACAATGTCATATTTTCATAAATACTTATATCCATCAAATATTCTCCAACAAGAAAATATAGTGGAAAGAGCATCAATAATCTTCATAAATAATTACATATGATTTAACACAATTTTCATGAAATTCAAAAACAAAAAGCATCCATAAACACTTATATAGACATGCACTCTTCATAATGACTTATATAGGTGAAGATATGGAAGGACACATTACTACTAAACAAGTGTCTGTAATGACTTGTAATAGTCTAACTAATACTGAGACTATCATGACATTAAGGGGTCGTTTGATAGAGTATATAAGAATAATGCTAAATAGAGTGTATTAGTAATGGTTGCATTAATTATACATAGATTATTTTAATGCATTGTTTGGTTTGATGCATTAAAATAGTATGTAGTGCATTAAAAAAATTATTTACAAAGATACCCTTGACTTTTATGGTGGAAAAGATGTAAAAAAGATTTTTGAGGGGTAATTGGGTCTTTTATCATATTAATGCATGCATTAAGACCATTGCATTCCTAATACCTAGAAATCTATGGTATTAGCAATGCACACCTTAATACACAATAGAGTGTATAACTAATGCAAACATTAGTTATACATAGGTTGAAAAAGAGTATCAAACAAGGTACTAGTAATACACAAGCCTAATACATGCATTATTTTTCCTAATACACTCTACCAAACAACCCCTAAGTGTTTGTACCTTTTAGCATTAGGTGTTTGTACCTTTATATAAAGAAGGTACAACTGATCCCTCTAATGTGGGGCTCTTTCTGGCCCTATTTTATTGGTTGTTGAGCACGTGGAAGGTTTAAGTTTTAGTTGTTGCCTTTACATATACTCAAATCAAAAGTGGAACCATCACTCATTCTCTCAACTCTTACTAATCTCCATCAGTTTTATACTTCTGTAACTCATTGATCTTAGGCATATTTATATGCCTAAGTTGTCAATATTTGCCCATGAATTGCTTAATTTAAAGAATGATCTTGAGTCTATTAGCTTGATTATGTTATAGTTGCGATTATTGTGTACTAAAACATGTGATTAGAAGTTTCAGGAACTCTCAAGAAGATTGGAGTTGAAATGGGAAAGGGTTGCAAAGGCATGCAGGAATTGGCTAAGTGTGGAAGCACCTAGGCCTGGCGTACTGGCAGGCGCGCCGCACCAGGGTAGAAAGTTCTGCGAGGATTCTCAGGCGCGCCACGCCAACGAGGAATTGCCTGCAACATTGCTTGGCGCTTTGCAAGACGCGCCGCGCCACAATACAAAGTTCTGAGAGCGCTGCCAGGTGCGATGGAGGCGCGACAAGTCCCTCTTTTTCCGACTTTTCCAAGTTTTAAACATTAAATAGGGTTCCTAATTTGAGTAGGATTTGTTCCCAACTTTTCCTACTATTATAAATAGATCCTTAGGGCTCCATAATTAGGGTTCAACTTTTGATTTAGTGTGCAAGAGCAAGAATTCAAGTTTGTAATAGGTTTTAATCCTTTAACTCTTCTATTTTCCGGAAATTGCATGATCTATTGTATTTTCTTGTTTTCTAATAGCATGAGTAGTTAAACGCCCTAGTTCTGGGGCTACAACTACGAATTGATTGTTGATTATTTGAGGTCGCTGAATTAATTTTTGGTTGTCAATACAAGTTACTTCTATATTCCTATTTTCGTATTTTATGCTTGCGCACCATAAGATAAATCTATTGTCTAATCTTAAAATCGAAAGATGAGAGGTTAGATAGACCAGAGAATATAGAGAGCTCGGTCCACCCATTAAATTGAGGTGATTAGTGTTCAGGAGTGACGCCCAGACGAACACCTTGCTTGGTTACGAAATAGGATGAAATATAATTGCTCGCCAGTTAGTCTATTTATCCCGGCTCAACAATGTAGTTAGGTAGCTAACTGGGGTAGGTGACGAGAGACGTATAACCCAGATCATATCATCAACCCTATGAACCAGTAACTTGACAACTGAAATTAATTATAAGCCAATAATATGATACATGATATTCATTATATGTTGCAGCGCTGGAATTGCTTTTAACTTGCTTGAAACATTATATCAAAGTCACTCACAATTAGTTACTTTCAATTAGTACATAATTATTAGTAGATAAACAATAAATCATCAACTCTTGAAAAGATTACTTTTTACTTTTGGTTGTAGAATTAAGTGAATATAAATTGATCATAAGTCCCTTGGGAACGATAACTCATTTCTTAAATAATCAATATTACTTGCGCGATCATGAACATTTGCGTGTATATTGGGGAGCAACAAGTTTTTAGCGCTACTGCCGGGGACTTAGAAATTGATTTATATTCAATCTTCTTAAGTCTACAATTAGATTATTTAGATATTAATTACTTGATCTTAGCTTGTTTATTGCAGGCACTTGACTTCCAAGTCTGGCTAGGAAAAGAGAACTTGTCGAACCATACAACGAACCCAAACGAGCTCTACGAGAGCGCAAAAAGAGGAATCGTATGGAGCAAAGACAAGGATAATTGGGTTTAGGTCTTTCAGGACGCGTTGATGAGAATAATCAAGACAACTTGAATAACCCAGAAAATGTGAATAACAGAGGGAACCCGAATAACCAAGAAGCACCCCTGTCGTTCCTGTCATCCCAACAAGGCTTGTACGTGATGTGGCAGTCCCATTCACAGCTAATTTGGCATCTAGTATTAGGAAACATCCACGGGGGGCGGGGGGGGGGGGGGTAGATTTGAACTAAAGTAGAGCATGGTACAGATCCTCCATTCTAATGGGCAATTTACTGGTCTCCCCCATGAGGACCCTCAAATCTATCTTAGGAACTTCGTAGATATTACTGATACATAAATCCCAATTAGAGTCTAATCAGACTATGTGAGGCTGACATTGTTACCATACTCATTATTATGAGCCACAAGGCGTTGGTTAGATTTTGAACCACCAAACTCCATAACTACTTGGAATTGTCTGGCAAAGAAGTTCCTGAGTCGATTCTTCCCATCCAAGAAAACTACTAAGCTGAGGGGTGAGATAATAAACTTTTTTCAAAAGCAAGGGGAGGACATGTACCAAGCATAGGCGCGTTTCAAACAAATGTTGAATGCTTGCCCATACCACATGCAAACGAATGAGGTACTTGCTCACACTTTCTTTGAGGGTTTAGACTATAATGCTCGTGCTCTTCTTAATAGTGAAGTAGGTGGACAGGACCTATCTAGAACAAGTGAAGAGTTCTTCGACTTACTCGATAAACTTTCTAAAGGGAGCCAAGGGTATGAGGGGGAAATGTCCAGAACCACAACCCAAAAGGCTGCAGGGATTTTAGATATAGACCAAGCTACTGCCATAAATGCCAAATTAGATGCAATGCAACATAACATGGCCCTACATTTTAAATAGATGGCTCTAAATCAGGCACCGATAAACGTTGTACAACAGGCAGCCAATTAGTGTGAGGTATGTGGTAGTGGAACTTATGAAACTGAGTAATATGAGGCAAATCCAAATTCCATAAATTATGTGGGAAATGCGCAAAGGGATGGAGTTCAACAAAATTATGGCAATACTTACAACCCTAGTTGGAGAAATCATCCCAACTTCTCATGAGGTGGGAACCAAAACCAAAATCAAAGCAAGGGCTAACCAATACCACCGTGCTCGGCGGGTCAAAACAATACTAAAATTCTAACCAAGACGTAAATCCTAGTGCACCAAAAGGGGGGATGACCAATGAAGAGCTAGTCTAAAAGCTCATGACTGAAATAGGAACAAAATTAAATGCTAGAATAGATAAGCAGGATGAAAACATCAGAAACATCCAGATGTCCCAAATGAGTTTAGAGAAACAAATTGCGTAAATGGCTAATTCTTTGAACTTGCGTCCCCAAGGTGGGCTGCCCGGTGATACTGAGCCCAACCCAAAGCAATTGCATGCGGTAAGTACTAGAAGTGGGTTATAATTATAGGAACTAGCTCCAAAGAAGAGAGATATTGAGGTAAGTAAGAAAGAAAAGAAGATGGAAGAGGTAGTAAAAAACTCCAATATTGAGGTACCTGTTCCTCAAAAGAAATTACCACCTCCATTTCCACAAAGGCTGAAAAAGTAGAATGAAGATGAATGTTTTGGTAAGTTTCTCTCTCTCCTTAAACAAGTTCACATTAATCTACCTTTGGTTGACATTTTGCAGGGTATCTCAAAGTATGCTAAATCCATGAAGGACATTATGGATAGCAAGAGGAGGCTCACGGAATATGAAACTGTAGCACTTACTGAGGAGTGCAGCTCAAGGATCCAAAACAAACTGCCTAAAAAGTGAAAAGATCTGGGTAGTTTTACTGTGCAGATTACAATTGGGCAAAGTGTTCATGGCCAAGGGTTGTGTGATTTGGGGGCAAGTATAAATTTGATGCCCTTATCTTTGTATCAAAAGCTTGGGTTGGGTAGTCTAAAACAAACCACTGTTATTTTCCAACTCACTGATAGATCCATTGCTAGGCCAGATGGGGTAGTAGAAGATGTGTTAGTGCAAGTAGGTTCATTGATTTTTCCGGTAGATTTTGTGGTCATAGGTTTTGAACCCGATTATGAAGTTCCATTCATTTTGGGACAAACTTTCTTGGCCACAGGTAGGGCATTGATTTATGTAGCTGCTGGTCAACTAACTATGAGGGCACATTTAGTAGAATCACAAGTAGTTGTGCCCGAAGATCCTTTAGAAAGAGTGTTAGTGGGTTATGAGATAGAGAGAGATACCGAAGCTCAAAAGATTGAATCATGCTTAAATCTAGCACTAGTAGACACTTGTAGGACTCAAGTGGAGTCACTAGATCGCGAGTTGGGCCCCCTACCAAAGCAATCAATAGAAGAAGCCCCTAAGTTGGAAATAAAAACTCTGTCGGCTCACCTAAGGTATGCTTATTTAGGTACTAATGAAACTTTGCCTGTTATACTTTCTGCAAGATTGTCTGATTTACAGGTTGATGCGGCATTGAGGATCTTAAAGTGGAGGAGGAAAGCAATTGGATGGAAGATGGTTGATATTCATAGGATTAGTCTGGCGTTATGCATGCACAGAATTTACATGGAAGAGGATCACAAACCCAAAGCACAACATCAACGTCGACCGAATCCTGTGATGAAAGAAGTGGTAAGAATAGAAGTCATAAAGTGGCTAGATGCTGGAATTGTGTACCCAATCTCTGATAGTAAGTAGGTAAGTCCGGTACAATGTGTTCCCAAGAAGGGAGGTATGACAGTGGTAAGGAACGAAAAGAATGAGTTGATTCCTACTAGGACAGTGACCGGGTGGAGAATTTGCATGGATTACCGAAAACTAAATGATGCTACCCAGAAAGATCACTACCCCGTTCCCTTCATTAATCAAATGATTGACCGACTAGTAGGGTAGGAGTATTATTGTTTCTTAGATGGATATTCCAATTACAACCAGATCTTGATTGCACCTGAGGATCAGGAAAAGACCACATTCACTTGTCCTTATGGCACATATGCTTTCAAGCGCATGTCATTCGAACTTTGCAATGCACCGACGACTTTTCAAAGGTGTATGATGGCCATTTTTCATGATATGGTGGAAGACTTTGTTGAGGTGTTCATGGATGATTTTTCCGTCTTTGGGAAGTCTTTTGAGGCATGTCTCCGAAATCTTGATAAATTACTTGCTAGATGTGAAGACACTAACTTAGTTCTAAACTGGGAAAAGTGTCATTTTTTTGTAAGAGAAGGGATAGTGTTGGGACACAAGATGTCTAAATCTGGTTTGGAGGTTGATAAGGCTAAGGTAGAAGTTATTGAGAAATTTCCCCCTCCCATTTCTGTAAAAGGTGTGCGTAGTTTTCTTGGTCATGCAGGTTTTTACAGGCGATTCATCAAGGATTTTTCCAAGATTGCTAGACCTATGTGCAATCTTTTGGAGAGGGAGGTGAAGTTTAACTTTGATGAGATGTGTTTGAAAGCTTTCGAGATGTTTAAGAGGAACTTAATTGAGGATCCCATCTTAATTGCTCCTGATTGGGGATTACCATTTGAACTCATGTGTGATGCAAGTGACGTAACAGTGGGTGCAGTGTTGGGACAAAGAAAGAATAAAGTGTTCCACTCGATCTATTATGCAAGCAAGACCCTTGACTCTACACAAGCTAATTACACAGTGACTGAGAAGGAGATGTTGGCTCTAGTGTTCGCCTTCGACAAGTTCAGATCGTATTTGGTAGGTACTAAAGTGATTGTTTTTACTGACCATGCAGCTATTAGGTACCTATTCAACAAGAAGGATGCTAAACCAAGGCTGATTCGATGGATATTGCTTCTCCAAGAATTTGACCTTGAGATCAAAGATAGGAAAGGTACTGATAATTAAATAGCAGATCACTTATCTTAGGTTGGAGGATTTTTCATATGTGAATGAAGGTGAGCAAATTCGGGAAGAGTTTTCGGATGAACAATTGTTGGCATTAGATATCTCTCAAGTGTCATGGTATGCAAACATTGTGAATTTGATAGTAAGTGACGATTATCCTCCGGGTGCAACCACCCAACAAAAGAAAAATCTCAATCATGATGCCAAGTTCTATATCTGGGATGAATCATTCTTGTTCAAGCAACGTATAGACCGTGTAGTGAGAAGGTGCATTCTGGAATCTGAGGTTCACAAAGTGCTCAAAAGTTGTCATGCTGGCCCACATGAAGGTCACCATGGAGGAAAGCGCAGTGCTTATAAGGTACTACAATCTGGTTTCTTTTGGCCCTCGTTATTTAAAGATTCTATTGCTTTTATGAAGGGTTGTGATAAATGCCAAAGGTTGGGTACTATTTCAAGAAGACATGAGATGCCGCTAAGTAATATTTTGGAGGTGGAAATCTTTGATGTGTAGGGTATTGACTTCACGGGTCCATTCCCACCATCTAGTGGAAACCAATACATTCTTGTGGCTGTGGATTATGTTAGTAAATGGGTTGAGGCGGTCTCTCTTCCTTCCAATGATTCAAGGGTGGTGATAAAGTTCATAAAGAAGCATATCTTCACTCGCTTTAGCACTCCAAGGGCAATTATAAGTGATGGAGGTAAGTATTTCATTAACCATCTTGTTAAGAATCTTCTTGCTAAGTATGGTATTCGTTATAAGGCTTCTACAGTTTACCATCCTCAAACGAGTGGCCAAGTGCAGGTTTCGAATAGAGAGGTGAAGCAAATTTTACAAAAAACGATGAATGCGCAAAGGAAAGATTGGTGTGAGAAACTAGATGATGCGTTGTGGGCATATAGGATTGCGTATAAGACAGCAATAGGGACTTCTCCCTATCACATAGTATATGGGAAAGCATGTCACCTTCCAGCAGAATTAGAATATCAAGCATATTGGTCAATTAAAAGGCAGAACTTAGACCCCGAGCTAGCTAATAAAAAGAGAGTGATTCAGCTGCATGAACTTGAGGAGTTTAGGCTCCACATTTATAAGAATGCCAAGCTATACAAAGAAAAGACAAAGAGGTAGCATGACAAACACATAGTAGCTCGTACCTTCAATCCGGGAGATAAGGTACTACTCTTTAACTCTAGACTAAGGTTATTCCCCGAAAAACTAAGGTCGAAGTGGGGTCGTCCTTTTGAAGTGGTCAGAATGACACAACATGGGGTTGTTGAACTTAAAGGTAAGACTGGCCTTACGTTTTGGTATTTCGGTGAGGATTCGGATCGTGATCGGGAAGCTCATGAGCTAAATGATGAATGATCCAAGCTGCATCATGTCGCGACATTAAATCATGTGCTACATGGGAGGCAACCCATGAACAATATGTAATAGATAGGTAGTTCGTCTTTGAATTCTTGAATTTTTTTGTTAGTAGCTTAGTTTCAATTTTTAGAATATAGGTTAATTTTAGCTAGATAGGATTTTTCATTATTTGTAACTTACCTTGTAATAGTGAATATATATATATATATATATATATATAGCTGAAGCCAGGCGCGCCGCGCCTTGCCATGAAGTTCAGCAACGTGTGTGAAGGCGCGAGCGTGGCCATCACACCAAGCACCTGTAGGTTGGCGCACTGCCGGGCGCGTCGCACCAAGGAGGAGAGATCAACCAAGTTTTCTAGGGGCACCGCATCTCCATCGCGCAGGTACCCATTTTTTTTATTTTTGGGTTTCGACCCGGATTTCAACCTGACCCACTTCCTTCAATCCCTACAATTAATTTTTTTTCCCTCATTCTCTCCTACTCCTATGACTACACTGCCCCAAAAACCCCCCATTCTCTCTTCTTGTTCTTCTTCCCTAACCTCTTCTCCTTCCTCAATTAAACACTCCAATTTCCTCCATTAAACTCCCACCAAACATTTTCCCATATCCCTTATTAACCCTCATTCTTCCCCTCACTTACTATACAAACCTTTTCACCCACAAATCCACCACCATCTCTCTCCCTCCCACAATATTTTTTCCTTTTCTTCTTCCCCCTCCCCACTGCCCCACCCGACCCCCCATTATTTTTCTAATCTTTTTTCTAGTTTTCTTCTCTTAATAGGTTGTGATGGCTCCTAAGGCAAAGAATGTGGCGGGTTCTAAGCGGGGTAGGAAGGGCGAAGCCTCCGAGTCTGGTAATAGGGAACCAACCCAAAAGTTCGAAAAAAAGGCGGTGAAAGTGTATGTGTGGGCTGTTGTGGTTTGACTACTAGCGGGAGCCTAAATACATGGGATTGACCTTTATTGCTTTCATAGATTTGTGACTTTTAGGTCCTTTTATTTACTTTTTATATAGTTCTTTCTTGATTCTACTTTTGTGAAGAAATATAGTAATAAAATAGTTTTGTCTTCCCTTTTGTTAGCTCCACTGATTTTGAAAAAAGTTTCTTTCACACTTCTTTGTTGTTTATTCTTTGATGTTTCAACTTCTATAAAGAAATGCAGTACTAATTTTTTTTTTGACTTTTTCTCTCGCTTTAATTTTTGGATTTGTTAGTTTGTTAGCTTCAATTGCATGTTAGTACTATTATTGTATGTACTTTTTATTGTACAAAAGGTGTTTGATGATATATTGTAAAGAACTTTCTCCCTTTCTTTAACGGTAAACACATACAAATTCTACATTTTAAATGCCAACACTGAAATTTTTCTATACTGAATCTCCATAAGAATTATCTTCAATTATATATCTAATTAAAAAATTCACGGTACTTAATCTTACATCTGTGCCTTACCATTAACTAGAGTTTACAAATTCAAAAGAACTCTAACTCTTGTGGCTCCTGATTCTTCTGTCCCATATTATTGTGAAGATAAAGACATATGGCACTAAGATTCAATATTGAAGTAATGACAACTAACACTCCCAATTGGACTTGCAAAGTCCAAATTATGGACATGAGTCGACCGTGACAGAGTTTGGAGAAGAAAGTTTTATTCCAAAATCTAATTTTGGAATAAGAACAAATACTCTCACTTATTATTATCACATCTCATCCTTTAATCATAAATATATTTTTTTATATGTATCTCACAAAGTTCTCTGACTTTACAGGAGCAACAAATCAGGGCAGCTGCATATGGTGATGGTATTGACTATTTTGTAGAGAAGCTTATACTATTGGATACATATCTAATCTCCATTGCTAGAGTGAAAGTTTCACTATCTTCGTATGAAAGATTAATACATAAATTTTATTGATAAAGAAATTTTAGTTGAACATGTCAAACCAAATGACGAGCTTGAGAAACCACTGTCTGCTAAATACCATAACTTTTGCCAGTATTACTGACTCCAGGACCTGCTGCATAAATTGGCATATCCCTCCTACCAATCATCAGTTAGCTGAAAATCTATATACCCACATGTAAAGAGCTCATATTTCTTTATTACTTATTACCAGATATTGTTGGAGTTGTTCTCCGTCAGGCCCTTCAAAATACGCAAATCCGCATTCAAAATAGATGTCTTGAGATTACTGCTGTTGATGATTAGTTAGTAGAATCTTCCGTATTATACATTGTTATTTACGTTTTTAAATTCTTTTTCACCATCTTACGATAAATTCAAGAAAAAATGGTATTGTATTCATCCTGCTTTCAGAAGAAACCAATTTTTGCTCACTTTATGAGTGACTAAGGATAAATTGAAGAAACTAAGCTAAAATGGAAAAGGGTAAAGAGTTCCCCGTAATCCTTGAAAGGAACATTGAAATTTCTCCTTGTCATGACATGCGTGAATTACATTGTTTTACTTAAATATCACTTTTCTATAACATACAGTATTATAGAATCATTCTATGTGCACAAATTTATCCTTGCAAACCATATTCAACTTGATAGTACACATAAATCATACTTATTCTCGGGCATTACAGCTAATTAGCTAGTACTTGCTTCTTACTCTGTATTTATGATTTCAGCGTGCTATAAATAACATATTTAATAATTTTTCTGGTGTGACAATAGGAAAAACAAACAAAGATGTGTTTTTCAGTCATACATCAGGAAACTTTTTCGGGACATCCATTGCTCTTTTCGTTAATACTATTCATCGACAACTTATTTATGTTGAAAAATATCACGATTCAAAGTATACCCTAGGCATAACATGACGTGTGAAACCCCGAGAGGCCCCATACAAGCCACTTAGAATACATCATACAAAATAATAGAAAATCAACAGATTTAAAAAGATAATTTCAAAACATTAAAGTTTAGAAAACATAGCGGAAGTCTAACATAGTCTCAAAATCATCTAATACATCAAGAGTGATCGGGACATAACCCGTACATCACATACAAAATCAAAAGTAAAGACAATAGGAAATAGAAGGTTGGTCCTCGGAATATGAGGACTCACCAATCTTCAACACTGCTATAGTGAACTCTAGCCACAGAAATGCAAATTAGGGGCGTCGGACCCTACATTAATGAAAGAATGTAGGCAAGTGTATGTGTTAGTACATGGAATGTACCAAGTATAATAGCAATGTATAACAGTATGAAAACATGCTAAAAGGACTTTTCATGACGCGCAATGACCAAGATAAACCATAAGATCAAAGGTTAGAAAACATAAGTCATAAAACATGGTCAATGCAAGCTAACATTTTTAAAACATTTGTAGATACTTCTAGAAGTAACCTTAGTTCATGATTGTGGAGATTTACCATTACAACATTTAAGACCATGTGAGCTATTAACATGGAATCCAGTGTCTGCCCTACACCAAAAAGGGGTGTCCTACTTGCCAAGGTAAGACCATGAACTTCTAGGTTATGTGGATACACTAGTTAATGTCTATCTAAGACAATCATCCTATGGGGCACATAAGTATGGGATAGGAGATTGCTACTAGAAACCCGCCTCAAGCTACTAAGAGCTTTCATCTCAATATCCTCTCGGTGCTAAGCGTAAATCCCATGAAATAGTCATTATTATTAACTTTTGTTGTTATCCATGAAAGGGCACATCAAGTAGCCAATCCAAGCTAAAGTCATTTTATCATCCATGGAAAGGTACAAAGAAGCAACCAATCCTAGCTAAGTTTCATTAGAATAGCTCCTTAGATCTTGATTCAAAGTTTAGTTGAGAAAACCTTTCAACTCTAAGAATTATTTATGTGAGAAAACTTTTTCACTATCATTCTTTCATGTGTATATGAAAGATCCTTTCAAAACACAACAACATGGATGCTTTACTCTCAAAGCAATTTAATCATTTTTCATCAATTTCATAAGAATATGCATATCTTCATAAATTCATCTTTCATGATTCATATAATCAATTCTAGAAAACATGGATTTTACGTGGGTTCATGGAATTAAACTTAGAAACATGCAATTCTTAAATTCATTCATAAAAGACATAAATCAATCAATAATAGCATAATTGGAAATAACTCGAGATTGAGTAAAAACCCTAACTTCCATCGAGATTCTACCTTGGAAAAATAGGGGAATTTAGGAACTCTATGGAGAAATGGGCTCCATAGATGAAGACTATCATACCTTAATGCCAAAAGCTTGAAATCACTGGTGGAATTGGAGACTTGACTTGAAACCTAGCCTTCTTCTTCAAACTTCTAGAGAGAAAAATATTTGAAGGGGAAGACTTGTTCTTCTTTTGAGAAATTGAGAGAATGAATTCAATTAGGAGATTTTGGGGGTAAAAACATTTATCTAGGGTTTCTAATAGAGGGTAAAACGACATAGTATTGGGCCAGAATAATTAAAAAAAAACCTCAAATCCCTTCTTAAAAATAACTACCGACCTCACCAACAGCCAAACCTACGGTCCGTTGGTTAGACCACGGACCGCCCCGTTAGTCGTGGGTGAGATCAGAGACCATTAATTTTGGACTCCCAACGACGGACCCATGTACGACCCATGGGTCCTCTTATGGGTTGTATATCTCAGCCGTAGGTCTCAACTTTTGACTCTAAATTTTTTTTCTAAGTCTGGGACTTACCTACGAGACCTACCTACGACTCGTGCGTAGGGAAACAGACTGTCCTGGTGAACCGTATAAGAGTACTGGAACTTGACAATTTTAGGAAATTTGGATTGGCCAACCACGGGCCGACCTATGGACTGTGTGTCAAACTACGGTGCCGTTGGTGGCTCCGTTGGTTCAGGCACCAGATCTTGCAGCCTAAATTTTTTTTCTTCTGCCTTTTTGAATCTGAGGTGTTACATTATCTCCCTCTTGGGAATATTCATCTTCGAATGAGATTTAAGACATTATAAGGAGGGTGGTTACTTAGTCTAACATCCCAACATGAATGCAATCATATAAATGCACATATCCAATGAGGAAATATCAACTCCAAGCTAAAATATGTTCAAAACACCATCTCATGAAGTCTATATGCAACTCATACTTAAATGCACATAAACATGAAGATGTTAATCCAGTTAACTCATTTTTCTCAAAATTTAAACTTTTCATAAACATGCATAAAAGAGGAAATCATGGGAATATCTAAGGCACATGACACCAAAAGAGTAAATCATGAAGAACTAAATACCTCAAGCTAGAGTAGGGATAGAAGAAAAAAGATGAGGATAACGGGACATCATATTGGCCTCGGCCTCGCAAGTAGCACCCTCAACTAAATGATTCCTCCATAGAACCTTCATGGAAGCAACTTCTTTGTTTCTCAACTTCTTAATTTGCAAATCTAAAATCTCAACCAAAATTTCCTCATAAGAAAGATTTTCCTTGACTCCCAAACCTTCTAAGGGAACTATAGATGTCGTCTCCAACACATTTCTTCAACAAGGAAACATAGAAAATCGATGCACCGATGCCGTGTCATTAGGCAAATCGAGTTCATAAGCAATTTTGTCAATACGCCTCAAAACTGATATGTGTTGACGAATGGGACTAAGCTTTCCTTTCTTCCCGAATCTCATCACACCCTTTATAGGTGAAATTTTCAAGTAGAACCAATCATGAACATCAAACTCAAGATCTCTCTTCTAACATTGGTATAAGACTTTGTCGACTTTGAGCCATTTTCAACCTTTCTAATGTCGAACTTTCTCCATAGCCTCACGTATCAATTCAGACCAATCAAGGCAACTTCACCCACTTCAAATCAACCTATGAGAGATCTACACCTCCTACCGGATAGGGCATCGAAGGAGTCATACCAATGCTTGAATGATATTTATTATTGTATGCAAACTCAATCAAAAGCATGTGATCATCACAATTACCCTTCAAGTAAATTACATATGTTTTCAACGATCTTCCAAAGTTTGTATCAGACGCCCGCTTGCCCATCGCTTGTGGATGAAAGGCCACTAAGCTTAACACGAGTACCAAGACATCGTTGGAAAGATTTTCAAAATCGAGAAGTGAATTGGGTACCATGATTGGAGATAATGGATAAGGGAACTTTAGGAAACCTAACCATTTCTCTCAAGTACTTCATAGCATAGTCCTTAACTGAATAAGAGAAATTGATGTGAATAAAATGAGTCAATTTCGTCATTCGATCCACAATAACCCAGATTGAGTCATGTTGCCGCTGGGTGCAAGGTAACCCAATAATGAAGTCCATATTCACGTCTTCCCACTTACAAGTAGGAATGCTAATATCTTGAGATAAACCTCCTGACTTTTGATGCTCAACTTTCATTTGTTGACAATTAGACACTTCGCCACGAATTCCATAATATCCTTCTTTATCCCATTCCACTAATAGACCTCCTGCAAGTCACGATACATCTTGGTGGCTCCCGGGTGAATGTAATATCGAGAACTATGGACATCTGATAAGATTTTCCCTTTCAAGTCATCAACATTGGGATACAAAACGACCCCGCTATTGAAGCACACCATCTCCCCTCGGGAGAAATCCTCACCGACTTTTTAAGCACCATTTCTTTCAACTCAACCAAAGTCGGATCCAGACCTTACTTGGCTTTCACATCTGGCACAAAAGAGATTTTGAACCACTGTGAACCCTAACACCATCTTTGGTAGAGTCAACTAACCGAACACCCAATCGGGCCAATCTATGAACATTTCGAACCAACTCTTTTTTATCATCTCCAATGTGTGCAAAACTACCCATCGATAATAGACTAAGAGCATCCGCCACCACATTTGCTTTACCGAGATGATAGAGAACACTCATATCATAATCCTTTAATAACTCAAGCCACCTCCTTTGACGAAGATTTAGATCTTTATATTTGAACATATATTGTAAACTCTGGTGGTCGGTAAAAACATCTACATGAACACAATACAAGTAATGCCTCCAAATCTTTAGAGCAAACACAACCGCTGCTAGTTCATCATGGGTAAGATAATTCTTCTCATGAATCTTAAGTTGACTTGAGGCATATGCAATGACTTTTCCATTTTGCTTAAGGACATATCCTAACCCAATTTCTGAGGCATCACAATAAACCACAAATCCATCATGTCCTTCTGATAAAGTTAACACCAGAGCGGAAGTAAGTCTATCCTTTAATTCTTGGAAACTCTTTTAACATGCTTTGGACCACATGAACTTAACCTTGTTTTGGGTCAGTGTCGTCAATGGAGAGGCAATCGAAGAAAATCCTTCAACAAACCTTTTATAGTAACCGGCTTAACCCAAGAAACTTTTAATATCCGAAGGGGATAGAGGTCTAGGCCAACTCTTTACCGCATATGTCTTCTTAAGATCTACCTTAATACCCTTACCAGAAAATATATGACCACGAAAAGCCACGAAACTTATCCAAAAGTCACATTTGCTAAACTTTGCAAAGAGTCGTTGGTCCTTGAGGACTTGCAACAAAATACTCAAATGATCGATATGCTCTTCTTCACTTCTCGAATAGATCAATAAATCATCAATGAACACGATCACAAACATATCAAGGTATTGTCTAAACACCTTATTCATAAAATCCATAAGTTCCGTCGGAGTATTAATCAAACCAAATGACATTACTAAAAACTCATAATGGCGATATCAAGTTCGAAAAGCCGTCTCTGGAATGTCATCTTACTTTACCCTCAATTGGTGATAACCAGACCAAAGGTCAATCTTAGAAAAGTAAGTTGCTCCTTAAAGTTAATCAAATAAATCATCTATCCTTGGAAGAGGATATTTGTTCTTAATGGTAACCTTGTTCAATTGTTGGTAGTCAATACACATACGGAGTGAACCATTTTTCTTTCTAACGAACAAAATTAGAGCACCCTATGGAGAGATACTCGATCAGATGAAACCCTTATCCAACAAATCTTTCAATTGCTCCTTTAATTCCTTCGGGCCATTTTTGAGCATTCAAGAAGGAAGAATAAATATAGGTTGCATATCTCAAGGTCAATACAAAAGTTTATTTCTCTCGTATGAACACTGCAAATCATTGGGAAACACTTCTAAACTCAGAATAATGGAGACCGACTCAAGAGTAGGGGTTTAATCCATATTTGTAACTTAACAAGATGGTATATGCAACCCTTAGAGATCATCTTTCTAGCTTTAAGACAAGAAACAAGTGACTTTTAGGCATAGAATTTCCTGCTCCACTCTAGGATGGGTTCATTTGGAAACTAAAACTTGACTACACGAGTTCTACAATCAATAGAAGCATAACATGAATGCAACCAATCCATATCAAGGATAATATCAAAATCTAGCATATTAAGCTCTAAAAGATCAGGATGAATGACTCTATGGGACAACGAGATGGGACACTTTCTATAGACTCTCTTAGCAATAATAGAATCACCAACTGGAGTAGAGACATGAAAAGGATCTAACAACACATCTGGAAGAACATCAAACCTCATAGCCACATATGGTGTCACAAAAGACAAGGTAGCACCAGGGTCAAGTAAAGCATAAACATCAAGTTGGAAGCCTTTCAACATACCATTAAGCATATTAGGAGAACCCGCTTGGTCATGACAAGTCTGAAGTGAACATAATCGGTTTTATTTTGGAGCACTTGCACCAAAACCACTAGGAAGATCTTGCTTACCTTCTCTTCCCATAGCCGCAGGTGATGGACAATCCCTTATTTTATGACAAATTTTACCACAATCGAAGCAACCATCCATGCCGGCTAAGCAGTTGCCCTCCTGCTTCCTTCCACACCGAGTACAAGTAGACAATGAAGATCCACCACCATTCCCTCATTGAGGCTTAAGGCTTAAATACCCTATCTTTATTGAACTTAGGAGGAGCATTAGAGGATCCTTGACCGAAAAACCTTTGTGAAACTTAGAACAACCATGTCCATCGGACCTTGAATATGAGAAGTTACCATCACTAGTCATTGCCTTCTTTGTCTCCCTAGATCTTTCCTTAAGTTTCTCCTATTCTATCTTATGACCATGAACCATGACGAGAAATGTCCATATCAATTATAAACATGGTGGTACGAAATTCCTTACCCACAATTTGAGATACACCTGAAACAAACTTACTCATTCTTGCCCTAAGATTGACAACCATAGTAAGAGCATATCGAGCTGATTGTGTGAAATTCAAAGCATATTCCTTCACACTCATATTTATTTGACGTAGGTTAATTGACTCAAGCACTTTTGCCTCCCTCATTTCAAGGCGAAAGAACCTATGAAGGAAAGAAACTTTGAACTTTTCCTAATCTAATGGACCCACATCTTCCGTGACTCTTTTCTTTCCATTGGTTGAACCATATTTGAGCCACACCCTTAAGTTGATAAACGACCATTTCTGCCTTTTTCACTGGCCCCATGATCATCAATACCTTATACACTTCATCAATGAAATCTTGAGGGTCTTTCTCAACCTTAGAACCATGAAACTCCGGAGGATTCATTCTAGTAAAGTCCCTCACTCTAGATGTTATCGAACCCATATTTAGGTTCACAGGAACCACAACCTCCCTATTAGCTTGATCCATCATCGCTTGAGGTAATACTTGAAAAACATCCCTAAACTCTGCATTAGTCACTTTCTCGCCAAATGGTCGATCGTAACTGGAGGAGCTTGAGAAGGATCTTCTGCTCCACATTTTCTCTCGTATTCCTTCTAGCATATGCCCTTCAAGTCGCCATATCATGTAGAGCATCAAATAAGGATTAGGAGAGATACATTATAGAGTTAAACTCTATCGCATTTACTTTAGAGTAATCAAAGAAATGGAGTTTCCTAAACATCTTATAGCCTATCATTCATATATGTTGGCTTCACACTCATAAACAAGACTCTACTCAACGTGGCTTATGAGACTTCCTAGACCTTTCTAAACCTTGTGCTCTAAATACCAAGTTTGTCACAACCTAAATTATACTTCAGCGTAGCATGGGTATGAAACACCACGAGGCCACATACAAACCACTAAGCATACATCATACAAAATAATAGAAAATCAAGACATTTAAGAAGACAATTTCAAAACATAAGAGTTTATAAACGAGCGGAAGTATAACATAGTCTTAAAGTCATCTAATACATCAAGAGTGATTTGGACATAACCCATACATCACATACAAAAATGAAAAGTAAAGACAATAAGAAATAAAAGCTTAGTCCTCGTAACATGAGGACTCACCAATCTTCAACTCTACTACAGTTGAACTCTAGCCACATAAATACAAATTATACGCTGCAGACTTACATCAATGAAAGAATGTAGGAAAATACGTGTTAGTACATGGAATGTACCAAGTATGATAGCAAATGTGTAAAAGTATGAAATCATACTAAAAGGATTTTTCATGACGTACAATGACCAAGCTAAACCATAAGATCAAAGGTTAGAAAACATAAATCATAAAACATGGTTAATGCAAGCTAACAACTTTAAAACATTTGTGAGATACTTCAAGAAGTAACCATAGTTCATTTTTGTCTGAGATTTACCTTTAACCTACATTAAGACCATGTGAGTTATTAACATGGAATATGGTGTCTACCCCTCACCGAAAAGGGCTGTCCTACTTGCCAAGGTATGACCATCAACTTCTAGCTTATGTGGATACACTAGCTAATGTCTATCTAAGACAATCATCCTATGGGGAAACATAGGTATGGAAGAGCATTTATCTCAATATCATCTTGTTGCTAAGCCTAAATTCCATGGAATAGTCATTATTATTAACTTGTCTTTTTGTCCATAGAAGGCAAATCAAGTATCAAAACCAAGCTAAAGTCATATTATCATCCATGGAAAGGTACAATTAGCAACCAATCCAAGTTAAGTTTCATTAGATTGGATTCATAAATCTTGATCCAAAGTATTGTTGACAAAACCTTTCCACTTTAAGAATCTTTTATGTGAGAAAACCATTTCATAATCATGCTTTCATGTGTATATGAGAAATTCTTTCATAACATAACAACAACAACATAGATGTTTTACTCTCAAAGCAACTTAATCATTTTCATCAATTTCATAAGAACATGAATATCTTTATAAACTCATCTTTCATGATTCAAAAGCTTTATCATATGATCAATTCTAGAAAACATGGATTTCACATGGGTTCATGGGGATTCAACTTAGAAACATGAAATTTCTTCAATTCATGCATAAAAGACATAAATCAATCAATAATATCGTAATTGAAAAGAACCTATGACATTGAGTAAAAACCCTAACTTCCATTGGAGGTTCTACCTTGTACAAATAGAGAATTTAGGGACCCTATGGAGGAAGGGACTCCAAAGGTGAATACTATCACACCTTGATGCCTAAATCTTGAAATCAATGGAGGAATTGGAGACTTGACTTGAAACCCTAGCCTTCTTCTTCAAGCTTCTAGAGAGAGAAATATTTGGGAGGATGAACTTTTCTTCTTTTCTAAATTTGAGAGAATGAATTAAATTTGGAGATTTTGGGGTAAAAAAGTTTTATATAGGGTTTCTAATAGAGGGTAAAATGACATAGTATTAGGCTAGAATAATTAGGAAAGACCCAAAGGCCCTTCTTAAAAATAACAATGACTACCAACGGCAGCACCTACGGTCTGTTGTTCAGACCACGGACCGTCCTGGTTTGTCGTGGGTGAGATCAGAGACCATGAATTTTGGACTCCGAACGATGGACCCATGTACGGTCTGAGGGTCCAACTACGGGTCGTATATCTCGGTCGTGGGTCTCAACTTTTGACTTTAAAATATCTCTAACCGGACTCACCTACGAGACCTACTTACGACTCATGATAGGACAACGGACCGCCCCGTGAACCGTATAAAAGTACTGGAACTTGACTATTTTAGGAAATTTGGATTGTCCAATCACGGGCTGACCTACTGACCTACGGACCATGTGTCAGACCATGGGCCGTTGGTAGCTTCGTTGGTTATGACACCAGATTCAGCAACCTGAAATATTTTTCTTCTAACTTTTTGAATATGAGGTATTACACAAAAATTACATCAGCAACTTCAGTAAGTTTCACAAATATCTAGACTTTCTCAATTTACTTGTGGAACAGAGTTAGATATACAATTTTTTTTCCTCACACTACATGTTGGAGTTTTCTACATTGAGGTCAAAATGTCAATATTAGATGACCTTTAAAAGTTTTTCGTGCCAGAATATTCGGGCTGCAAACAGAAAAAACATACTAAAGACAAAAAGCAGTTTGATTACACAAAGATTCAAAGGAAGACAGTAATAGTGCCTCAATATTACATTTATGTCATATACATAAATTTATTGTGGTAAAATATAGCATATACAAATAATATTTCAAGCATTAACTCATTATGGTTGTAGGTGTGCCTTCCAAATTGATGATGGAAATGGTTCGATAGCAGCCTTCATTTCTGGTGATCCGGCTTAAAAGCTTCTCTCCATGAAGGCAGAGGACATATTTGACACAAACTGCGTCAAGGTTACCTTATAAGTCTTAGTGTTTGTGTTTATATATATTTGATACCTATTTTTTCAAATGATTTCTTCTATTGTTAGAACCATATGGTTATGTATCTAATACATGACAATGGGTATTGTATGTATCGTGACTAAAATATAATGAAAGTTGGCACAGTTATGTATCTGATACATAACTATCAACATGATTCATATTGATTTAGGTTCGAATTCATCCTATTTTTAACATTTTGATATTATATTGTCTATTCATGTTAGTTATCTACATTAGTAAAACTAGTTAGTTAAAATTACTTGCAACTAATTATTATTTCTATTTATAATTTCTTAAAGGATGTTTAAAAAAAATGTGGTCAACTAATATGAAAAATACTAGGAATATAAAATTAATTTGTTATCTTGATCTTCTCTCAATAATGTCATAATTTCATAAATATTATAAAATAGTATGAGTGTCATGTGAATAATTTAGAACTCATTTCCAAGTAATGGTATTGTTTTGTTTCCAAGTGTAAGAGATCTTATCTCATTTCTAATAGGTGTCATATGGTATGCATTCCATGTGGTAAGCTTGTTTTATTTACATGTGTAGCAAGATAGACTAGGCTATAAATAGCTATTACATGTATTAATAGAAAGTTCTTTTCTTTTTTAGTAGTGAAAGAAAATTGATTTTACCCTCTCTTTTTACCTTGTTTGATATTCTAACTCTGCAATCTCAAGCTACTTTAAATAGGTTAGAAAGGTAAGAATTTTATTTTCCTAAAATGTCTAATATTTCTAAACTTGAATTTGTTACCTTGGATATATCGGGCAAAGTCTACTTGTCATGGGCACTACACGCTAAAATCTTGTAATGAACCGGAAAGTCATATTTGAAGTTTTTATAAAATTATCATTTTATCCCTTCCGATAGTTGCCACGAGTCATTCATGATCAGTCGGTGATGTTGATTTTAAGAATTTTGAACTATTCGATAAATACGATTATTTAATTGATGAGTATTTTTTAAATAATTAATTTATTTAGTTATTGGGTAATCGGTCAAGTCCATAATTCATTTAGTGACCCATGTAAAATAAATTAAACCTAAACTGTGAGAGAGAACGGTACAGTTGGTGCGGCATCAAGTCACAAAGTAAAAGAGGTCTTGAGCAGTGAATCCTCTTCCTTCAGGTAAGAAATCTAACTAAGCTTTTATGATAAATTTATATATATATATATATATATATATATATATATATATATATATATATATATTTGCAAGTGAAAGAGTTAAAAACCAAGTAGTCCAATTGGTGAACAAACTTTGTCCACTAATAATCATGTATGTGGCGTTAGTTCTGATGGGAGGAAAGGAATTGAATATTTAAATTATGTATTCCATTGGAATTTGGTCTTTAAAGGATAAGTTTGAGTGGGAAATATTTTGACATATTGATAGCCACTAATAAGCTAATAATTGGTAAGTTTTAGATAGAAGTAAATTGTGTTAAACTATAGTGAGGCTCTACGGGTGTAACGAGTTGGTTTTTAAGTTTCTCCAATATTGATGTTTCAAATTAATGTATAAGTATTGTTTTATGGGTTACTGCCGACAAGAAATGGGGACTATATCATAGGGCAATTATGACCAGTGATTAGGGGATGTGATATTATTGAATAGATGCACTAATAATATTCTTTCTAAAAGTATTCCACGAGCACATATTAGTTACTGTTTAAGTATTGATCTCGTAACTTGGTTTTGATTTCGAAAATTTTGTAATTATCACATTATAATTCAAGTTTGATATATTGAGACATGTAATTAAATATAGGGTGCATTATATTATATGAAAGTTATTAGGGTTGTAGTGTTTAGAGAAATTTAGGATGAGTTAGGGGAAGACTTAAGTCCCGGAGTGAATTCTTGATTGATTGAGGCAAATGGATTTCTAAACCCTTGTTAAGTGTATGGAATTCGTGTATTTCCTTGTAATATGTGTTTGGGGTAATGAGACTTGGTGATGGGTTGACTTGTCCACATTGATTAATTCTAATGATGAAAAAGGGGTGATAAAAGGCAATGTGATTAATTGTTTGTGTGTGATGTGTTGAGAATTGGTTGAAAGGCTTGTTGAATCATTGTTGATGTTGTATCATGAATGTGTTGTTGTGAATTGTGCAATGTTATGAAAATGGTCATCTCCTCAATGTTATGAAAATGGTCATCTCCTCATTATTTGTGTGAACATGTCATTTGCATTGTTCTGAGACATGGTTGTGACAAGTGTTATGTGAATTGAGAAAGAATAAGAAATTAAAGAGGATGTACCATTTCGGACGTGACAGTGCTACCGCAATGGATACTATATTTCGAGGGACGATCGCGACGCGTGGATGGTTACTATTATCGAGGGTCGAATCGCTACCGCAATGAATGCATGGATGATATGTCCCCATGGGTCCCGGACTAAGAGACATCGGATGTGTATCACTAGGTCAAACATGCATCACTATACTTGACATTGCATTACGTTGCATCGCATATATTCATCATTAGTGAACTTGATATTGTGTTTTGTCGATCTGTGAGTGCCTTTTCGTGGAACTTTGATTGATGAATATTGAGCTTGTTGCCGAGGATATGTAATTGTTGTGAGTGTTGTTATTGAGCCATGTGCTATGTGAATTATGAATCAGACGTTAGGTTGGGCCGGTTTTAAGCAGTTGTAGTCAGGAGGTTGTAATTGATGAATATCGAGTTTGTTGTTGAGAATATGTGATTGTTAGAATGTTGTTGTTGAGATATGCGCTTGTAAATCGTGGAACTGCAGGTCAATGGGTTTTATGCAAAGTTGTAGTCGTGAGGTTTGGTCAGTGTAAGTAGTACTCGTGATTCTATCCCCTTAGCCCAGGTTTAAAGGTTTACTTGCCGAAAGCATCATGTGGTTTGGTACTCACCCTCGCTACTACATTTTTTCAGAGGTTACTAGCTCCTGACGCTTATGATATTTTCTCCTCCTTGTCCGAGGCTTCATGAGGTTTGTGAGGTAGCCGCTGCCATTTCAAATGACCTTCTTACTTTATTTATGATCTTGTTCTATTATAGAAACAAGGTCATTTGAGACTTGTGTTTTTTCTTTTGAATCAATTGTAATACTTTAGAGTCTTGTACACGTGACAACCAGATTTTTTTGGGGGTATTTTTGAGTTGATTATAAAATTTCCGTGATTTTATTGTAAAGGTTGAGTTTTAGGTCGACTTGTCTTGGTGGGATAAGATGAGTTCCATCACGCCCATTTTTGGGTCGTGACAAATCTACCTGAATGCGATGGGTCTATTAGACACCATCAAAGATGATAATCAGGCATCTAGCCAAGATGGTGCTAAAGTTATTATATTTATCCGCTACCATCTTAAATAGGGGTTGAAAATGCAATACCAACATTAAAGACCCCATTATACTGTGGAATAATTTGAAAAAGAGAAATGACCACCTGAAGGTTGTCATTTTTCCACAGACGCGTCATGATTGGTTCAATTTGAGGTTACTAGACTTTAAAAATATAATTGAATATAATTCTTTCATGTATGTAATTATATCACGCTAAATTTATGCAAGAACATGCCACTAAAAATGCTAAGCTTTAAGAAACATATCCACATTTCCTCACGTGAATAGGCTCATGCAAAGAACATCAAGAAATGCATTTTAAAATATTTTGAATTACTTTCACATCTCCTTATTATTTAACAACATAACGATCTATTGATAAAAATCATAACATTCAAGATGTTGGTGTTACACCACTCCTCGAAGTAAATTAGGCAAACTATCCAAAGGTAAAAGAGATAGTAGCCTCAATCATGGTAGTGTCCGTGATCATAAAAGGAATTATAATCATGATGCTCATCTTGCACAAAAATTATCACAGATAAAAGGGTGAAAAACATGAAGTTATGCAAAAGAAAAGTTCAGAATGTGCATGTCATAGACGTGGATAATAGTGGCATCGTCACATACTGCCGATCATCGGGTTGGCCTCGTTAAGCTCTATTAGGCTTCCTTAGAAAGGAGTGATAATAATCCGTATAAACTTTATCTCTCGCAGATAATGCCGAGTCCATACATAAGATTGATAATAACGTTGCAAATTTTATCTCTAAAGATAATGTCGAGCGTGCATATAAATGAAACTAATTTTTTGTATTACCTCAAGGAAGAATGATCAGTGATGAGCTTGGTATAATCTAGATAATTTTCTTTTCTATTTGTTCATATTAGTCAATATGTTTATATTTTTCTAATTCCTGTAAATAAATAATGTTTGTATAATATCCCTATGTAATAACAATAATTACTTTGTTTATATCTTTTTTTGAAGAAAATATGAATATGCTTAAAATTTTGTGTCACGCCCCAAGCCTACACCTTGGACGTAACTGCACTTGAGAACCATTGTCGGTCCCTGCTTAACCCTTGGCCCGCTCAACTCTCACCTAAGACTTACTAAACAATAAATGAACTTCAAAAATAAAGATTTAATACTCAATATTTTAAATAAAACATTCACCGCCAAAGAGGCAACTCAAGTATTAAACATTAAACAATGGAAATGAAAAGACTCTCAACTACTACGTCTCATCTATGAAACCTCTAATGACAATAATGGAAGCCGTGACAAAACCCATGACATCCTAACAAAACTTAAAGGTAAACGTGGGAATCCTCCGAAGAAATGCAGGCTCACCAAAGTAACTTTGACACCGCAAGTGGTATCAATGGTGCGCCCGCCGATGACCATGAACTCATGTATCGGCATCATAAGATGTAGGCCAAATGGCGCCAAGATATGAAATGTACGAGCATGTAAGGGAACCTAAAGCACGTTACGCATATGCTTGAACCGATAAAAGGAAGAATATACCCACGCCATCTCAACTCAACTCAACTCAAGAATCCTCAAATATACTCAAACTCATAAATAGTCAACTCCGTTCAATATAAAACCAACAATAAAGATGCATTATAAAAGAAATCTTTTAAAATAGTAGATAATAACTCAATGTATTTAAAAATACAATAATAACTCTTTACTCATATTTGGGAGATTCTCTTAACTCACAACCATCACTATGAGTTATGTGGATGATACATCGCCTTGCCCACGCCGCCAGAATCGGCTATACCTTGCCGCAGTATAAGACATCTTTAACTAAGTGGATCCACTAAGCTATGTCTTTAAAAGCAATAAGGAATCATCTAAAAATATGACCCTTTTTACCCAAGTTGGCATACATTGCTTTACGAGGACTTAAGTTGTCTAAACTCGCCCTATATCGTGCTCAATACTACTCCCAATAATATAACTCATGATCGTGATACTTTAAAAACATTTCCCTCATCCTCAAATCTTTGATATTATTTGCTCAAAAGGTTCCTCTTAAAAGAGATTATACTCAAAACTTCTCATGAACTCATTTGGAAATCAAGCGTTTCCTTCCTCATTTTAAATGTAAAACATTTACTCTTGGGAATACTTAGTTCCCATATATTCATTTTGAAAAATAAAACTCAAATCTCCTCATCCTCATACTCAAGTACTCAAATCTTAAAAATAAGTTTTAAAAGATTGTAAAGACTTCAAAATGACTCAAAAGAACTTCCTCAAACTTTACATCTTAACTCTTATCTTGAATTTGAATTATGAATTCAAGAGTTATGACTTGGATATGCAAGATCTCTCAAGGATTAATGAAAATCTTAAGCTGTGGGATATC